>ML685755.1:51885446-52015658 GCA_007922175.1 Pelusios castaneus
CCCCCCCCCCCCCGAGTGTTCTTAATTCGGATTAGCAAACACAAGGTAAAATCCTAATGATGACCCAGGTAGTTTGTAACTTTCACAAGAGTTAGCAAGTCAAAGTAAACCCCCCCAAAGCCCCATTGTCATGGACCTGCTAAAATTACAGACTGCCTTGTCTTCACTGGGATTTTATCTCATGTTGACTTGATTTATCTGTGTCCAGTTGAGAACACACAGTTTTTTCCTAGTGAGGATGCATCTTTAAAGAGAGGCCCAACTTACACGTTTAGGTACAGATCTGAGCTTCCCCAAAGTTTGCAAGTGTTTTGATGTAGTGTTTTGGTTTTGCTTATTATCAGCTCTGAAGTTCATATCTGAAGCTGAATACCCCTAAAATTCAGGGAAGTTCAGGTGCATGGATTGGCTTCTGTTCTCTTCCTGGTCACAAATGAAAATGAGATGGTATCTCAGTATGGACCAAATCACTGCAGTTTGCTTCATGACTGGGAGTTTCTGCTCAAAGGAGCTGTGACTGGAATATAGAATACAGATCCTATCTGAAAAGCAGAGGGCAACTTACATGTAGAGCTGGTTGGAAATTTTCCAGTGAAACAAAGTTTAATCTGAAAATACCAGTTCATCAAACCTGAATTGTTTTACGAAAGCAATATGGATTTGATGAGTTTTCATTGACTCACAAGCAGGGTGTCCAGAGAACTTGGTTTCCTGGTATTTCAGGGTCTGCAGCTCTAGGGCATCCCTGCTACATAGACAGCTCTGAGGCTGGGGACTTGGGGCTTCTCAGGCTTCTATGGAGCTGGGAGCCTGAAAGCTCTTGAAGTCCAGTGAAAGCCATGGATCTAATAGGCAACAGTAGACACCACTGATTTGGTTAACTTAATGTGCCCTTTGTACGTGTAACCTATTTACCTAAAAGGGGCTATCTCTTTAAGAGACTTGCTGAGGGTGGGTTACTGTTGCTGGGCAAATTAGAATTAGAAATTTCTAGAAGCAGGGAGTGGTAGCATTTTTGAGCATGCTCCACAGGGTTCCCTGCTGGTGCCATGTGTTGTGGTCAGTCAGATCACATGAGAGCAGCAGTCTGTGCAGACAGCAGGCTAGAGCTGCTTTGAGAAGAGCCCATGTGCTCAGTTTTCAGGAGAGAAGCTGAGCCAGGAGAGAACAAGATGTTTTCTCCCTCTAATGGAGTCATCTGCAACAGACTTTGCAGACATGCATGTGGGACTGAGGGCTGGTTGCAAAGGAGAAGGAAAAGCCTGCATGGAATGCTACAGAAGATTCCTGCAAAGAAAGAAGAAGAGGACAGCTATTTCTTGCCACTCAAGCCCCTACACTGGAACAAAGACTGTAGCTGAGAGTTGTTTATTATGCACCTAATTGTTGTTTATCATTGCGATCTGTATTGAGAGAGTGTGGGTTACCAGTCTTCGCTGTCTTGGTATGTCCATAATTCAGTGTCAAGACAGTGGTCCTGCTGCAGACACAGTTGATTATGCAGCAAACCTTAAGGGTAGAGGCAGAAATAAAGGCTTATACAAGGTCAGATGCCATTAGGTGCTTGGAAAATACAGGCAGTGGTTCATCATCCACATTTTCCCATCCATGTTGCAATGTTTACCCAATACCTCTGTGTGAAGACATCCAAATCTTTGATTGCCAAGCTACTTTTTCGACATGCTTTTCACTCATATGGAGGGTGTTTGGCCAGTTTCTCCTTTCTGGTGGCTAGACTGAGGTACAAGCAGGTCAGGAATCTGTGGGTTTCTTTCTCTCTCTCTGGCCATAAAGCTATCAACTTTCTTGCTGCAGATATTGTGGCTTGTTTGTTCCTCTCTCACAATTAGACAAGGTCTCTGAAGCAGTAAGCAACTTTTTTTAACACTATTAAACATAGATCTTTTCCCAATATCAAACAGGGAATAGGAATGATAGAAGGAAGCATATTACAGGAGTGAGTGAGTTACAATTTGCATACACAGGTATTGAATGATGCTGCTCACTGGTGTTGGTAATGGGGCCTGTTTCAGTCCACACGTTATCTGCATTCCATTTTTGGAATGTAGTGAACAGCACGAACCAACACATCTATATCAGGTGACTTCATTACTAGAGCTCCTTTGACACTAATAGACCCAAAACCTCTGCTGGCATATACCTTCTTGTGCCTGCTCCTTCTTGAGTGCTGCACAAATTCTGTGCTTCTTTATCACCTTTGCTGGTGATGCACTTGGCTATTTCACGATTGGAAGAAGTGTTTGTATTGTATTGTACACTCTCAGCTGTATTTTGTATCGTATATTCATAGAAGAATTTTGCAAGTGATTGCTTGTTGGATGCCACTTCTTGGATCTTTTTGCATGGAGGTACAGGGGGTCGAATAATCACCTGGTATTTCTTGCATCCAACCATAGAGCCTGTCCTGCTCTTTCTTTCTGCAGTCTTCACAGAGTTAGTTGTCATCTCTGTCAAAGATTCTATTACAGAATTAACTTTGTCAAATCCTTTTAGGACCTGCCTCAGGTATTTAGCAGCCAATTCATCAAATGTGTGGAATTTGACTAAAGCCCAATGTGAAGCTGTGCATTGTCATCTCTAATATTAATATGTAATTGTGCATAAGTGTCACTGATTTAAAAAGCTAGTTTCTAAATATTTCAAAGGCTAATACTGCAAGCATAGACAATTAACATTGAAACCTTCGATCAGGCAGACTGGTGCTATGTTGTATGTACCAAAGCTTAAAAATGGAGAGGCGCTACTTTTTGTTTTTTTAAATGTATTTATGTACATATCTACCCACCAACCTATAGGAGCAAAGTCTACGGCTACTGGTGCACAACATTCCGTGTAAGCAAACGTCAATGGAAATTTTATAAAACCATTATAGTCACTTCACTTGTGAGATACTTTGACAATTCAGAATGTTCAATGTCAAAACATTTCATGATAG
The DNA here is from genome assembly GCA_007922175.1 of Pelusios castaneus. NCBI lineage: Eukaryota > Metazoa > Chordata > Testudines > Pelomedusidae > Pelusios > Pelusios castaneus. The sequence goes on from ML685755.1 coordinate 51,888,403, forward strand.
TGGATTGTAAAATGTTGATAGCTTCATCATTTCTGGGGGAAAAAATACTTGTCTATACAAAACCAATAAAACCTTCTAATACATTGTCATTTGGTAGCCTTGCCCAATAAACAGCACATTAAGGTGCTAAAATTAACTTCAACAGTAAAAACCGCACTCAGTCATGTTGCAATGTTTCTGGAACTGTGCAAAAAATCACACTTTGGTACAGTTGTTTCACTTCTCCTGTATGCTGACAGCTCCAAATGTACATAAAATAAGTTTTCAAATGAAGTGTGTGTGTGTGTGTGTTGGGTGGGTACATCAAAGTTTTTAAAAATATGACCCTTTTTGGAGAATGGCCACAGGCATAAGGCATTAGGCTCTCCGCACTGCTCCAGACAGTCTAGAAGACTGGTAGGCCAGCTGGCTACCTGGGCTGCCAAGGGGCAGCTCTCTTCTCAAGCTCAAGCTGTCAGGCAACACAGGGATCCATCTAGCTTAGGTTTTAAATTCCAGACATATTGCTTAATTGGGATGTCCTTCATTAGGATTGCTGAATTATTGCACAGATTCCTAAGAAACCAGTTTTTGCTCAATTATTGGGGCAATTTTAATGTGAATGGGATTTAACTAATGCCCAGTGGTTAAGTGGATCTTACCCAGATTCTAAAAATATTGTCTGGATAGTAGATATTTGTCACAGTTTCAAGGTTTGCTGTATCTCCTTCGCCTTTTCAGTCTCTCTCTCTCTGTGCAGCTCCTCACGTGCTAGGCCTCATTTCTTAACTTACGCTGGGACTCAATTTGCAATCCTCCTACTCCTAGACCAGGTGCAGTATACATATTTTTCCTGGAGATCCAACTGAGTTCAAGCAGCTGTGGCTCATCCCTTTAGGAGTCTGTGGCCCCTAGTATACAGTGGGCAGACAGCCTTCTTCAAACAAAAGTATTATTTATTTAGCAGCAGGATCAATGCTTTTAGAGAGAAGTTCCTCATCTCCTGATGATAAAATAGGCAGAACTAATTTCTTTAGACATGACTCACTGGTCCCTGTATATCCTCTGGTAGTGGCTCCCCTGGATAACTGCTGCCTGTCTCCTAAAAGAATGTCCTTTTTCATCCTGCCAGAGTTCCTTTGTCTTTCTGTGTTCATGGACCTGGTCCAAATAAGTTTTGTAGAATAGCTGGAGAGGAGGCAAAATTATCAAAGCTGATGGCTCTATTCTCCCTTACCTGTTTGCTGAATCTACCTAAGCTAGATGGATCCCTGGGTTTTTTTTCTGTCTGTCTGTCTGTCCTGACTCCTGTTGAGTTAAACCAATAGTCATAGAAAACAGTCCAGTAATCGGGTCAAGCCAGTATTCGTAATTATGATGGAACAGCTCCAGATCTCTCTGCGTGAAATTTTGTTCTCTCTCTTTTCATACAGAAGCTGGCAGATAAAGACACAAGGATAAGTCCCTTGTAAAATTCTTTAACTTTTAGTTCTTATCCTTGCGTCTTCTTTATTTAATTTTTGTGTGTGTGTAGTTTAAAGGAACCTTGACTTAAGTGGGACAGCCTCTTAATTGGGCTAATAGACCATCCACCAAAGTGTCCCAGTAAGAAACTGTGTTAAGCTTGTAATACAGGTCTATAATGAACTTGGGATAAAAGTAAATTATCTTCATATTACAGATAGCTATGAACCAGAAAATCATATCTAGGCAATCCAAACTTTAGAAAAGTTTTGTTCCAGATCTCTGCATCATGAGGGAGGCTTATCTCTAGTCTACAACGAAGCAGTAATGTACTTCAGTCCACCAGTTTTAAATACAGTCATTTTGGGGAAAAGATATGAAATACCATGGGAAAAATTTTCAACTTCTAACCCTCAGCTGTGCATACAGAATTGTACATGCCTCTACTTTGTACCTGTGCAAATTGCATATAAAGATGCAGAACAGATTGGGGCCACTCTGTCTTTCTGCCATACATTGTCATGTCAGATTCATGTCAAGTATGTGGGCACAAGTAGCTGCATGTAAAAGGGTGTGCTTGCACAAATGAAGGCTGGATAGAGGGCAGACTGGGAAATGATATTCTAATAAGAATTCTGCTACCTCTGTGCAGAGGTAATCAACTATTTTTTTGGCCAAGGTCCAGTTGCCAGAGAAAATAATACAAAACTAATAACAATGATAATAAATAGATTTTGTGGTCTGTTTAAAAGTATCTGTTGGTCTGGATTTGGCCCGCGATATGCCTGTTGATTACCCTTGTCTGTGTGTATTGAATTCTGCTGGCAGTACTAAAAAACACAGAGGTTGTATCAGATGGTTGCTACAGAGGTACGTTTTTATACGTGTAGCACAGATCATGTAAGAATTTTAATGTACGCACTATGAGATGTTATACTGGTGCCGAATACATCTCTGGGATAGTCTAGCAAGGATAGTGGGTTGAATTCATCCCTTGCTTAATTATCTCCTAGAAAGTGGAAGAGTTTGGTTTATTCTTTTTTCTGTCTGTAGACTTCAGAATCACAGGATCCATTGATCCTGGTCCTGTATCTTCACTGAGGACCAGAAAAAAACAGATACCTAGCTTAATGTATGTATTTTGCAGTATCCTCATTTTAAACAGGTATTTATCCTTAAGAGCTACAAACTTATGAGGTGAGCGGCTGTTATATTCCTATCTCTTAGTTGTTGAAATGGGCCAACAAGCTTATGATGTGAGAAACGGAGTCCAGATAAAGCAGCCATTAAAAGAGTGTTGGACAGAGAAAAGTGTTGGAGGGAGAGAGTGAGTGGTTTAAAAGGCATTTTTGATGCATCGTTTATCAGTACATCCAATTAAAAAGAAATTAAAGTGTAAATCTCTGCTGACTGCCTAAATTAAAAAAGGTTCCTCTTTTGGCCTCTCTAAGCACTTGAGCAAATTAATTAGATATGTGCTGAAAGGGGTACCAGTAAAGTTCACCCATCTGAGAACATCACAGACACCTACCTCTTCCTGCTGTCAAATGAGTCTATTCTGGGACTGAAATGAATGCCACTTTCAGACACCAGAAATAAGGCTAAGTCAGGAATTGCTTTCATTTTGGTCATTACATTAATTTCATCATTAGGTTTTCATTTGTTATACATTGTACTGATAAAATGGTGGGAGGACACATTTGTAGTGGACATAAGGGCTCTCTGTATGTGGTTAATGCAGGTATGTGTATCTGTCTGGGGGGACAGTTTAGAGACTATATAACGCTTGTAGCTGCAGTAATAAGAAAGAAAAACCTTGAGAAGGACGTACTCCCCTCCTCTCTCTCCAGGTACTCAGCATTTGGTAGTAGATGAATTGTCTCTCATTGCTTGGACTTGGTCTTTGTTTCAAGCTGATTTTGTAGAAATGGGGAAGACACAGGAGGAGCTATTGCAGTTCATTGTATTATAAAAAATTTAACCATGGGTTATCAAATATTTAATTCGTTCTGATGAATGGACTGTATAAAATCTATAATGAATTCTTTGCTTTGATTAAATAAAATTGAGGAACTTAAGTATTCATTCCAGCACTCTGAAATAAATTGGTTTTGGATTGTCATAATAACCTTCGTGCACACAGTGGTTTTGGCCTAAGTCCATTGGTGATGGATATTTTATCCCTGCGTGCTTTAGACCAGAAACAGCTGAATTAGAACTGAACTGCTGACTTGTTCACGGATGTCGTAATTTCTGCCATATTCTTGTGTATTATTTACTAGGAATAATGTAATCGACAAGAAATACAGAAAGCATTTGAACCTGGTTAGTTTTTCAAGAAATGATATATAATTTATAGACATTATAGTGTATGAGAATACACTATTATTTTAATCCCTATTCCAGCATGCAGAGTGGGAGATCGACCTCAGTTACCTTTACTTACATTGGTGTGTCTGGGATTGCTACATGCATCACTGTGTGCTCACCAGTAGTTATATGAGATGCACACCAAGGCCCAAAAGTATGTTAGATAAAGCTTAAAGTGGATGAGTTACACATGTGCATTGAAAAGGTAAATCGATCAAACAGCTAAACGTTGACTCTCAAGGGGGTTGTGGTTGTGAATGTGATAGGGTGCCATCGGTCCAATTCCAATTGCACGAGATTCCATGTCATTTCATCAACACCATGCCTTCTTGTTGGAAGTCTCCGCAGTAATGTTAAGATCTGAACTGGAATGAAATTGGAATATTTTGTCATTTCACCATGTTGCTGTCCTATGTTAAGGCATATTGGACAACTGGTGATGGTCAGCTTGCATTTATCTCCCTGCTTAAGGAGTAACAGTAACAGTTCTGAGGACAAATATAATACTGTGTCTTGGGACTGTAGACGGCAAGCATAACGAGCTTAGCCTCCCCAAACAATTGCAGCTGGAAACCCGTTCCACCTCTCTGACTTAGCCATGCTCCACCCCGTTCTGCCTCAAGCCTTCTCCCCACTTGGCCTCTACCAAGGAGGGGAGGAGAAGAAGGTGGATTCAGAGCACTGGTACCCCTCCGCCCAGCCTCCCAGGCAGGCAGAAAGGCAGGAATTGCATGCCCCCCAGGCCTGAGATTGAACCGCTAAACTCAGTGAGAGTTTTCCCTCTTCACTAATAAGGAAGCAGGAAGGGCATCTTGATGTCTCTCTGACATATTTCAGCAACATTGAATTCACGTGCACAGTAAAGAAAGAAAAAACAAACCCCAAAGAGCTCAAGGCAGTGTAACATAAAAATGGCCTTAAAAGGAGACCACAAGAATGATGACTCTTTAATAGCAGCTAACATAGTCCATTAAAGTGGCAGCTATATGAACCCAACACTAATTAAGACTGTTCCCATTGCCTATTCATGATAGTTGAATAATTGACATTTGAATGTATACAGGGTCGGTATGTGAATCTGATGTATATGTGTACAATTAGTTACATTTGAATCATGTGAATGTGGACCCCATTGTGGGGAACTTAGTTATTAATTGCTGTTGTGCTTTTCTTTTGTAAAAGTCTAAAAGAAAGAAGAGGGTGAAAAACTGTGGTGAAAGGTCTGCAAGAGACCATTCCCAAGCCTTTCTTCTCACTAGTTTGTCATGTAAATAATGGTCGCTAAAGATTTTTGCAGCCACCCAGTGTCTGGAAGAAAAATTGTTCTTGCTAGAGCAGCATGCACCTTGTGAGACTATTGAATTATTTTTTGGCTTAGTGAGTTAGCCTCCCTAGGTGGAAACTAGCTTCTAAATTTCCATTTACTGAACGTTGCCGTGTGATGTTAATTAGTTTAATATCTTGAGTTATCCTTTTTAACCCTGTTACTTGCAGAGCTTTATTATATTGTCTAAAGTAGCAAATGAGTTTCCCAGGTTACTTTAGTGAACCCTGATATGTTTAAGTAATCTCAGACTTATTAATATGCAACTGTGCTTGGGACACAAAAAATTGACTTAATCAACAGATCACCATAGTTAGCTAGGAAACTGACAAATAAGCATCAGAGCATGGAAAAGGATAATAAACTGGGCTTAAAGAGGAAATGCCCACTCCTGGGAAGTGTCATTGATGGAGAATAACATTAGGGTCATGTAGATGACTCAAAGAGCCTGCAGTTATTCTGAGACAAAAGTCAGAAAAGGATTATGGAGCGAACAGACACGGGAAGTCTGAGTAAAACGTTTACTGTATGAGAAATGCTGATGACAACAGCTGAGTTTGAAAATATCAGTTGAGTTGTTTTGTTTTCGAATTTGCAATATGTATTCCTTTCATATCTGCCCTTATGAGATGATTTGTATTAATAGCCCTTAAAATATATCAAGAGTTTCTAGTGATTTGAATATATAATAGCAGTCTCCCAGCAGTCCCTGTGAGGAGGTGTGCTTGACTCTGAACGGCTTTTCTTTTGAATTTCACAGGATGTAGCTCTGAGTGCCTTTTCAAGCCTTTGGTTATAGGTTCTGTGACCTTTCTGGGGAAAATCAAGGGCATATGTCCTTTAAGACTAACATAGCAAGAAGTGTCCATGGCTGTGAAATGCTGACATTTTACATAAAAGGAAGATTTATATTTAGAAAGAGCATGGTCAAAACACAGAGTAGCCGAATCAAACCGTGTTCTGCTCTTTCACTGATTTAACAGACTGACCTTGAGATGACCACTGTCTGACCTTGATATCACATTCCCACCCCAACCCCTGCACTTCCCTTCAGAAGGGAGGTAAGCTCATTTTTTGGGCTTTGATCCAATTCCCTGCCCCCACCCAACCCTCTACACTCTTTTCTCTTCATGGGGTGACCATTTTTCATTCCAGCTCCTTGTCTTTTTAAGGACTCCATAATGGGATTTCTACCCTTACTTTTATCTTCAGGTAGTCCAAGTCTGACTGGTGATTTTCTGCTTTTCTCGGTCAAATGTGCTCAAGAGCACCTTGATATGGAAGAGCATGCATAGGTTAACACAAGATGGCTGGCTTGAAAGATGGAGGCATACACAGTTTGCTAATAAAGATTTCTTAAAAGTGACCTGCAAAGAGAGGAAAAATAGAGTTTGTGCCTTTTTTTCCTCTTTTTAATGCTGTATATAAAAAGCCTAAAAATCCTGGTTTTTTGATTTTGCATTTTTCTTTCTAAATTTTGTGCTTTTTAGATTTGTGGCTATCCCTGGACGTGGTGTAAGACAGAGATTTTGATGCCTCTGGCTTTTATGTGAATACTGAGGCTGTTGAATCTGTAACAAAGGTGTGCTTTCTTTCAAATACTCCTCAAGCATTTGAATTAAATTGGTGAAATTTTTTAGTGAACTTCCTGAGATTTTCCTAACAGTTGTCAGGATAGATGCTAGATAGATTATATGACTAGCCAGACTCCAAGAGCAATGTAACTTGAAAATAAATAGAGTTGTGCGTCAGTTTGTGTGGTGGAGAAATATTGGCCAAATTCCCTATTATGATATACATTGTAATAGTTCCCTATTTGCTAAAATTGACCTGTATTATGATTTCATTGGCTACTAGCAGGGACTTTCCTTCCATCATTTAAAAAGAAATAACTGTCTTTAGTCATCCAACTGTCAGTGAAAACTCAGGGCATAAATAGTAGGATTTAGAGATACAACTGGTCAGTTCAGTAGCTTTTTGATGTCATGTTTTGTAACACATGGAGCAGTCACTTCATTTACCAGGCTACTTATCAGGTCACTCCTGTAGTTCTCCTTGATAACTCGCTCCAGCCACCCCCAAATGACTTCAGCATTAGAAGTGATGACAGAAAGCTGTAGCCAACATAGAAAACTACTAGTTCAAATGTGCCTGGGCCCTTTGAACACAAATCCCAGGCTGTGGTATCATTGCAGTCCCATATTTCATTAATTGCTCGTCACTAAGAGTTGATTCCCTTTACATAGTCATCGGCATTAGTTGTGTTTCGGCAAAAGTTGTAGCTTTAGTTTTGAGACAGGTGAAAATAACCAAACTTCTTGTCACATGAAAACATGGATGCTACAAACTGAGGCCGAAGTTGCAATAGGGGTTGCTTCAGGTTTCTGGTTCTTTGCTTGCTCATTTTACTCTGTTGTAATTCTTACGCTGCCCCCCCCTTTTGGGAAAAAACACTGTCACAATTCTTTTTCTTGGTGGAAGGCCAGTCTCTTGCCTCTGTCCCTATAACTCTTGGCAGTCACTGGAACCAGTGGAAACAGATGGCTTCATCCCAACCGAGACCGTATCTAAAAATAAACATTAATCTTTACAATATTTAAAATAGCTTATTGCCTGCTGTTGACAATCTGTCATTGATAGGGGAACTGCCTGCACAAGAGTTACCTAACGCGGTGAGATTCTTACAACAATGCTTTCCTTCTCTTGGAATTGGAAATGAGGGGGTAGACATTGCAAACTCTATAGGTCAGAGTAACTGCCAAATTGGGCCTTTCTCACATTTTACATGTATGTCATCTGCATATTAAATTCCAAAGGGGTAGCGAAAGCTCATGCGATTAATAAATCTGTTAGTCTTTAAAAGTGCCACAGGACTCTGTTATCTGCATATTAGTTTGACTTATCTATTAGGATTGTAACCTCTTCAAAGAAGGTACCCTCTCCAACTCTTTGTTGGTACAGTGTCTATCTCAGCTTATGTTGTTTTGTATGTATGACACCTATCACATTTTGGAGGGAAATTGAGGGCAGTGGGGCTAGAGGGACATGGGATCTGCACCATGGTTGGAGCTTAGAAGAAAGTTTACAGTGAGGTTTATGTTTAGTTGAAGTTAGTAATAAAGGCAAACTGCAGGAAAGGGGTGCATGTAGACGCTAATGTGGAGCGTGTCTTCTGTCTCAAAAGCTGGGGAAGTATTACGTTCACTTTTAAGCGGGTTGGTTTAGTGTGTGTTTCATCCCTAAGTTGGGCCTCTCTGATGTTTCCAGCAGTAATACTTGGAGTGCTAGGAGAGGATCTTTGTTTTTCTCTTGCTCTGACTGATCTATTCTAATTTATTTTAAATAGCGGCAATTTACTTTATTAAAGCATATATTAAAAAATGAAGGTGACCCAGTTCTGGCGAAAAAGAATCTGAAAGTACCTGCAGGCCTTTAGGAGGGAAAAGTCCCATCACTTTATTACAGTAATCGCAGACAACTAAGTTCCTGAGCTAGACAGAAATTATTTATAGAATGTAACAGAGGTTTGAGCGGTGAATTGGGAGCAGGAATTTATCTTATGTTTGGTTCCTTTTGTAATCTGTGACTTGATAACAGCTTAAGACAAACTGACTTCCACACATTGCAACTACAAGAGAAGATGAATGGCACATCTAGGAAGGTGAATTTTGTACTCCATGATGTAAATGAAAGCCTGGGCAAAGCCCCTCTTGTACTGTAACAGAGTTTCCTTTTGAAATCTCTTTAGAGGAATGTTGGAGCATTTAAAGTCACAGGTCAGCTTCCCCATAGATAGACTTGCTGAGATAGCTTTATCTCTTAGGGATTTTTTCGTTTTAATTTAAGTCACTGATAAGAATTATCTGGATTTCTACGAAGTGGCACTTTCCTGTCCTCTCTCCTTTTCTACCTGGCAGGCAGCTAAAGATAAGATCGGTGAGGAAGATAAAATTCTAACTGTAGGTCAATCACTATGATTGCCGGATTGCCGTAAATGAGATTTGAGAAAGGAGCGCTACATTTTTGCTGAATTTTTCTCTGCGTTTTCTGAAACTAGACACAAGCTAAGCTTTTATCTTTAGAACGCGCTATGTTTCTAATGTACTTGTTACTGCTGGAAGCACTCAAAATAGTGCATTTATTTGGCTAACTTGCCCTCTTTTGCACGTTAGAATTTATTTGTCTTAAACAAGAACCAGGAAGATGTGTATTGGTGAAACTTCCAAAGCCAGATCCTTCCCAGCAGTTGACAAATACTGATCCCACAGTATATTTTGTCATATTACAATTTATTTTAGTGTATTTTAGTTTAATTTTCAAGGACAAGAAAAAGTGTCCTATATTGAAATGCAAAGTGGAAAATTGCTTTCTTACTTTAGAATCAGCATCTGTGTATATATGATTGCTCTGCTGTGTAAGCAAAGCTATGCATTTTATAATAATCTTTAAAAAAAATTCTGCTTTTTTTCACTTAAGGTGTGTTTGAGATATTTGATGGGTTAGTGTAAAAAATTTTTTTTTAATTACTGTTAATACATAATTTTAACAAAGTACTTCGAGTCCTGGCAAATCTGGTACTAAGGTGATCCAGTCACTGGATAGTTATGTGAAGCAAACTATTGGTCCCTTAAAGCAAACTGGGGCCCTTCTAGTCCCGTGCATTATTCTAGAAAGCAATGATATGTGATCATAGGCAGGAACTGCAGTTTAGACAGCAGTCACATACATTGTCAGTAGCTGGGGATCCTGACAAAGGAAATGCAGGGATTTCCAGTTACTGTCAAATATAATCACTTCCTGTAGAATATTTTGGTGGGCATCTCCAATTATCTTGATACCCCCACCCCTGCTCCTCTTCCCTCCCTTTCTATACTATCACCAAGAGTGACATCATAAGAATGTGAGTGCCAGCTTTTGGCATGATACGGTAGAAGCAGTAGCCTGTCCAGCAGCTATACCGTTTCAGCCTCTGATCTTGTTAGATCTCCTAAATTAAGCAAGGTCTGGCAGACCTCCCAAGAGAACTCAGGAAGTGGCGCTGATAATTCGACAAGTAGCTCTGTTCCCCTTAAATCAGTTTTAAAGCAACTGTTTTGATAGGGTTAAAAGATTAGTGGGTGAAGGAAACAGAGCAGCTGTTGTATATTTGTATTTTAGTAAAGGGTTCGAAACCTTATCTCAATCTTACTTAGAAAAAAAAAATTCAAATTAGCTCGGAAGGACACACTGTGATATGGAATGAAAACTGGCTGAAAGTCCTTCATCAAAGGCACTTTCTATGCTTAGGGAACAATCTTACTGTTGAAATCAGTTCAATTCCCCTGATGTTAGTAATATTTGGAGTGTAGAAAGCCTACTGTCTGTCTGACATCTCTGTTTCAATCATAGTAAGCCAGATTTATAAAGGTGCCACAAACTGCAGATAGGTACCTAGAAGGGCTTACACACTAAGCAGTTTAGGCTTGAAGATGCCAGTCCAAGTGCATATGCAGAAAATAGCAATATGAGAAGTAATATTTTGAGAAAACTAATACAGAAGTCAGGTATTCGGTGGGAGGAAGAAACCTGGGTAGCTTTAATGCTGAATTGCAAACTCCAGGCACAGTAGAGAGCAACTCAGATGAGAATTGATATATCTTGGGGCAGGAAACAAGACCAGTACGACTTTGACCTGCATTTGCAGAGCGATTGTATAGTAGAGCAGGAGAGTACGTAGCCATTATCTGTGGGGTGGCAAATAAGTATCACTTTAGTAGAAAGAGAGGAACAAATCAGTGAAGAGCAATGAGAATGGAAGGAAAAGAGGTAAACGTTAGAGATGAACACAGTTTGGAATTTCCATCTTGCAGAGGGCAAGGGATCTCTCCCAAGGAAATAGTGGAAGTGCTGTTACTTGGTGGGACATTTCCCTACTGCAATCTGGACTGGTGTGCAGCTGTGTCACCCAGTTCTCCACTCTTGGGCCCAGACTTACCCTGTGTTGGTATGCGAACCCTCACTCCTGGGACAGCTCACTACCAGCCTTCTGCATGTAATTGGAGAACATTCCAACTATCCACTCATGGGATAGACTCCGAGCAAACACCTCCAGTCCCAGATGAAGCCCTGGGAACTACTGTCTCGCAGGCTCAGTGCTGCCCGCTGTGACATGTGTCTGTCAGTTTATCAAAGGCATCGATATGCACCAGCTTAGCCAAGGGTGTCTGTTTCTTTTAACATGTCTCCTCAACATGCCCTGTGGTCAAAGTATCATCCCTGTCTGGCAATGGGTGTGATTCCTTCCACTTGAGCCAAGTGGCTTAGGCCAGTCCATCGTTCCTGTATCGAATCATAGAATAATAGGGATGGAAGGGACCTCATGTGGTCATCTAGTCCAACCCCCTGCTAAAAAGCAGGACCACTCCCACTAAATCACCCCAGCCAAGGTTTTGTCTAACCGGGCCTTAAAAATCTCCAAAGATGGAGATTCTACCACCTCCCTAGGTAGCCCATTCCAATGCTTCACCACCCTCCTGGTGAGAAAGTTTTTCCTAATATCCAACCTTGACCTCCCCAGCTGTAATTTGAGACCATTGCTCCTTGTTCTGTCCTCTGTTACTACCGAGAACAGCCTAGCTCCCTCCTCTTTGGAGCACCCCTTCAAGTAGTTGAAGGTTGCTAACAAATCTCCCCTCAGTCTTCTCTTCTGTAGACTAAATAAGCCTAGTTCCTTCAGTCTCTCCTCATAAATCATGTGCCCCAGCCCCCTAATCATTTTTGTTGCCCTTTTGTTGCTGGACTCTTTCTAATTTGTCCACATCCTTTCTGTAGTGGGGAGCCCAAAACTGGACACAGTATTCCAGATGCGGCCTGAGCAGTGTCGAATAGAGGGGAATTATCACATCCCTCGATCTGCTGGCAATACTCCTACTGATGCAGCCTAATATGCCATTGGCCTTTTTGGCAACAAGGGCACACTGTTGGCTCATATTTCTCTTCTCGTCCACCATAACCCCCAGGTCCTTTTCTACAGCGCTGCTATTTAGCCAATCGGTCCCCAGCCTGTAGCAGTGCATGGGATTTTTCCATCCTAAGTTCAGGGCTTTGCACTTGTCTTTGTTGAACCTCATGAGGTTTCTTTCAGCCCAGAGTTCCAATTTGTCCAAGTCTCCCTGGATCCTGTCCCTGGCCTCCAGAGTATCTACCATTCCCCCCAACTTGGTGTCATCCGCGAACTTACTAAGCATGCAGTCTATCCCATCATCAAGATCATTAATGAAGATGTTGAACAGAACTGGGCCCAGGACCGACCCCTGGGGCACTCCACTCCTTATCGGTTGCCAACTAGACATCGAGCCATTGATTCCTATCCGCTGAGCCCATCGATCTAGCCAATTTTCTATCCACCTTACGGTCCACTTGTCCAATCCATACTTCCTTAAGTTGCTGACGAGAATGCCGTGGGAAACTGTATCAAAAGCCTTGCTAAAGTCGAGGTATACCAAATTAACAGCTCTTCCCTCATCCAAAAATCCAGTCATCTCATCATAGAAGGAAATCAGGTTGGTCAGGCACGATTTGCCCTTGGTGAATCCATGTTGACTGTTCCTGATCACTCTATTTTCCTCCAAGTGTTTCAAGATGGATTCTTTGAGGATCTGCTCCATGATTTTCCCAGGGATTGAGGTGAGGCTGATGGGTCTGTAGTTCCCCAGATCCTCCTTTTTCCCTTTCTTGAAGATAGGCACTATATTTGCCTTTTTCCAATCCTCCGGGACCTCCCCTGTTCGCCACGAGTTCTCAAAGATGATGGCCAGCGGCTCTGCAATCATTTCAGCCAACTTCCTCAGCACCCTCGGATGCAGTTCATCCGGCCCCATGGATTTGTGCACATCCAATTTCTTTAAGTAGTCCCTAACCTGACTTTCCATCACCGAGGGCCGCTCTTCTCTCCATTCCGCGTTACCCTGTGTAGTAGCCTGGGAGCTAGCCCTCCCTGTGAAGACTGAAGTAAAGAAAGTATTGAGAACTTCAGCCTTTTCCACATCATCCACCATGAGGATGCCTGCCCCATTCAGTAAGGGACCTACACCACCCCTGATCCTTTTCTTGTTGCTGACATACTTATAGAACCCCTTTCTGTTATCCTTCACATCTCTTGCTAGCTGCAACTCCAATTGTCCTTTGGCCTTTCTGATTTTATCCCTGCAGTCCCGCGCAATATCTTTAAATGCCTCCCTTGTCATCTGTCCAAGCTTCCACTTCTTGTAAGCTTTCCTTTTATGTTTCAGCTCACCGCAGAGTTCTCTGCTAAGCCACGCTCGGCACCGTCCACATTTGCTGTTCTTTCTGCACATCGAAACGGTATCTTCATGTGCCTTTAACAGGGTTTCTTTAAAATACAGCCAGCTGTCTTGGACACCTTCCCACTTCAGATCAGCCTCCCAAGGGATCCTGCCTATCAGCTCCCTAAGGGAGCCAAAATCTGCTTTTCTGAAGTCCAGGGTGTGTGTTCTGTTTCTTTCCTTCCTTCCATTGATCAGGATCCTGAACTCTACCATCTGATGGTCACTGCTGCCCAGATTGCCATTTACTTCTACATCCCTGATCAATTCTTCTCTGTTTATGAACAATAGGTCTAGAGGTGGAAGGCCCCTAGTTGGTTCCTCCAGCATTTGTACTATGAAGTTGTCCTCAATATTCTCCCAAAACTTCCTGGATTTCATGCCTCCACTGGGTGTGGAAACACAACTTTGTGTTTGTCTGCATCTATTCAAGCTATATGAAACACATTTGGGGCCAGAATATGTCAGCGTTTCATATCTGTACATATGTATGATATTGCAGGAAACATGCCACCATAAGTCATGTTCAGTATGTCATGAGCATTCCAAAACACCTTATAAAACATACTTTCCATCAGGCACTTATGAAGGTGAACACAAATGATACACAGATCACACCACAGGGCACAGCATGCCACAGTTGGGCCATGGAAAACTAGTCTCGACAAAATGCTAGGAACAATCCTAATTTGGCAGGGAGACATGCAGAATGACTAGCTAGAAATAAGCGTGCTGTTCTAAGTTCTGACTGCTAGGATTTCATGATGGGTCCTCAGCATTGGCACTGTGCGGGTCAAGTGCTGTTGGAGGTATCGTCCTTAGGACGTCGTGTATAACGGAGGTTATTAAAGAGAGCTTTGTAAAACACGCTGGTGGGTTGTGTGGCTTCTGTGAATGGTGAATTTTGTTTGTGGAGATTGTTAAAAACTGACCCAATGCCACCCTGTATGAACACCAGTCTGGTGTAAATGGGCCCAGTTGCTGGGTCTCACATGCTTCCAAGCCAAATGGATATGTGCAAAGTCTAATGACTATTCCTAGCTCTGGATCTCTAAGGCTCAGGGTAGGGATGTAAACAGTAATTTAAAATCTGTTGAAAGGTTCTAGATTTAGATCAGTTAGATGTGGAGAGGAGCCCTGCCGAACTTAGCTCTTCGTTGCCATGTGAGAAATATTCCCCCACTCTCAGTGAAGCTGGGCTTCATGCCTCCTTGTTGCTGGTAGGGAGCCGTGCCCGGCAGTGGGCCCCACCTGCTGACCCCCAAGCTGGGCTCTGTGCCTTCCTGCCAGTTGAGGGGAACAAAACCCAGCTGTGACTACACTCCCGCTGGTGTGGAGCTGAGCCCAGCTGCTGCTTCCCTCCACCCCAGTTTAAATGGTAATCAGCTGTTTAAAACAGTTAAACAGAAAACTGTTTACACTTTTACATCCCTAGCTCAGATGTCTTGTCTGTGCCTTTCCTTGGCTGATGCTTTCAGGACTCAGCAATCTGTCTCAAGCCAACCAGGCTCTGAAACCACTGTTTCAGACCACCTGAGCCCCACCTGTTCACTTACACATGCTCTCACAGAGCAGCCTCTGGGTGTCTACTTCAACCCCTTGAGGGACAACAACAGGAAATTAAGGAACACAGGCTTAGTAAAGAAATCGCTTAACCATGGACATAGTACTTTTTAAAGTGTCAAGAGTTAATAGATCTTTTAAAACAATGAGAGCCCTGGGATTCACCCTCCCCTTATCTGTTCTCACCTCTTCTGTGACTCCTAGGGTTGTCATTAGGCCAGGCTGGGCAGAGTCCATCTCTCCTCTCCCTTTCCTGCACATCCTCCTTACCTGTGGTGATGGTCAACCTTCTGTGCAGAGGAACACCTTGCTCTTAAATAGGATCACCAACTCCTTACCATGGTGCTCGCCCGGAAGACTCTAGCATCCTTCCCACGTCATGCTGTGTAGAAAGTCATTGTTCTGTGGAAGTGGCTCAATGGCTTCTCCATGACAGTCTTGCAACAAGCTGTTGGCATCTCTCCTGGCCAGGGCCACTTTCTGTAATGCAATTCTATAGACTTGCCGTGGGCGCCCTGAGATGTGTGTTCAACACATAAAACAAAATGGAGTTCATAATTCGATACAGACAAAGCCACTCCTGCACCCACTCAGGTGTCACAGATCTCATGCCCCCCTCAGGTTTGCTTGGAGTCTTGTGTTCACACCAGCCTTAAATTCAAAGGCAACCTGGTAGTGAAACTTTCACGAGCGACTTAAATTTCACATAAGGTTCGTTTCTTAAAGTGTTTGCAGAGTTCTAGAGCCAGTGTAATGGGCAAAATGGCATTTTGGAGATTTATTTTCTGCCACCCAAAAATTTCCCCTGGGGCTTTATTTGGAGAAATTACTCATCACTACTTCTCATGAAATACTGTTGGATGACAATGGTGGTGTTGGTGTCTGTATTTCACCCTTTAGCTGGCTGTATGTCAATGATGGGTAAGGATCTCTACATATACACTGATAAAGAAATTTGGAATCCTTTAGGAAGAAATTTGTTCTAAAAACATCAGGTAGAAGATTATACAACTCTTCAGGATCTGGGGGGTGGGGCATAAAGTTAATTAATATAGATCATTAATGATCTTGATGATGGGATAGACTGTGTGCTTAGTAAGTTCGTGGATGACACCAAGTTGGGGGGAATGGTAGATACTCTGGAGGCCAGGGACAGGATCCAGGGAGACTTGGACAAATTGGAACACTGGGCCAGAAGAAACCTCATGAGGTTCAACAAAGACAAGTGCAAAGTCCTGCACTTAGGACGGAAAAATCCCATGCACTGCTACAGGCTGGGGACCGATCGGCTAAGTAGCAGCACTGTAGAAAAGGACCTGGGGGTTATGGTGGATGGGAAGATGAATATGAGCCAACAGTGTGCCCTTGTTGCAAAAAAGGCCAATGGCATATTAGGTTGCATCAGTAGGAGTGTTGCCAGCAGATCGAGGGATGTGATAATTCCCCTCTATTCGACACTGCTCAGGCCGCATCTGGAATACTGTGTCCAGTTTTGGGCTCCCCACTACAGAAAGGATGTGGACAAATTAGGAAGAGTCCAGCGGAGGGCCACAAAAATGATTAGGGGGCTGGGGCACATGATTTATGAGGAGAGACTGAAGGAACTAGGCTTATTTAGTCTACAGAAGAGAAGACTGAGGGGAGACTTGATAGTAACCTTTAATTACTTGAAGGGGTGCTCCAAAGAGGAGGGAGCTAGGCTGTTCCCGGTAGTAACAGAGGACAGAATAAGGAGCAATGTTTTCAAATTACAGCTGAAGAGGTCAAGGTTGGATATTAGGAAAAACTTTCTCACTAGGAGGGTGGTGAAGCATTGGAATGGGTTGCCTCGGGTGATGATGGAATCTCCATCTTTGGAGATATTTAAGGTTCGGTTAGACAAAACCCTGGCCGGGGTGATTTAGTGGGAGTGGTCCTGCTTTTTAGCAGGGGGTTGGACTAGATGACCTCGTGAGGTCCCTTCCATCCCTGTTGTTCTATGATTCTATAGTTATTAGAGTGGCACCCGTGCAGCACTGTTCCAGCTGCTGACGTAACACTGTTTGCTTACTGCATTGTTAATGTCAAATATCACGCCATGCTATTCACAGATGCTCATCCTGTTACATGAGTGATGCATTTTCCCGCTGATTTATAATTGTTACTTTCTTTTCACCTCTCTATAATTTCTGCTCTTGTATACCTTTGTGTTCATTACCATGAAAGTTGCTTTTGCAGCTCGGGGGGGGGTGTGTGTTTGTGTGTAATATTTTATATAACTAAGCAAGTAAATGGCACATATTATTCCAACTCTGACAGGAAGAGAAACATGGAAACCTGCTAATAAACTTACAGTTCCTCTGAGATTTTGATACATGTGCCTCCTGTAGTAATAAAATCTCCTTACTGTTAACTTGGTTTTTTAGTGCGTATTCAATAGGTTACTGAAGATTAGTTCCTTTGGGGTTTTACTTTAATGAGCTGTCTTTGTTGAAGCAAATGTTTCTGATCAGGAACAAATGAAAACAAACAAACAACCCTCCTCCCCTAAAAAGAAAACAAAAACAAAAAACCAAACACTGTTCTAACTTCAAAAACTGTAGTTTTTAGTTGCTAGTTTTAGTTTGACAAAATTGACTTATATGTGGGTTGCTAGCTTCTCCTGGAGAGAGTAAAACAAAAAAAACCTGAATAACAAATGGAAGGCTACTGGTGTGATTCCATGTTCTTGGATCATGGTAGTTTTGTTTTTAAAGTTGAATTTTTAAGAAGGTGTATGTTAAACACACTCAGAAACGTTAACAGAAGAAATGTACAGAGCATATAGCTCAGGCAGATGTAGTGAAAGCTGTTCAGCACTGAGCTAGCTGCGTCCCATCCCTGAACTACAGGGACAACCTCTTGGGGCTACAGGGACATTCAGTCTTCATGCCTGTTCTGTCATCTGCCTCTCTTCTGAGGGTATAAAGAGAGCTCCAGTTTGTGCTGATGTGGCTGTTAAGGTACAAGTTAATTAAGCCACTGAATGCGAAACCACTGTCTACCCTGTGTCCAGTGGACTTACCTGAGCACGTTCCACATATGGGACACATGAGCTGTAGATGAGCTAAGGAACTGGAGATGAGTAGCTGCTTGCTGGCGTGATTCAAGGCATTCATGTGTGTGATGTTCTAGGGAATGAAACAGCATTTTACATCCTTCCCCTTTCACATGTAAGAAGTACTGGAGCCTTACAAGAGAGTCTTTTCTCAAGAGACTTCTGGCCCAGCTTGGAAGACTCAAACAGTTCATGTAAGATTTGGTTGCGTCCTCTCTTTGGGTGCTGATCTCGGCACCACTTGAGATTAATCCCTCCCTGGCTTGTGATCTGATTTACCTTGTAGATTAAGACATAAACTGTTGCATTTGATGCTGTGGGTCTCACCAATCATGTGTCCAAATGTCACCAACGACCTTGGAATAGAATTAGACTGTGTCCAGTTTCATTTCTTTTCTTGGTAAGGGTTATGCTGGCTGCCATTTCAGAATGTCAGTTTCCAACTCTTTAGAATATATTTAATTAGGAGGAAGGTTCTGAAACACCTGTAAAAAGGGAATGGGCTTTGATCATGACTCCCTTTAAAATATTTATGTGAAAGGCGGTTGTGAATCACAGAAACCAAGATCTCAGTGGGTTGCCAATTAAACCTCTCTTGAGCTGCCTTCTTGTTTGCCATTTGGCCTTGTTTATGTGGACCAGATAGACACACATGCTGCTTGGTGAATAAGCTCTGTTATTTTATTTATTGTGCAGCATACATAATTTGTTTTGCATTAGAGTTATCGTGAGCAAAATGACCAGCAAATGAAATAGAATACTGTTTCATGAATACATTGCTCAACTTAGAATACACAGTCACTATTGCTGACAGCATTTTATACTTGTAGCACGTTGTGAGTCTCTGTAATCCTATGTAAATAGCTGCTGAGAACTTCTATATTGCATTTCACCTGAGTATTTTATATACTTACCTACAATGCTTTACAGGGAAGTTTTTGAGGCCCAGCTAACCTGTGCAAATTGTCCAAGAATACACTTAGCTGTGGCACAGTCACGAATAAAGGTTGAAAGGTTGAAACTTGAAAGGTTTCCTGATTGCGGTGCCTGCTCTAACCACTGGGCCACAAAGGCACTTTCAACATCTTAATTAAAGAAGACGTCTATGTCTGTGAAGTTTTCAATATAAAGGGCTTCCACCAGCCCTTTATTCTGCATCACCAGTCAGATCACCTAAAAGTGTTTAGTTAGCAGAATTGATTTTTCCAGCCAATGAAGATACCTTGCTATCATTGTCAGTGGATTTCACCAATCTGGCTGTTTGCAAATTCCTATATTTCTCTGAGAGATTTAATGGGTGGTATTGTCCAATGGGTGTTTACTGGGACTGCCATTATGTGTCCCCTGGATCGTTTGTGGACTCCTTAGCTTCACATGAAAAAAGGTGGAGCCGCCAAGGAAATAACGTATTAAGGATTGCAATCTTACCTTCTTGGATTTGGCTCACCCAAGCCAAATTTCTTGTCATGTTTAGAAGTCCTCTTCTCTATCTATCCTCTCTCAATTCAGAGTAAGTGTCATGAGGACAGCTTGATGAAGGGGTAGGGAAATGCAAGTGGGGAATTTACTAATACATGGTGACTTATATCACCTTTTATAAATTGCTGTACAAAGAAACCCCAAAGAATTTTACGGGGTGATCTAACAGGTCTTTTCCATCTCTATAATCCTGAAAAAAATGCAGGAATGTTTCTTGCTGTATATTGATTTTTGCGTGGTCAGGCTTTAAGATACATAAACTTCTTAAGGAGACTGATCCACCACAGCCAATATATATCTATGTCAGGAAGTCTGTCTTTCTCCCTTTTTTAGATTCAGTCCATTACTTCTATTTATACCCATATGTACCACACTGAGACAGATGATGTAAATTAGTGTTTACACCCATCAGCGATTTTTGGATTATCATGTCTCCTTAATCATCAGCAAAGCTGCAGGTATTTTGCTGCTTCAGTCCTGCATTTTGAGCAAATCCCTTCAACTCCCTGATCATTTTTATTGTTCTTCTCTGAGCTATTTACCTACATTTTTAACACAGGGCAAATGTTTGGCACTTCTTTAAAATCAGGGCTTTTAAAAGTGTTTCAGGGCAGGGAGGGCATCAGAATATCTAGTCACTTTTGACAATCTTGATCAAAATTCCTATTAGGTGATAAACAAAGCTTACCTCTAAACTGTGGAAACTGACGGATCTTCACTAGGAAAAAGATGTGTTCTTACTTTGTAAAAATGATGGAGTCCTGTGGCACCTAAAAGACCAACAAAAATGTGGTTTGGGGTTGTTTTTTTTTTTGGAGGGCATAAGCTTTCGTGGGCTAGAATCTATGTCAGATGCATCTGACGAAGTGGGTTCCTATCCATGAAAGCTTATGCCTGCCCTCCCGCACCCCAGGTTTTTCTTGTTAAGGCAGATGTGCACAACCTGTGGCCCACGAGCATGTTCTGTGCGGCCCTCTGGGAGCGGAGCGATCATGTGACATGACCCCCCTCTCCCTGCACATTGCATTTGTGGCCCTTGAGTGCCCTTAAAAAATGCAATTTGGCCCTTGGCCAGAAAAGGCTGTGCACCCCTGCTTTAAGGTCCCATAGGACTCTTCACCATTTTTTCTAAAAATAGACTAACACAACTATCCCCCTGAAATTTCTTATGTTGTTTCCAAGGCGTAGCCATGTTAATCTAGTTAAGCAAAACAAAAGAGGTGTTAGCTAACATGATAAATAAAAGAAGGTAAAATCATACCGAAGACTGGGAATTTTGTAGTTTTCTAATGCATTAGCAGGTCATGGTAAACACAGTGGCTGAGCCTAGGGTTTTTAGCTCAACCTGTGAACTCATGTTAAAACTACAACTTTCTTGTCTGCACTCAATTTTACCTCATGTTAGTTATCGCGTTAGCTGATATGAGGTAAGAACACACCTTTATTTTTATAGTGAAGACTAGATCTGCAGGTATCTGATTAACAACAAGCCCTGGAAAAGTGTGTTTCACATAATTTTTTTTATATTTTTCCAGGAGGAGGAAGGTATAAAACAGGGATGGTCAACATGTAGATAGAGGGCCGAATCCAGGCTGCCAGGGTGTTTTAAATGGACCCTGAAATATTTTTCTTTTTCTTTGGAGTCAGGATCTTGACTATTCCTTGAACAAGAAATTTGGACCTTGAAAAACAATAATAGACTAACCCTGATCTACAATTTCGTCTTGCTTTTCATGGAGGTTGCCAGATCAGAACAGCAGGTGTTCTCTGCTGAGTTCTTTGCAGGGGATTACGCTCAGTACGTTCTGTATTGATCCTGGTGAGGAAAAGTACTGCTAAAAGCAAATGTGTACTGAACTCAGTGGAACCCTCATGAAGTGCACCTTGAGTGCCTTCTTGCCAAATGGAAAGGTCATCATCTACTTAACTCCCTGTGAAGGAATTTTTTCAGAAAACAATTTCACTGAGCATTGCAAGTCCTACTTAACATAACTAGCATGTAACTACTGAATGTGGCTTTCATTTTGTGATCGATGAAGGGCTGGTAACTTATAAATGGCATGCAAAATTATTTAATGGTTTTCTATTAAATAAAGCATTGATTTTACTAGTGTTTAAAGAAGCAGTAAACGTTTTAATTAGCCTTAGCTTGTGACATAAGATTGTGTAATGCCCTGTGTTGTTAATGGAATGGTAGTTTTGAATCTGACTGAAGAATGAATAACTTTATTATAAATTAACTCCACTGAAGGGTATTATAATAAAGTAAGTTAAACTCAGTTTCTCTGTCTGTAGTGGTGATCATATAATACCTTAAATTCACTCCATTAATTTATTCAGAGATTTTCTGTTTCCATATTTGTGCTCTTCCCTTGCATTCTTTCCCATGGTCATAGATGATGTCGTCTAGTAATTACCTGAGCCTTTACTTTTATCAAATTTAAGGCCAAATCCTGCAGTTCTTACTTGGGGGCCTGATTCTACTTTGAGTAACATGTTGCATGCACAGTGTGCTTCAAATTGCATTTGGATTTTCGTAGCTGGAGCCTCAGGTTATACACAGTCCTTATTCATTTCAAACTCCCAGTTATTTGGTGAGAGTTTTGACTGTGTAAAGAATTCAGAGTTTGACTCATTTGCTGCGATATTTAATTCCATGAACATAGGAGCCAAGACACCAACTCTTCAGCTAAAGTCTCCCATTTCATTGTAACACATCATGATTATAACAAGAGTCCTGTGGCACCTTAAAGACTGACACATTTCTTCGGGCATAAGCTTTCGTGGGCTGGAACCTACTTTGTCAGATGTGGAACTTATCACCATGATTATGTTTTTCTAGCTATTTTTATACATTTTTGTGAGAACACTAATATAGAAGATTTTTATAAGGTTGTTTTTTTCCCATTTGCAAACCCATATTGATCTTGTATCTGCTTTTGATTCTGTAGGATTTAACTTGATTCATTCTTAAACCAATCATGTAGAGTCTGAAATATCAAAACACATAGTCTTAATTTATTTTCTGAAGTAATATTTCCTTGGGCTGTAGCCACTAAAGAATAAAAGCTGAATGGAGAGAGAAAAATGGAATTACATGAATGGAATTACATGACCTGACCTAGTTTTCATAGACTGTACAGATCTGAATGGCTGAGGTAATTGTACTATAAAGAAATCTCATTCTGACGTGTAGCTTACATTTAATTCTTTATTTTAAAGATCCAAAAAATCATTTAACAACCCGCCTTGTGTTTACTTTGTGTGTTGTGGCCTCTTTACGTGTGGAAATGATTCCTTTCAATGCCCCTATGTGTGCTTCAGTACAGCCTTGCTGTGAAGAGACCATCCCCCTCCTGTTGGCTGTCTTTTTCATTTTTGCATTGTGCCCAGAAAGGCAAAGCGACTACATCCTTGAAAACGGTGTTACGTTTTTAGTAACCTGTCCTATTTACATGAAATAGGGGAGACTAAAATTATCACTTGATTGCTGGGCTTCATCGGAATGGAAAGAGTTCCAGCGGGGGAATGAGGGGAAGAGGAAAAAAGACACCTAATGCTCATGTTATGCAATTATGCCATGTCATTGATCCATGGAGACTTTTTTAAAAGAAGGAATTATTGGGATAAGTAGAGCTAAGGCCAAAGAGGTCTGTAGGCCCGTCAGAATCAATTTTACCTGCTTGACCTCCCAAAATACCAGAAGCTGGGGCTGCTGTCTTGTGGTTTTTATATTTTATTCCTCATAGGTATCCCCATCCTTTCCCCACTGAAACTGGTGCTTCTAGACATGTTATCACATTTAAAAGGCTGCAGGAGCTGGGAATTAGGGCAAGGTTTTGGTGAATAATTAGGCATTTGGGGGACAGTTCATCTTTGCTAGATGGGGGCTGCAGGGAGAGAATCGTCATGTAAGAAGGTGATGGTACTTTGTAACTATATTAATATTTGGTGTCTTGATGGCGCTGTTCGTTGGAGGATTTCAAAGTAATTTATGCAAATGTAACGTGTAACCAGTCACTGTCAGGAATAGAGCCTAACGGCACTGATTAATGGCTAGACACATTGCCTCGACTTCTTTGTGGAAGAGCATGTTTTAACCGTTACACGATGCTTCAACATTCAGTCCACCTGTCTAAAGGGTTGCTCGGGAAACGGGATCTGCCATCCACAGAGGAGGGAGGTGTGATGAATCCTGCTTCACCATCCTGCCATAGCTCTTTCTAATAGGCAGTGTAGCACGCCAAACAAGAGAGAAACGAGCGTGGCCTAGTGAACTGGACATAGGATTAGGCATCAAGAGATCTGGATGATTTTCTCAGCAATGCGACTGAAAGGGCCTTGCAGGAGGGAACTGTTGAGGCTTTTCCCCACTATCTTCCCTCCTGCCAGAGTCTCTGACATGTCGCTACACAGAGCAGTGTGGACACAACAGGCTTTTTACTGCAGCATGTGGCTACATTCTGCTGCCAGGTGTGCTGTGTAGACTTAGCTTTGTGCTGTATTGCTATGCTCGCCTTCAGAGGTGACCATGTATCAATACTGGGTGAAGTGATCCCTTACCTACCTGGCAGAGTTGTTTTGAAGAATAATTCGTATTTAGTAAAAGCTTTGAGCTCCTTTAATGAAAGCACAGCACAGAGCTACTTTGTGAAAAATGTAAGATTTGATAGATAGCAATATGCCAACGTAGGATTTAAGAGGTATTCCCCCTCTTTGCCACCATTATTTGCTCTTTAGCAGTATTAGTGGATGCAGACGCTGGTGTTCTTAAAGGATTGAGTTCAGACATTCTAAAAAGACCATTTCCTTTTATTTAGCTTACTATCCCCCAGGGCACTTAATATGCTAGAGGCTAAGGCCTGCATATGGATTTTTTGCTGGGAGTGTAATTATCTTTTACTTTGTCAAATTAACAGATGTGGTCCCTCAAAGTAAGGCACTCCATCTTAACCACAATAATCCACTGTCCCATTGCACTTCCTAATCAACCAAAGGGGTTTCTTCCACTCAGACATATGCTCTGCTGCAGTATGTGAATTGCTCCTGGCAGACAGTCCCCATTCAAGGGACTGAAGTGAACATTCTGAGTTTGCTTTTCCTCTAACAAGCATCAGTTTTACTTCACTGTAAATCCATTGAGTTGCTGCAGATTTGCACAGGTGTAACTGAACATGGCCCTCAGTCTTCACCACTGAACATTATGAAATTACGCTGTCCTGGTCTCCTGGAGGTTTAAGAAAGGGCCCGACAGTACCTACCACAGCAGCTGAAAAGCACACAATTTCCAATGAGTTCTTAGGCTGTACCGGGTACATCTTTTTGTTCCAAAAAGTGGAGGATGTCACCAGGGGAGCAGCTGTTTTAGGCTTGATTCCGACCAACAGGGAGGACTTGGTAAAAACTCTGAAGATGAAAGGCAACTTGGGTAGCAGTAATCACGAAATGATAGATTTTATGGTTCTATGAAAAGGAAGGAATGAGAGGAGCAGAATAGGAGTAATGGACTTCAAAATAAGAGAGTTTAACAAACTCACAGAACTAGTAAGTGAGGTCCCGTGGGAAGAAAATCTAAGGGAAAAAGGAGTTTAGAACATTTGGCAGTTCCTCTAGGAGACAATATTAAAATCATAACTGCAAACTATTTCAATGCAAGGGAAAGATAGGAAGAATAGAAAGAGGCCAGTATGGCTCTATCAGGAGTTTTTTAGTGACCTGAAAATCAAAAAGGAAACTTACAAAAAGTGGAAAGATGGTCAAATTCCTGAGGAGCACACGAAAAGGCACAAGTATGTAGGGACAAAATCAGAAAAAACTAAGACAGAGAATGAAGTACATGTGCGGTGGACATAAAAGACAATTAGAGGAAGTTCTTTAAACACATGAGGCGCAAGAAAAAATGAAGGAGATGTAGGCGCTCTACTTAGTGAGGAAGGAGAGCTAATAACTGATGACATCGAAGAAGTTGAGGATCTTAATGCCTGTTTTGCTTCAGTCCTCACTAAAGAGGTTAATGATGACCAGATACTCAAGACAATTAATATTAAGAACCATTGGGAAGGAATGCATGCCAAAATAAAGAAAACACATTAATTAATATTTAGATAAATTAGATGCCTTCAAGTCAGCAAGGTCTGATAGAATTCATCCTAGGATATTTAAGAAACTAGCTGAAGCAATCTCAGAACTATTAACAATTCTCTTTGAGAACTCCTGGAGGATGGGAGGGGTTGCAGAAGACTGGAGAAGGGAAAACATAGCCCCTGTCTTTAAAAAGGAGAACAAAGAGGATCTGGAGAATTATAGACCAGTCAGTTTAACTCCAGAACTTGGAAAGCAAACATCCAGTTTATAAGCACCTAGTGGATCATAGGGTTATAAGGAACAGTCACAGGCTTGCTGATCATTTGTAAATTTACGGACAGTCAGTAAAAAGTTATGCAAATTTCCTGCTGTCCATGAGCCTATATTTAAAAGAAAAGGTCATAAAAATCTCTCCCTCACTTACCCAGCACCGAGGCAGCTGCTCAGCACAGTAAGCTGAACAGTTGGACGCTGCCTCCTAGGTCCTTGTGCTGGAAGAATTCCACATCCATGTATGCTGGGGGAGAAGTCAGGGGGGCCCTTTGTGCAGCCAGATTCCTGCCTCCATGTGCCCCATTGAGCCCATCTCTATAGGATGAGTCTCAGAGCCTCTGGCAGAAGCTACTTCTGTACCTAGAGAGCCTGGCTGAGTACCAGCAGGGTGCAGGCAAGAAAGATACGCAGGGGCTCCGTCTGTGCTCTCTGTGGCTATGTCTACACTTGTTAATTTAAGTCGATTTAGCTTGTCTACACTCAAAAATTAAGTCGAATTAAAGGGGACCCTGCCAAATCGACTTAAAGCGCCCACACTGGATTCCTAAGTTGACCTGTAGGGGCTAGGTGGACCTGGGACTGGTCCATGGTGGCCGGGGGGGCACCCCTTGCTAGGTGCTAGAGGGCTCAGCATTTGCCCCATTCTACCTGAGTGCAATGGGGGCTGAGCAGGACAGGGACACTGGCGGGGGATAGGAGCAGGGTGGGCAGGGCTCTGTCCTGCCCTGGGGGGGGGGGGCATGCCAGGCTCTGCTGTGCCAGCCACCCTGGCAGGGAGGGCAGTGGGGGAGCCCTGGAGCCCTTTAAGTCAGTTTAAAGTCGACTTAGGGCTAATCCGCGTCTACACTGGCTTAAGTCGACTTAATAAAGTCGACTTAAGCACTAGTTCGAATTAAAACAAGGTGTTATTAATTCCAACTCACTTTTCCTTAATTTGACTTAAGGAGCAGCTTAGGTGCACTAGGTGCACCCTGTGAGGGGGGATGCATGTGACATTGCGCCTCTAGCCCCCCGTCCTGCTGCTGGCAGTATCCATGCCACTCCTCCCAGAACCTTCCCCATCACTCCCCAACATCCCTCGGCCTGCCATACCTGCCTTTATCCTCCTCCTGCTCCTTGCCCCATTTCCCCCTCTACCCTTCCCATCTCTCTGAGGTAATGCAGTTTTGTCATTCTCTAGACTTCAGTATTGCCAACCCTTACTATTTTATCACAAGTTTTGCAATATTTTCTTCTTGTCTCAAAGCTTTAATTTTCAATGAAAGTAAGTTTGTAATCTTTGTGGTGATGGAGCTTGAAAATATGAACCTTCAGGACTCAGAAACAAGAAGGCAAATATAACAAACCTTCAAATGTGTTGTTTTAAGAAGCTCATGATTTTAAAGTCAGTCACACTTTTTTGGCCCTGGCTCGGTACAAAGTTCAGACAGAATGTGTTTAGAACCATTTTTTGTCTCAGTTTCTTATCTATACAATGAGATTAATAATATTTAAACTCCCAAGGGTCCTGTCAGGATTAATTTGTGCATGTGTATAAAGATGTGTGAGATCCTGAATTGGGCTGCTGTTGTAGAAGTACAGTGTATTGTTTACGACCATCACCAAGATGCCTTAATATATATATGGCCAGCTCTTTCAGTAATTCATCACTGCCTTGTCAACTTTCAGGGACTTGGGTACTGTCTTCTTGCAAAAATGTATCCAATATAATCTCTTGTAGCCACAAGCAAGGATCAGCATCAGGTAAACAGATCTTAATATTACCACCTCTTCTTTTTTCTTCAACTCATGGTCATTTATGACTATTGTAAAGGAAATTTCAGTCTCTCTTCATGTGTTTTCCTGTCTTTGTATAGATTCCCAGTGTAATTAACATTCCTGTCCGTTAGTGAACTTCATGTCTGCCAGGCAATAGAGCAACATGTAGTATTTGCTGTTCCTTGTCAACACAATATCTTTTATGTCTTAGACTGTACCAGTATTATTTATTTATACTCTATTAGTCCATAGAGGCCCCAACCAAGATCAGAACCCAGTTGTGGTAGGCAATGTTCAAACACTTAGTAAAAGATAGTCCTTTCCCGCCAATCAAAGTTACAATTGAAAGAGACAAGAACAACAAATGGGGGACAGGGATGGGAATAGGACACAGAGGATAAGTGAATTGTCCAAGGTCACACTGAACCAGGAATTAGAATTTAAATATCCTGAGTTCTACTCCAATGTCTTCTCCACAAAACATACTGCTTCTCTATCTGCTGTGCCAACTTCTGCAGGAATCTTCTTTGGACTTGGACTTCTTGTAGTTTTCTATGTAATCATTATTTTTCACCTGGCTTGATGCAGAATAAATGTATGTGTGAAAATCCCTAAAGAAACATAATATTACATATGAGATGGTAATGAAACATTTGGCATTAAGGTTCTTATAGTAACTCTACCCATAACTTTAATTCTTGTTTGTGTTCATTCCAATTGGGCATCTGATGACATGATCCTGCAACATTCAGTAATGTGACTTAGTGGTCAACGAACAATATGATCTCTAAGTATAAGGTAAAATTAAAGTGTGATTCCATTTGTAAATATATAATAGGTATGTGGGTCCTTTGGCACTCAATCGTATTACTTAAGACGATGAAATATTTCCTTTGATGGTTATCCTTTGCTTCTAAGACAGAATCATGCCCAAATGCATCATCCGTGAGCTGTGAATGTCTTGGATAGTTTGCATTTTCAAAACCCAGGACTTCCTACCTTTTCTGAGATTCTTTTACAATTTCCTGTACTTTTATTCAGATCTGAGTTTGCTGAGCTCATTCGCTGTGCTGTCAAACGTCTGGAGGACTTGGAACAGGTCAATTTTCTTTGACTGAAGGATTCCAGAGGCTGCAGCCATGATAACTAAGGTCCTACACTACTATGCCTGATTGAGATAGAACATCTAAGCCATCAGACAAGTTGCTTTTTGCTTGACATATATCCTTGGTCTTCTTGCTTTCAGCAACACTTTCATCTTCTAGGCATTCAATTATACTCTGAAAATTTACCATCATTGCCTTGGTGGCTTTCATTTGAGCTGCCCATTTAGTCTTGCGGAGTGTCTTTTAGATGTAAAGGTCTCTCTCCTTCATTCTTCAAAAGCCTGATCATTTTCATCTGCTGCATCAATCCTGTCAACTTTTTCAGGGGCCTGACGTGCATCATCAAATTCCTCTTCCCTTTGCAAAACTTGTATTCTCTCAAGCAAGAGTTTGAAGATAAAGATCATTTTTAGACTTAATCATTAGCTTTTCCCGTCGATGGCTAGAGTCTGTGAAATATTTATATATTTCCTGCAAAGATGCAAAGAAAACCTTTATGTCTGGACCGGCCTTATCATCAGTCTTCACCACAGCTAGGTTAATTTGTTGTGCTGGATAACTGATTTGTGGTGCATACCTTTTGTCTCCCTTGCCTAAAAGATACTCACCCACTTTTGCTTGCATTCCTCCAAGAGCTCCGTCCATAGAGTCGTAGGACTGGAAGGGACTTCAAGAGGTCATCTAGTTCAGTCCCTTGCACTGAAGGCTGGACTAAGTATTACCTAGACCATCTTTGAGAGTTGTCTTTCCAACCTGCTCTGAAAAATCTCCAATGACAGAGATGCCACAATCTCCCTAGGCAACTTATTCCAGGGCTTAACCACCCTGACAGGTAGTAAATAGGATGAAATTCAATAAGGACAAATGCAAAGTCCTCCACTTAGGAAGGAGTAATCCGTTGCATGCCCACAAAATGGGGAATGACTGCCTATGAAGGAGTATTGTGGAAAGGGATCTGGGGGAATGATAGTGGATCACAAGCTCAGCCTGACTCAACACCGTTGCAAAAAAAGTAGAGCTGCTCTGCCCTTGCTGGAATTTAAGCCCCTGGTTTCTTGTCCTAGCATCAGAAGTTGAGAATAATTCTTCTCCTTCCTTGTAACAACTGTTTGTTTCTTTGAAAACTGTTCTCTGGTCCCCGCTTAGTCTTTTCCCCTTCAATTTAAACAAACCCATTTTTTTCAATCTTCCCTCAAAGATCATATTTTCTAGAGCTTTAATGATTTTTGTTACTCTCCTCTAGACTTTCTCCAATTTGTTCACATCTTTCCTGAAATGTGTCTCTGATAACTGGACATAATACTACAGCTGAGGCCTTATCAGTGGGGAGTCGAGAGGAAGGATTACCCTGTTTTGCTTACAACACTCCCACTAAAACTTGCTTTTTTTGCAACAATGTTACAGTGTAGACTCATATTGAGCTTGGGATCCACTATGACTCCTGGCATACCCCAGCTTGACTGGTTTCTTCTTGAATCCACCTGTTCTCCACTCTCCATCTTTTCATAACCTCCTTAATTGCACAGGAAAAGTGTTTCCTCACACAGGCCTAATTTTCCCTTAAGAGAAAGGGAATTTGAAACCGTCATACATAGCCATACCAAAAAAAAAAGTACATTAAAGAAAAGAACAATAAGATTTTTAAATTAAGCCCTCAGGAGCTAGGAAATAGAGATCAAGGTTGCCTTTTAACTCTTCCCTTTATGTGTCTTTTTTCACATGGTCGATCTCAAACAATACAATTTAATATACTATTGCCCGCCATTTTCAAAGTTTTAGATATACTTGTGAAGCATTTTGTGCAATGGTTGCTCTCTTTCTGAGTATGTCAGATGGACCTTCAAACCCTGGTGTTTGAAAATATACAATGAAGAGTGACAATGTGCCACAGATTAAGTGTAATAAAATAATAATGAAAATAAAGTGGAAAGTACAAGTCACCTGGGTTCCCACCAAGATAAGTTACCTTCATAGATTGTACTCTTTCTGCATTGGAGCCCAGGAACACTGTGCTGCAGACTGATAATATTTGTTATATAGCTACGGATTAAGGATGGGCTCCAGCTCTCACGGAAGTGTCCAAGAAAGGCTTTCACCACCTATGAAAAAAGACTATTTCAGACTCTAAAACTCTATTTGGGAATGTTTCCTGATACGTGAATGGGGGTTGGGTGCAGTCCTGAGGTCTTCTCAGGGCTTTTTTTGTGTGTGTAAGAAGGGTTTTTCCTGAATTAGGATGATAAAAATTTGTCCTCTGAAATGTATTTTTGCTCATTCACTCTTTATTCCTGCTCTTATTTTCCTATTGTTTATTCTAATTTGGGATCCAGTAATACTTAGCTCAACTTGATAGTCACCAGGCAGTTTATGTGCGCTGTGAATTGGCGATGGTATTCGGCTAGTTGCTTCGGTCTCAGTTTCTCCAACTAATTCAGACATCAGCCAAGGCTGTAATGTTTTCTCAGGATGTCCACCCTGGCCATACTTTTATCACAGCTAATCTTTAGCCACAGCTCCAAATGAAGTGGAAGAGCACCACTTCCTGTTCCCAGGGGGCCAGAGGCAGCTTTTGGGGTACACAAAGCAGGTAAGGGGCAGTAAGGGGCCCCTTCGCCTATGCCTACCCCAAAAGCCACATCTGCCTCCCGCTCTGTGGAACACATGGCAGGGAGTCGGGGGGGGGCGGCATTCCTGTGAGGGGTCAAGCCTGTGGGGCCCCAGCGCTGGTGGGTGGGGGAGGCAGGACCCATGGACTGGCTCAGAGGCCAGGCTTTGCGTTTCTGCCCCGCCCCTGGGCCGGCCAGCTGCTCCGCCCCTGGGCGTGGGCCAGCCCATTCCTGCCCTGCCCCTTGCCTTTGGCAGTGGTAGGGTTGGGGTCCCCAGGGGGGCACCGGATCCAGTTTTGGGGCCCCTGACAGGGTGCCAGAGCCACGGAGTAGGCTGGCTATGAAGAGCCAGGTCCATGGGGGTTTTCAGGGCCCCCAGCAGGGTGTTGGGACTGTGGAGGGGGACAGCTGCAGGGATCCAGGGCTGCGTGGGCCCTGGGTGGAGCACTGGGGCCACAGGTGGGGACCCAGGGCGCTGTGGCCAGGGCACCAGTGGGGCAGAGGGAGCCGGCTGCAGGGATCTGGGGCCTTGGAGGACCCAGGAGGAGTGCTGGAGCTGCGGGGAGGGGCGGGGCTGTGTAGGGGGGTTTTGGGGTCCCGGGTGGGCCACTGAGGCCACTGGGGGGGCAGAGCCGGTGCCAGGGAGCCCTATATGGGGCCCCCAAGGAGACTTTGCCTAGGGCCCCAGATAGGCTAAAGCCGCCTCTGCAGGGTGCTGCAGAATCTCAGTTTGAATTTATAATCTACACTGTGCATTTGCACCTGCTTCTTTCTGGTTTGTTTATCCCTCTGCAGAGAAGAGGATTGTAATTCTCTTGATGTTCCACTGGATGTATACTGCAATGTGTCAGTCAGGGATTATTGGGGGGGGGGGGCAGGCACAAAAACAAATAAAGCAAATATCCCAAAGCCAGTAACAAATACATCGTGAAAGAGTTCATGCGATGAAAAGGATTAAACTGGTAAATGGGAGCTCAGAATGCATCTTCCGGTATATGCAGGGAACAAAGAAGATTGTTTTGAGCATGGTGAGAGGAAGATCTACAATAGGTGATGGTTTCCAATCTCTTAAAACAGAAACACACAAATTTTGGGGTGCAGAATCTTGCAAAGGAGGGGGAAATATAGAATTATCAGCTGATTTGTGCAGAGTACCACAGCTTCAGTTGCTGCTATAAAGAAGCGGTGTCAGAGAGTGAAATTTGCAGACAAATAACACATTCTACAGCAAAAAGCAAAACAATTAGTTACATGGATCCGCAGAGTTTATCTACTGATTCTGCTGCATTTTCAGCTCAAAACTTGATAGTTTTTTCATTCATTGAACAGTAAAGACAGTTAATAGAATCCATTTGCTGCAAAGCCCCAAAATGTATTTTGTAGCTTATAGCAGCAACACAGACTTGTAATTTTTAGTGGGTTTTACTCAGCATTTGCATCGTTAGTGAGTGGTAAATGCCAGAGAGAACATTTTGTGTTTTTGTTTTTACAGATTTAAATGCAGTAACACCTGTTGCAATTAATAGAAATTTTACCTGTATAGACACTGCATGGCTCCAACATGAACCTCATAGTTTATATAGGCATTAGAGATGAGCACATCTCACACAATTTGAATCCACTCAGTGTTGGGGGAGGGAGGTTGAGAAAGAGAGAAATTTTGATCGTTGAATTCTGAACTGAGATTGTGTCTGGAAAGGATTTTGGTCACTTACTTTCTCTTCCCACTACTCCTTCCCTGCTTCCCACCCCCCAAAAATAGAGACTCAAATGTTATGGCTAAGGATGCACCTTAAATATGACTTAATTAAAAATTGTTAAATAC
Organism: Pelusios castaneus; assembly: GCA_007922175.1. NCBI lineage: Eukaryota > Metazoa > Chordata > Testudines > Pelomedusidae > Pelusios > Pelusios castaneus. Next base: position 51,921,634 of record ML685755.1, read on the forward strand.
TGAAGTCTTTTCTCATTCAAAACTTCCCCTGGATTTTAAAAAGTATTAAAATTTCTGTCAGTGGAAGCAAACCTCTTTCTTTTCCTAGCCTCCCCACTACCTCAAACAACTTGAAACAGTTGAATAAAAAGTCAAGAAACAGCAGTGAAATCCGAAGGAACTGTTTATTTTGGACTTAAAAGAACAGTTGTTTCTTGTTTTGAGTCATCACACAGGTTACACAGAGCTACCCACCATAAATAAATAAAATAAATGACTGCCTGTGATACACAGCAGTCCTGGAGAGTCACTCCACTTTTCACATTTTTTTACATTTTTCCCAGTTACGTTGATGTTAGAACCATGTGAGCGGAATACCACACGCAATATTTCAGCAAGTGGCCATTCATGTTTTTAAATGAGTCTGCTTCAGCCATGTTTGTGCTCCCTTTTGTTCCTGCTTTCCATGAGTATTTGAACAGCTGAGTTCTACCACCACCATTATGTATGGAAAGCAAATACTTGTGGAATGATATCCATGAGCACTTGCAGCAGAAATTTCGTCTTAAGAGTTGCAGTTACTGTAAGGGCACAAACACATATTTCAGTAAATGCAGATTTCTTGCTGTCATCAAATCAAAGGAGATTAGGTTTGAAAGGGACCTTAGGAGGTCATCTAGTCCAATGCCCTGCTCAAAGCAGGACCAACCCCAACTAAATCATCCCAGCCAGGGCTTTGTCAAGCCGCACCTTAAAACCGCTAAGGATGGATGGATAGATGATATAGACATCACAATAATATCCAAGTGACAATGACATCTAGCAGTAGATTCAATCTTAGTCACCATCCCATGTCCCGAAAGGACCAAATAAACCTGGTTGGAAATTTTTCATCAACATTTGTGCAAGGAAAAATAGAGGAGGAGGCGGGGACTTAGATAAAAATGTTCACGACAATATTTTATGTTCTCCAACCAGCTCTAAGTCCAAGAGCCCTTTACTAACACTATCTGCTATAGATGCATATAGAGAGCCGTAACCGAGAAAGTTATGGGTTCCATTAACTTACTTTTCTTACTTTACTTAGCAGCTCGCTCTTAGCGACTATCAAGACCACACCTACTTTTTTTTCTGCAGAGTACCAGAAAAGTGGACTGCCCGCTACACTATATTCCATGCCACTTTTTGTGTGAGCCACACAAGAGTATAGAATCATAGAAACGGGTGGCAGGAAGGGACCTCAGGAGTTCATGTGGTGCAGCACCGGCCACTGAGCGTTCCTGACACAGTTTAGGAAGGCAACGAGTGTGTGCAGGGATTTATACGTGACTACTTTTGGAGGGACACTTTAAATACTGATTCTCCACCCAGCACCCTTGGGCCCTGCTGTCATCCCTCTCATTGTCCCAAGCTCCTTTCTGTGTACCTGGGGGGAAGGGGGACTCCAAACACTAACTGGAGGCTGCAGGGGAGGAAGGGATGGACTGAGCAGGCTTGCTCACATCACCTCTGCTAGAGCTGTGGTGCTAGCCTGGCTTCCCTGCACTGAGCGCCATCTAGTGGGGCTCCATGGGAGTGCCAGCTGCAGTGCCTTTCCCAGGAACATCCCTTCAGCTGTCCTCATAGCCTGACTCCCATGCTGGCAGCAAGAGGGGAGAACGGACTCGGGGAGGGAATTCTGGGGCAGGGGCAGAAATTGGAGGCACTGGAGGAAATCATTACTAGGAGGGCCTGTGCCCCTGTTTGTGCCTCCCTTGTGCACGCCCCTGGAAGACAGCATGCTGGTCCCTGGTAACAAAAAGGTTAAGAAACGCTGAGCTGGTCCATCCTCTGCCCATGCTTTGCCGCACAATAAGGAAGGGCCAGTAAACAGACCATCCTGGATAAGTGTTTGTCTAATCTGTTCTGGAGCCTCCAAGCATGGGGATTTCATAGCCTTCCTTGCCACTTAATTCCAGTCCTTAACCGTCCTTAGAGTTAGAAAGTTTTTTCTAATGTCTAACTTCAAAGTAGATAGACATCGGCACATCAAACAAACGGATAAACAAACCTGCACCTATTTTGGACAAAGGGAGTGCCATGCAAGAGAGAGTATGCAACGCTGTAGCAGCTGTGTTGGGTCTAGGCTATTACAGAGACAAAGTAGGTGAGGATTCCTGTATTAATCTAGTTACGGCATGACTCTCAGGGAGGTGGAAGTTAGAGCCCTGCAAATCTGCGGATATCCGCATTATATCCATGAATACCTGCAGACCATTTCTTGCAGATGCAGATTGGATACAGATCCATATATTTTTATCTGTGCATGGCTGATCCCTGCAAATACACGGATATCCGCGGATATCCGCATTATATCCGCATCCGCGGATACAACATGGAATCCGCAGACCATTTCTTGCAGATGCAGATCGGACGCAGTTCCACATATTTGTATCCGCGCAGGGCTCTAGTGGAAGTGGAATAACTATAGCAATGGGAGAACCCCTCAGTTCTCTGTAGTGAGTATTTCCACAGAAACACCACGGCTGTAGCTTTTTAAGTGTAGGCATAGCCTCTCTGTCATTTTATCTTTCCCCCTTCTGCTCTTTTTTACTCTACTGGTAAGTTAGCTAAAGTACGGCATTAATTCATTGAAAGTCATTCAGCCAGAGGATGATGCAAAATTACTTTGTCCTCTTGTCTCATTTCATGTTTAAATTAAAAGGTCCTGAAACATATTTTACAGCTTACAACAGATGCCTTATTAGCGACGAGTCAGAGATCTTTTTAGTTCCCCTGTCCCTTTTAACATGGTAAGGCAGCAGCAATGGCTGGTATTCAGTGGCCTTCTCAACCTTGAGATATTAGCGTGATGATAACTGTAGACGGTGAGAAGCTTGTTGATACAACTCTTTAGTGATTGAATTTCCTCTGCTCCAAGAAGTTATTTCCTAAGGGCATATGAGAAGCTATATTGCTCGGTGTGAATTGTTTTTAACTTGCTTTCAACACTCAGTTCAGATTTCAAGGCGGTGAGTATTTTTCTTCTGAACTCAATCATCAAACTTGCTGTCTGACCATCATGTTCCATGGAGTGAGGGTTTGTATGTTTAGGAACTTCAGTTTCAAAGAAGAACCCTGTATGATTTTAAGAACAAGTCATTCTCTTGGACATTTTTGCTGGTGGCGGTGGCACGTGGCATAAGAAACTTTAAACAACATGGATGTGGGGGGAGAGAGTGGGAAGGTGACCTGTTTCTGAAGTAGGAGCTCTACTACCATGTTTTCTTTTAAGAGATCTACAGTATAATTGAATTATGGTCATGCCAAGAGGCCTCAACAGAGATCAGAGCCCTCCTGTCTTGGCAGTGTGCAAACATAATGAAAGACGGTTCCTTCCCTGGAGATTTTATAATCTAAATAGACAAGTCAAACGAAGAGCTGGGAGGAGAAGCAGAAGAGCAGAGAGGTGAAATAACTTACCAAGGTCACACTGCAGGTCTGTGGCTGCAGTCAGATAAAATTCTCTGTTTAGAAATGGTTCAAGTTTTAGTGCTTTCAAGTGACTTAATTACGGAAAAGAGGCTTGGTCTTGCCTTCCTATGCACAGTATGCTGTAAGTCAGATTTCAGAATGGTCTAAATCAGTGCAGCATTGGAAGCTCTCTGGTGATCGTTTGAATTCACATGGTACAGGCCAGACAGAGCATGTAGTCTTCGGTTTTCCTACAATGGGAAATGGTTGCTTAAAAATTTTCCTAGGGAAGTGTAAGGCTATCTTTCCAAGTACCTGGCCTATGTGACTTGCTTGGTGGCTTGAGTCCAAGAAAGCCCCCTGGTTATAACTGGCATCCTTGTTGGCAGTTTCAGCAGAGAGGCTGTATGAAATCTGACCTAAAAATAAGTAGAATTAATAAATTCATGCATCTAGTCTTTTGAAAGTGGTTTAAAATTGTTATAGGCTGAATTTTGCTGTCTTTGCCAAAGAGTGTCTTATTCTGAAGACAGACCTAATGTATCTCAAAGATTTCAATGGGGCTAGTAGTAAAATGCTACTTAGCATAAGTATGGGTGCAGAATTGGCCTCAGTATTAATAAAAGAGTGATTGGAAAAGGTTCTATAGAATAGAGGTCTTCTGAGCACAAGACAAAGAGCTGGAAAATCCTGAGCTCTAATCTCATTTTCAAAACTAACTCCCTCTGTGACCTTAAGCAAGTCATTTAACGTCTGGGAGTACAGTGTTTATAATTAATGTATGTAGAAGATACAAAGTATTGTAAGAGTGCACTGCAAAGTCATGCAATGATACAGTTAGGGCAAAGTTAATTGGTGAGATATTTGTGAATTTGCAATCTAATAATCAGAGAATTTCAAGATGATTTGTAAAGCTTGCATTTCATAGCATGCAGTGATGAACAAAGGTATTAACTTTCCCACACATGAGCATAAATATTTCATTTTGTCTCTTTGTATACAACCTCTTGAGATGTAATAGCTACAGTAGTAATGCAGAAATATTTAAGGCTTTCAGATCAATATTTTTAACTACATAAACCATTTCCCCAAGGGAGTATTCATACACAATAGGAAATTGTTTCCTGCCTACCCTTTTGTACATGTGCATTTCTATTCTGTTATGATAGAACTTCTATTGGCTCAGATTTTGCCAATTTTAGTTTGTTAAACACCCAATAAAATTGGGTAACTTCAGGCTCAAATCTTGGGGTCTTTACACTTGCAAAACACCCGTTTTAATAGGAGTTTTCTTGAGTAAGGACTTGCGTTAAAACTGAGGAAGAGCTTGGAAATTTGGTCTAATGAATTTATTTCTGTTTTTCATGATTTGCAGCTGTTTATTCATTTTACTACATCTTTGTAACAAAAAAGAAGTATTTGTTAACACATATGCATTTATTTTACACAAGTGACCTCTTTGTTCACAAATGTATGTGTGTGTTTACTGTAGGGATATGTGTCCATGTGGCATCATACCATTTTAGGAACCATTCACACCCCAAATGCTATAGCTATTTGAGTTTATAATATTTCAAATGAGGGTTCAGATAATCTTTAACTGACATCTTCCTTGACAGAGTTTTTGAGAATTCTGTATCTGGAGGAGATGGAGGTATTTTTGAAGAAAATATACTTTGAATTATTTGCAGCTGTGTTGTCATCAGTAATTGATGTGGTATGCCACTCTTCTCTCTGTTGTTCTGTGTCTAGCATGGATGTCTGTTTGGCTGCGTGCATGTGTCTCTGTATGTACGTTCCCGCAGGGTTACCCCTGGCTCATTTCTTTAAGATGGTACTTTGTTAGCTCAGTGATCTAGAGTCTGACTTAGACCTCTGGCAGGGACTAAGTTAGCCTGGTGGGCCTAACCCGAGGTGTTCCTTTGGTTAACGCTTTTGGGTTACCTTTGGCTCAAATCTATAGTGAGGACTTAGTTAGCTCAGTGATTTGGAGCCGAGGCATACTCTGTGTGCAAGAGGAAAACTGAAGTAACACTCATGATCGAAGAAACCAACATGGCCACAGATCTTTGTAGAAATGAAGGTGCTAGGCTAGGCTTTATTGCGGCGTAGCACAATGGCAAGCAACCTATATTGACAGATCTGCTGGCAGCATTTATGCTCTCAGTGCAATGGAACAGCTCAACTGATGTCAGGACTCTTCCTCAGCCCCTCGGCTGCATGAAATCTGGGCTCTTGGGCTCCTGCTTTTATGCCCTGCTCGGACTTATTGGCTCAGCCCCCTTTGGGATCTGACTTGAACTTGATTGGCCCATGTACCCCTTTTTTTTATGCCGCCCGTTAATTTGACAGGTCCATGCATGCATCACTGAACATCTCTATCCATCAAGTGTCACCACAGAGTTCAAAGATAATTCACAGCATCTTTTCCTATCTCCTTGGCACTAGGCCAACTGGACACCTTCAGGGTCAGTTTCTATGCTTACTACAGCCGCAGCTGACTTCTTGCAATTTCTGTGAGGTCAGCCTGCTTTAGCCTCAAGTTAGGTAGTTATCCAACTCAGGCCTACTGTTTTGATTTGTTTTGCTAGGCCTTAGGCCTCATTCCTGACCGTTTCTACTTGTCTTTTTTTATTTTAACATTTTGCCTTCTCCTTCAATTGAAATACAATTTATTAGTATCAAAGGAATGATTTTGGCTGTGGCTGTCCTTTAGACATCCTTTCCAAAAGCAGTCAGGTTGCAGTTTAAATATAAAAGGAGGGATTTTCAGTTTTTCAGCATTTAAGACACTCTGGCAGAACTCTGCTGTCACTGAAATCAAGTGTAAAACTCCCATTGCCTTGAATGGGAACAGAGGTTCAATGCTGAGTACTTCTAAAAATCCCTTCCAAAGCGCTGTAGCTTTTCAAAAAGAAACATGTTTACTGAAATAGTTGTTTTCATGTGCAAACTACTGCATACATGGTTGTCTGCACTTGCCATACCTTATAGAAAAAATGATCTTAGTATACCATGAGTAAGTCTGTGATATCCAGCATGGGAGGCATTGGATAACTCCTCTGATGTGTTGGCAGTTCTGCCTTTTGTTTATGGCTTCTTTGGGAAGGTATTATGGCTATTTAAAAAATGGGGTTTGCAGGTGCTCTTTTAAAACTACAAACATAAGTGTCACCTACTGCTGGCATAATTCGTTCACCTCTGATAGAATCCACCATCCCTTTGGATACTGCTAAACCTTTCCCTTCCACTTACAATTTAACTCTTGGTCTCAGAAAAACACAAGAAACATTTAAAAAAAAATTAATTTCTGTTAGTTTTGAAACAGCAGGAAACTACCAACATCCACAGATCCAGCCTTCTGCTTGCTCACCCTCATTGTATAAAATTATCCATTTACTCAGTATATTTTTCAAGCATTGAGTTTCTGGTGAAATTTTGTTTTCCAAGTAATGCTGCCTCCTTCCTTGAATATGGTAAAGAGGAAAGCAAACAAATATACTCTAGTGTGTATAAGGGATCATATTTGAACCCATTGAAATCAATGGCAGAACTCCAATTAATTTCAACAGTGCAGGGTGAGACCTTACGTACACATTCCCATTGGCAGCATGTTACTGGGTTACCTGTAGGAATGTGACCATGACAAGACATGGCTCACAGGGAAGAAATAGCAGGAATCAAACAAAAGAAAGGCCATATTATCCTAACTTTTCTGCTTGAGAACTTATATCAATTGTTTTCATAAAAAAAGAAACAACTAATGCTACAGCCAAAAACATCTACTGTACAATTAGAAGTAAAATATCTTTAGGGAACGGAGAAAAGATTACAGTTTGAGAGATGTTACAAGTTTGCAAGATCAAACCACTTTTCTAATAGGGAAATAAAAGGAAATATTGTGAGTGGATATTGAGCATGTCCTCATGGGATGATGGTCAGAAAACATACTTGGTAAAAATTCTACCTTCTCATTCAACAGATCTGCTTGCTATGTTCAAGTTATATCAGTTTAATTTGCTAATAAAAATAGGTTTTATTGTGCATATAGATTTATAATCTTTAAAACAATATAACAGTACATAGCATTACTAGACTATGAAATTTCTCACCTGCGCTAGCCTCACATAGGCTTCAAAGAAATACTTTTCAGTGTATATAGAACAGTTGATTATATGGACACTACATGATTATTATAAACAAAGGGGGGGGGGGCATCTTTTATAACCCATTTTCATTGGTAATGAGGATATGAGCCAGCAGATGGAAATATTTTAACAAGGCAGTTTTTCATTCTCTTTTTAGAGAAGACAGATTTAGACTACTAATGTTTTGAGTCACATAGTTACTAGCTTTTCATTTCCAGGCCACTTTTCAAGAGTTGTACAATATAGTTGACAATGTGACTTCATATTCACTCAGGAAAAAAAAGCAAATGGAGCCTGTCATGTTTTCCAAAGGAAAATATTTTGATGTCATTTTAAATGTCAGAAAACAAGTATTTGGTGTATTAATGACCCAACTATTATATATTAATATAAAAAGGAACCTCTTCTTCCTTCAAAAACTAGGTGTCATCCCTGTTTGAGTGGATGTGTATGGATTAATGCATATGAAATATAGCTTCCAAGTTTCCCAACTAAAATCATCTTGTAGAAGTATATAGGAGATTTTTGAAAATGTGGTTGAGTTTTGCTGTGGGGGTCCACAAAATATTTCTGTCTTCACTTCTCCGGAAATGGTCATGTTCATTGAATGCTGCAGGTGTGGCAGAGGCCAGAAAGGAAACAATGACTCTTATGTAGGATAAATTTCATTGATAAGTGAACATCTGGGTTTTTTTTCTTTAAAGTAGGTCAGCAAATCTCTTACCAAGGGTAAAACTAAATCGGGCTGACTAATAGAGTATGAGGGTCCTCAGAAGTAGGGTTGAGTGAAAGTTTTTGGAGAAATAGTTTATTCACCAGTGGTCCTGGAATAATTTTAACATTGGGGGTGCCAATGGCAGAAACCATGTATTTGGGTTGTTACTCTTACTTTAGGCCAGGGGGTGCAGTGGCATCTCCCACACTCCTGATTCAGGAACCTATGTTATTTGCTAAAAAATGCAGTTTTGGGTTGACTGAAACATATCTTGAATTTGACCTCGTAGTTTCAGTTAATGAAAAGCTTTTTAGGCCCAGCAGAAGAGTTTATCCCCTTTTATAACCTGTAGCCCAGTGATGGGTCACTTGTTTGACATGAGGATTCAAATCTGTCTCTCCTACATCTAGAATCAGGGACTTGTACTCGGTTCTTCCCCCTCCCAAGTGAGCAAATTACTCACCAGGTAATAGCTTCTTCTGCAGTGGGTTGCATCTCCGGATGAAGCTGTCCATTGCTCATAACTACAGTAAGCATGGGACCAAGAAGAGGGAGTGAGACTGACTCTACAGCTTGTTGGTTAAGAAATTCAGCTGGGGTCAGGAATTGTGGACTCAAATCCTCCCTCTGAATCAGACAGAAAGAAGATTTGAATCCACATCTCCTACCTCCTAGGTGACAGCCTTCATCATCAGGCAATACAATCATTGTCCACATCTCTCTCTTCAAGTGGTTCCCTAGCCCAAAGTGGAACAGCTTCAACAGGAGAGACTGAGAGCAACCCACCCCAGAATAGCTGGTGGCATGATGGGTACATAGGAAGGGGGAGATCTCAGTTTCAGAGGGTGTGTCTACACTTACAAGTTAGGTCGACTTAAGCCTCCTTAAGTTGACCTAACTTACTCCCTGTCTACACTGGGCTTTTATTAAGTCGACTTAAGCTGTTCCTTAAGTTGACTTAAGGAAAACTTAAATTGACTTAACACCTAGTTTTAGGTCGATTTAAGGCTTAAGTCAACTCCTTAAATCGACTTAAGCCCATGTGGACAGGGATTAGCGCCCAAATCAACCTTATTAAGTCAATTTAAAGAGTTAAGTCGACTTAATAAGGTCAAAAAGGGGCTATGTCTACACTAGAAAAGTAAAGTCGACTTTTGTTAAGTCGACTTAGTAAGGTTGACTTTAAGTCGACTTAAAATCGACCTTATTAAGTCGACTTAACTTTTCTAGTGTAGACATAGCCAGAGTGAGGATTCAAACCTGGGTCTCCCTCCCACATGCCTGGCAAGTGCCCTAACCACTGGCATAAAGATCTGAAAAAATGTGTTTCACTCCGCTGGCCTGAAATGGAGTTTTTCAGTTTACTCACCCATTCCAAAATTGGAATATTTTCCTTGATTTTTTTCCAGTTTGCTAGCTGAACTGAAAATTAATTGCTTGGCAATGTCCACTCAGATGGCTTCTTGTATGTGTATGTTGGCTTAACGCTAGTTGGCATTGTTAACACTGAAACGTGTAACCATGTGCTCAGAGTGTCTTCTAATGAAATAATTATATTAAGCTACTATTCACCTTGTTCTGCAGGTAGTATATTAAGCTACTATTCACCCTGTTCTGTAGCAGCAGCAACAGAAATCTGAGCACTTTGAGAACAGTGGCTGATAGCAAACTCAATACAGTAGTGAGTCCTTAGCAGGGAAGTATTTGACATTCTGCAAACTATCACCTTCCTTTATTGCTCTGGAAAATGCTGGGCAAAATTTGGGAAACTATGTAACTATTTCATTCCAATATTTATAGATGCATCTTTTTGTTCCAATATGTTCATATTTGACTTGATGGCTGAGTGGGAGAATCTTATCAAGCTAGCATCACATAAGTTTTCTGATGATTGACAGGACATGCAAGATTTAATTTCTGAACACTTGCATTGGTGATGAGGCATGTTCTACGTTCCAGCATGGTGTTCATGGAATTCAAGAAGGGTTACCTAATTTCAAGCTGTCTAAAGCATTTTTTGTCATATGTTCAGTATTTTTATCATTAAACCCAACCTTCCTTTAGAGGAAATGAATAAGTGAATTTTCGTACTTCACTTCTCAAGTATTCAGTGTATGAGGAAAGAACCAAATATGAGGAACAGGTATGTTGAGGATTTATGCTGATACCTAATGTTCTGCTTTCAAAAAATCTCTCTTCTATCCCATATTCCATTTGGGCTAAAAATACCAAGTTACCTGAACCAGTATTAGGTCTGGTTAGAAACAAATTTATGATAATTCTGTTTAAACACAGAACTATCAGATCTAGTCTGCACTTCAGGGACAATCTTATTGAATTTAAGAGGGATGGGACTGGTTTATTTCTATGGAAATTGTTTTAAATATTTGAAGATTTTTGATGGAGACTTCTGTTTTTTTTTAAAACAAATCTATAGAATATATTAAAAGATAATTGTATTCCTGCTGGAGGTGTGCGTCACAACTCTGTAGAATCAATTATAGGTTTGAACCAGTTTTATGTAACATAATTTTATCTCTATCACAAGGAAGGCCCATGGATCTGCATTCTAAAATTTTACGTACAACGTAAAATCCAAAGCATGGCAAAACAAGCAAAGTAAGGTGACTGAATAGTAGTAAACTCAGATGCTACTCACCTCATTTCATAGAATGCTATGGTAAACTTCAGTAAAGCAGAATCCCTAATGGGCTGTCTCATTAAGATGTAGCCAGGTTCCCCATAGCTTGGCATCTCTTGAACCATTGTGCACAATAACAGGAATGCACTCACCCAACCTTTTAAAGAGACATTGAAAAAGTTCTGTAGGCAAGTTCCAGGATTGATTACACCACCCCCTTGCAGACTAAAGGACTTCTAACAAAGGTGTACTTATCAGCCATCCCAGCTTATAAACTATTTTTGGCAGAACAGTGCAAACATTACAAATATAAAAATACTCATCCTAATTTTCAACAGGAAATCTAATCTTTGAATCACTAATCTGTAGGGTTTAAAATGAACATACCTCAACACATGTAGTTTTATTTAACAATGCTACATTTTATTCTTGGCTTTATCTAGGCAATGGAAAAAAATAGTCTGTACATTGAATGTGAAAAAGATAATGTTCAAACTCCCAATCAACGATATTCTGTATTTGTATTTCTTTACAGGTAAGTTTTTTAATATGATTATAATTCTTATGACTTTTATTCCCGATACGATTTACTAATTGTTTTGAGAAAAGGGAGGGGTTGTGAGTTATGAATAGATACCATGATGTCTATCATTGATCGTGAAGAAGGCTTATTGTTAAATATTAATTGATTTGATCTCCAGGGACTGTTTGCGAAACTCCATGCAGCCTTACATTTGGTAATATAAGCTTCATAGCTGTTAAACAATGGCCTGGTGCTGGTTAATTGTAAACTCTGAAGGTATGCTTTACAATGGCAAAGTAGGTTTCCATGCTTCCCACAGTTTACATTGGCTTAAGAGTTGTTGAAATAATGATTGCTCATATGTTTTTTAAGTATATACAGAAACTATTCTATTTGTTACCTAATGGCCAGACACTAGGTTATGTTTCATCCATGGAAGGATTCCCCTTTTTGGCAGCTGGATGTACTGTGCTTGGTTCCTGTGTATTAGTGCAGCTGAGGCAAAAAGCCTCATGATCAGGAAGTGTACAACACTCAGGACTGTATAGATGGTGCCAAACATGCAGATGTAGGGCCCATCTGGATTATGGTATTATGACAATCACTGCTCAGGCACTGGTGCTTTGTGATGTGAAATATAAGCCACTTTGTGCTGACGGTGATAAGTTGAGTTCCATGGGAAATCAGGACGTCTCCCCTTCTGACACATTTTGGGCTACATCTCGACATTTCCTGGAAATAGCCAGCTGGAGTTCTCCTACACCCTTCCCAAACACATGCCCCAGTTCTGGATGCATTATTTATAGTCTGTCTCTCCCACTACTTCACCTTGAATCCATTTCGCTCTCACCAAAGGGCGCTATTATTTGGGTGGAGGTTGATGGAGGAGTTGATGGAGCCTTGGGGATGGAGGCTTGCAGTCACAGGGCGCTTTGTGCAGCAGACCAGATTTGTTTGAACCAGCTTAGAAAGCAGTTCTTACAGATGAACAGAGAGGGTAACTCTTCTTTCTGGCTCAGCCGTTAGGAGCTCTTCCAAGTCTGTCTTTTCAATTCCTTTTACTGCTTTGTATAGGGGATTGTAAGGGGTAAACCATATTTTCTGTAATTCTGAAGATGCCAGTTGTTTTTTTCTCCTGAGCACCATTATTCATGCAGAAGAAGGTGCCCTCATATGGGAAAAAGAAAAATTGGCAGGGACCATTTAGTTACCTGCCTCCCTGCAGGCTAGTCTTTCTGTTTCTGTGTTCAGACATCTAGAATTACAAACTGAAGCACATATACACAGGATGGTAGATAAAGCAGACCTCCTGTTTGGAATAATCAACAAAGATCTCCGCGAATTTGCAGGCCAGACTCCTGTCCTGCCTGTCTGCCTTCATTTTATTATATTTAAGGATTGAGCTGGTGTGGTGACAGGGAAAAGGAACTAACCAAAGAATAAAATTGGTGATCAGTTAAATAAGCAGAGATTTTGCCGCAGGGTTTCTTATGATGGGACAACTTCTGACAAAAAGGCTAATAAAAGTTGGATAGCAACTAACTTGATTATTATCAGAATCAACTTTTCTCTTTAAAGGGCATGGGAGACATGAGGGCATGGGTTAAATTTACAGCCCTGAGAAGTCTCAGCTTTGTAGCTCAGTGAAACCAATTAGAGGAGTATACTGTCAAAGGATCAGGATTTTTATTAAACCAATACATTTTACGCACACTAGACCAAACACATAATCCACTGAAGGCATTTTGCAAGGCCACCGTCAAAGAGCTTGATCAAACTCTTACTGAAGTCAGTGGGAGACAAGATAAATACCTTGTGCAACGGGACCTGCTTACATTGTGCTAAAGAGAGGAAGGACAGGCCAGTCTTAATGCTTGTGTTCAGTTCCCTGCTGTGCGATACAACATGGAGAAGTCCCCAGATTTTTCTAGGGACTGAGGCATCGCGGTGCTCAGTATTGTAAGGCCTAATTGATTTAGGTGTTTAATTTCATTTTCAAAAAGGATTTGAGCATTTAGGAGTAAAAATTCCATTGATAGCCAATGGGATTTAAGCTCCTCAATCCATTTTGGGAAAGTCTGCATCAATTAAGAGTTTGTGTTGAGCACATGAATACCCAAACTCTGGACCTTAGCTTCTCCGTGCCTCAGTTTCCCTTCCTTAATGGGGTAATAGCTTCATAAGGTAGTTGTTGTGAAGATAAATTCCTGTCCCTCAACCATATAGCCATTATTTCTTCCTTACAGAAATACTCTGTTTACAGTCAATTGGATTGAAAGTCCAAAATTGTTTCAGTAAATTGCTCTGTGTAAATCTGATTCCAGGTGATACCGAACATCAGGTTTGAGAAAACTTATTATGTGACTGTAAAAGATTTTGCCATTGGTTTGATTTACAAACTGACCTCATGTGAGTAGTCTTTACTCACATGGTTAGTCCGAGTGACTTTGATGGGAATGTGTGTGTGAATAAAGGCAATTTGTGTGAGAAGGATCAGATTAGAATGTGTGTGTAAAAATACGTCAGTTATTTGTGTTACTGGTGGCTCTGTTCCTGCAAGACAGGAATCCCACAGATTTCAGTGCCATACTGCTCAAGCATAGGAGTCTGCCTATATAAAAACAATGGAAGTCTTGTGGCACCTTAAAGACTAAGAAATTTCTTGGGGCATAAGCTTTTGTGGGCTGCAAGCCACTTCGTCAGATGCATCTTTCGTTGTTTTTGCTACATACAGACTAATGTGGCTACCCCTTTGGGGCCTGTACAAAGAAGTTCATAGGCTTCAGGTCAGTAGTGCAACTGAAATAATTTTTTTAAACTCCTATTTTCTTTTTGCTATAAATCATGTGTGTTTATGTTTTGTATGTTACTCACTATGTAAAAAAACAAAAACAGCTTCATTATCTATTTATAATCAAGTTCCAAAGGGGTAGCCGTGTTAGTCTATTGCAGAAAAACAAACAGAGTCCTATGGCACTTTTAAAGACTAACAGATTTATTTATAATCAGTTTCCCTATCTGATTCTTTTATACAAACACCATGCTCTTGTTTGGGTTTCCCGGAAAAGAATGAAAATGTATTTTTTAATCAGAATTTGTGAAAATGTGTATGTGTGTATCAAATACAGAGCAAACTAGCTCTTACTGTGTCCTTTTGAATATATACCTTGTACAAAAATTATCCTACTGAAAACACCAGCTTTTGCAGAAAAAGAAGGTGCTTTATGCTTTTTACGGAGAAGAGGAGGGTTTTATTTTTTTTCCAAATTAGTTCATTATATTTTGCACATATTTGATCACTCATGGAAAAAAAGATGCTGATTGTTTAATATCATGCCCCCCATCCCATGTGCTGAAAAATAGTCTAAAATTACATCAGGAAATTATTTCTGTAACTTTTATATGTACTTGTCCTGTGCCTCTGTATATAAATTTAATCTGCCACTCAGATACCTCATGGAAAGTAGAGCAGCACAGAATAAAATAAACTGCACAACAGAGCAAAGAAATCTGTCCATGCATCTGTTACGTGATTACATTTTCTGTATCCCAAACCCATTGATCCCATTTTTGTTGTTTATGAAGCCATAGGATTCCACCTAAGGATGAGGCCCATTTCCCTCCTCAGACTCGCACAAAACCTTTCATTATGTATATAAACAGGTTTCAGCTTATTGGAAAGGTTGTAAAACTCTTAGCTTCTTGGCGGCTGCACTGCAGGAATCAACATGTATCTTTTTCATAATCAATCATCTTACAAAGCTAGCCTGTTTCTGTTTTACTCAATTGATAGCAACCAAATACCAAGTAGATAGAAGGTACTATAAAAATATATGGTGGTAATTTTTAGTCACAAAGTGTAGCATATGAATGTGGGCACCCTGAAAACACCACTTGTTTATGCACTTTGAACTGAGAGCTGTTATTTCTCCATATGAACAAAGCAAGCAGATCCATGAGGGACAGTGTATGATTCTTCCAATTGTCTATAATGCGGGCAAGAGTGGGTCCTGAATTTTGCGCATGGGGGTCTGCTATACTCAATGAAACCCCGGGGGCTTTGACCACCAGTGGGCTTTGCAGGGAACCCAAGCAGTGTGCTTAAAGGTGCAGAATACACAAAACAAAAGGTTTCCTAGCTACATGCACCACAGTGGGGACTCGTGGACTTGGAGGCAATTTTCAGAACCACTTCCTATGCACACAAACAAATGATGTCCATTGCAAATCAATCGGTGTTTTCTGGTGTGACGTGTTTGTTAATGGGAGTACGACGGTCGGTGTGTACGCCAGTGGGGTATTCCAGGGTTCCAGCCCCTTGCTGGGTCATTGCAGCTTTTTGCTATTCTCCCAGGGCTAAACATGCTAGTATTGTTCTCTGTGCACATTATATGAGGAAGGATCTAAAAAGAAGTCTGTTTTCAGATTCTTTTTTAGTCTCATTTTCTCATTCTTTCTTGGTCAGATTTACACTGACCCTATCCTAAAAATCAGTCGTTTTTAACACTCCATTTAAGGGTTCATGATTGATGTGAGAAGTGGTCAAACACCTTGACCTGTGGATGTGTATGGTGCAGCCCTAGTAACTGGCTTATGTAGCGTACTCTGCAACAGATCACTGTGCACTAAGAGTCTCTTTAGAGCCCAAGAAGGCCAGTACAAACATTGTTTGCTTCTTAGATCAGTTCTAGCTCCTACTGAAAGATATATCTGAATTTCTAGTTGTTTTTCCTCCTTCCCCAGGTGCCAAACAATTCATTGTAGTTTTTGTTGCTCAGTCTATCTCCTGTCTTGAGCTATACAATTATCTGAACCCTTTTCTGGATGCCCTGACGTGATTACCAAGAACTGAGTTAATGAAAAATGATGGATCAGCTCAAACCTGCCTTTATAAGGAACAATACGAAAATGTCCTACAATAATTAATCTGAAACACCTGAAAACTGTTGTAAGCAACAGTGTCTTTTGAGTCATTATTTAATATTCTTGTAAGGTCAGTTATTTTCAGTTTTTATGTGAATGAGAACCAGAAATATTAGGGTTTCTAACAGACCTTTTAAGTTTGGGTTATATGTGCCTTTGATATTATGGCATTCCCAGCCCCAAATTGGAGTGTTCAGGTCAGAGCTAGAGCATCTAAATAGCCTAAAGCATCTAATTTCTGCTATAAAATGCTATATGTGGAAGTGTGCACCCTAATCTTGGCTATTCTGATTCATTTTTATGTTTTAGTTTTTAATTCACCTTATTCCAAGAAACATCATACCTATCAAAACAGTTCAAACCATCAGGCATAAGGCTGATGGGTAATAAGCATGTTATAATGCCTGATCTATTTTATACATGATACCATATATAGCTGCAATAATTTTGATGGCTAGTAAGAACAACAGTCTCTAACAGTTGCAAGAGAGATGTTTTGGAAGAAAAGAAAGTGCAGGAGGGAGAAAAAAGCAGTTAATCATAGTTGTAAATGAGTCAGCATGCTGGGTCACAGTTATGTATCATCATCATTTTTCTGTTGTCTTTGTCCTTGCATGGGGGGGAATAGAGAGGGAGGCATGAAGATTTTAGAACAGGTCCTTATTTGGATATTTTTGTAATTCAAGTGCTAATAAAGTGCAGATTTCTCTGTCTTATAGTTGGGTATCAGTATGTTACGCTAGTAGGGCAGATACTCTGCAAAAGCAGAGGAAATAGATGATACATAATTTTTGATTGAAATATAGTACATTTGAAATTTCCAAATTTAAACTGGTAAATTTACAAGGTCTTTACACTTTCTTACCATGACCAAAATGAGACATATAGAGGAAAGGCTGTCACAACTTTAAACATAACACTCCTAATGAGATCAGTACAATTTTCAGGGAATCAAGGCAATGTCATTAGTAATGACTCACTAATTAACTGTTCATAGAGATATTTTCTAATATAAAACTGCATGCCCAAGTGAATGTTTTTACATTGAAATTCCACTAGCAACAAACTATCTCCTGACTATAGCATTCATTCCTGTGCACACTTATCAGTGGAACTGGCCTTTGCACATTGGATCATTCCATATCAGTATTTATTTAAACAATAGACAGCTGTTTACAAGACCCAAAGATTAATTTCTACTTACTGTGCCAATTAACAATAAACACAGATAGGAATTATTTTGGGGAAGTTCTGTGGCCTTCATTGTACGGAAGTTAAGACTAGATGACCATAATTGCCCCATCTGTACAGTAATATGCACAGATGGCTTTTTACTGGTTTAATATAGTTGGAAAGTGGAAGGAGAGTGCACATCAAAGCAACCAAGTTGGATGAGGAGTCATGGGGATGAGGTGGGCAGTGGGTACTGCTTATCCAAGCTAGGAAGAAAAGGAGTATTTTCCTTCTGCTTTTAGCAGAGGAGTTGGGGCTGCATTCCTCCCTCATCTTTTCCTTGCTTAGGCCCCTCTTGATATCTGTGTTGTATATCTTTCTTTCTTAAGAACATATATGATGCATGAAATATACCTGGAAAATATACAGTAAAATAAACTTATTCATCCTTTCACACAAACAGGAAACAACATGCAGGCAGAGAGCTGCTGGGAAATCCAGAGCTAGTCATGAAATGTTGTTAGTGAATGTACTGTGATAATTCTAACCTACACTTAGCAGCAAAAATGTCATGCAGATCAAAGCTGAACCTTCTTAACGTGTTTTGTTTAGTAGTCACATTCAAAAGAAATAGTGACGGGAGCTAAGGAGGGGGGAAGACTGTATTAAAAATGTGCTGAAATGGTCGGGCCATGATGGATCAGAAAATAACCTAGGCTTATTTAGTCTACAGAAGAGAAGACTGAGGGGAGATTTGATAGCAACCTTCAACTACTTGAAGGGTTGCTCCAAAGAGGAGGGAGCTAGGCTGTTCTCGAGGGTAACAGAGGACAGAACAAGGAGCAATGGTTTCAAATTACAGCTGGGGAGGTCAAGGTTGGATATTAGGAAAAACTTTCTCACTAGGAGGGTGGTGAAGCATTGGAATGGGCTATCTAGGGAGGTGGTAGAATCTTCATCTTTGGAGATTTTTAAGGCTCGGTTAGACAAAACTCTGGCTGGGATAATTTAGGGGGAGTGGTCCTGCTTTTTAGCAGGGGGTTGGACTAGATGACCTCGTGAGGTCCCTTCCAACCCTATTATTCTATGATTCTATGATTCTATGTATTATAGTGCTTGCTGTCTTCCAAAAATGACAGAAATCCAAAATATAGAGAGGATTCATTTCAAGCACCACTGAAACAGCAGCCATCTCTCGGATGAAACACAACCCCACTTACCCCGCTCGTCAAGGCCAAGTTCTGAAGCCCCTGCCTCATTTAAAACACATGAGTAGGTCCATTGACTTGGGGTTTAAAACAGCAAGCACAACTACACTTGTATCGCTTCTTTGACAGCGAGCAAATGCTCCTTTTTCCTGTTGCAACTGTAGAGTGAATGTTGGTGGACAAAATGTAAATGCCGGAGTTGGAATTGAATCAGCACACGAGAGGTAGCACCACTACACTTGCAAAATCATCGGATCTTAAATAATTGCAGGTAGTCGGGACTGATATTTGTCTCACCTGAAAGGCAGAACTCTGCTCAACAACATTGTCATACCATGGTGATAATTGTCTTAGAAATACCTAAGATAAACAGCAGGAGTCTTTAAATGCCACATTGTAACTTTGACTGTGAAGGAAGAGTGCTATCTGCAGGACGACCTTTACCAGTTCCTGCAGCGTCTCGGTGTTCACTGGTCTTTTTCATGCCGTAATGACCTGACACTCGATAGCTCATGGGACCTGATCGGGTTGCACTACAAGGCAGTAGGGCTTCAAACCCATCCACAGTATAAGAAAAATATTATATACAGAAAGAACTATATTAAACAAACATTAAAGTTACAAAGCCCAGCACTTAAAAGTTAAAAATGCCAAAATTAAGGTTGCTTATGCCCATATTCTTGGAAATGACTGAAATGTGTTTGCTGCAACTTTCCAATTATAGGTCAGCTGAGCCAGAAACCTGGCATGGAAAATTTTGGCCTAAATGATTTAAGAGTTGCAAAGTTATCAGCAAGTGAAAGCAGGTCTTACAATGGAAAGTGTCAGGCAACCCTAATTATAGGTATCACTACTAGCGCTGCTTATAAAGATGACTATGACATAGGATCATATTTCACACTAGATAATGGATTCCTCCATTCTGTAGCTATTGCTCCTGTCCTTCAAAGGCCACTTTCCTTGATTAAGAATAGGATAAATATCAGTCAATCTTATCTGACTGATTGCATGCCCAACTCACGAGACCCAATCTGGGCAATAGAAACTGAAAAAATAAACCTTTACCCAAGCCTCGGCGAATCAGAACCCACCTAGTTTTGCACAATTCTAATTATAGACAGGAACATGCAAGTCATCCATACACAGGACCCTCATGGACTTGAATGGGAGTTCTCTAGATGGAAAACTTGCCAGCCAGGCCCTGCTATCTCCACTCAACTCAGAGGCCATTCTTGGGAGTCTTCATAACTCTAAATATAAAGTAAACAAAGTCCTCATGTTGTGAGAAGAGGCCTCACTTATGTCCAAGACAGTGAGAGACTTCTTCGGACTTTTTGGGTCATTTAACAGGTCAGTTTCAATCTAAATTTGCAGTATGGAAAAAGTGACATTGCCTTTTCAAAGTTAATTCTGTATGGGGCCCAAACATAGCCAATGACTAAAAAGTAATTTTCCTCAAGTTTGAACATTTAATTAAATCATGTCCTTAAGGAATCTTTTGAGGGCCAAGACAGGTCACTGTCTAATAAGGCTGGGTTTTTTTCTTTTAAATGATTTTTTAAAAATAAATTAGGAAAAATGCTAGATTAACACCCCTGGAGATTGAAGTCCTCAGCATGTTTCCAGAAGAGGGGCTACATAGACAGTGGCAGTAATGTCTTCTCCAGTCTGGGCTGCAAATTCAGTGTGTTCCAAGACTCCCCTAGGACGACAGCTTCTTGGGAAAAGAAAACAGTTCAGTCTTTGTCAATTCAGTTTCTTTGCTGAGACTGTCCATTGTGGTGATGGTGTAGATGATTCTCAAGATCTTCTCTGCTCCTTATCTCTCACCAGGCCGATGCCCAGCTTTAGTGTCACGTGTACTCCTCTTACTGTGTTGCACAACCCACCACCAACTATTTACCCTTTTCACAGGCCACTCAGCCCAGATCAGGGAAGCTCAGCCCCAGTTGTCTGTAGCTAACCCATGGCTGACTGTTCCTCCCAGCTTCTCCCTTCTGTTTCCTCCTTGAGCTTTTATGGAACCTAGTTAATAAACCCACCAGCTGCTCCCCATCAGCTCCCTGGCCAACCAGCTCACCCAGCTGGCTCCACTTCACCCTTGCTTAGGGCTCTGCAGCCGAGATTAGCCCAGCACCCTGTTACAGTTGGGTTTAAAGATGTACAGTGGGACCTGACCTGATCAGCTGCCATAATTCAATGCCCCTTAATGAATTCATTCATTCAGAATTAGCAGGTCATAATTAATGAATAGCTGTGTCCTGACTGGATGCATCTAACTCACTGCCATTTAAATGAATGGCAGTTTTAACTTAATCTCAAACCAAAGCCCAAATGCTAGGAAACGCTAAATTTTGGGAGGATTCAGATTTGAATCCAAACTCTGTGCTCAGGTATTTATGATGATTTCAGAAGCGCAAAAATATTTTAGTCACTAACTTGCCAAACCTTATTTTTTCAAGCATTCTCTACTTCCAGGTGGCTAAAGGATGCATGCAGTTTCCTGGCTGCAGCCAGGAAGATGGGACAACAGTGAGGAGGCAGCCTCCGTGCTGAACTCTCCCTCTTTCTGCAGCAGGGGGAGAAGGGGACCAGCTGCTGTTAGGGACTGGTGGTCCTTCAGGGTTGTAACAATAATATCTTTTCAAAAAGGGTGGCAACCACTGCATTAAAACATAAACTGTTAACATCATATTTCAAAATATGCAAAATAAATATCCCTAAATCAAACTCTAATTAAAGTTCCCAAGCAGCATTTTTTTTACTATGCCTATCTGTCAGTTTTGATTATTGATGGAAATATTTTGCATCCGTTCATATCGGTATGGTAAAATCAATGTTTGTTGAAATTTACCAATAAAAATAAAATCCTTCCAAGCTGAAGTATGAGCAAGAGCCAGCCCACCTCAAGAATTAGGTGTTGAAAGGTTTGTAAAAGCCTTCTATGTACATTTTTCTACCTCCTAAAACAATAATGAGCTACTTCCCATCTCAATCTCTCCACTTCCTTAGTTGCCCTACCTATGACCACTTCCCCACTAAAAACTCACCTGTCTTCTCCCCTCCTTAAATCTTCTCTGGGATCCTTCTTTGATCTGTGTGCAAAAAAGTTTTTTAAAAGACATCTCCTTGATTCAGTAGCTATTTATTTTTATTTTTGCATTGATGGCAATTCTCCATCCTGTGGAATGAGACTTAATATTGTCTAGGGAATTCCCTGGCCCTTCCATGGCAGCTAGTGCAGTTGGAAAAAGCATTATTTGTCTTTCCTAGTGTGTGGGACTGGGGAGGGGAATAGCGGAAGCCAAAAGTCTATAAATGCATACTAGGGGAGAGGAACAAATAACAGCGTGTGTATGCAAAGAAGGGAGGAAACTGTGGGATTAATGACACTTGACCCATGCCTTTGGGTGCCCCTGCATGGTGTCTATTTCTACCCTTGGGAAATCTGCAAATTCACTGTCTGTCACAATGCAAATTTGTGTAGGGGTGGGCCATAATTATTAAGTGTTCAGGATGCAATGGGTGATTAAAATGTATTCATCTGATAAGAGTGCATAAGAATATTGGGGGTTTTATGTTTACATAGTACCATAAATTGTGCCAATTAAGAGTGGCTTTGGAGTACAGTCAAAATGCATAGTAAACTGAGAAATAACAGATGTTGATAAGACAACATAGGCAAGCAAAATACTTAAGATAATTCATAGAGCCATATGGCAGTCTGTATCACCCTGTCCTGGAGGGAACACATCTTTATATTTATTAGGACAGATCATTAGCTGATGTAAATCCGTATAGTTCTGTTGTCGACTTCATTGACTTTGGTCCTCTTCTGTGAACAACCCTTTGTTGTGCTAATGACTGGTGGTGTTGCATTGTATTTCTTAGTCATCAGAGCTGGGCTGAGGTCTCTAAGCGTATGTTTATACTGCGTGTTTAAACTGTGATTAGACACCCAGGGCTGGCCCATGGCAACTGATTCAGGTTCTCAGAACTTGGGCTAAGGGGCTACTTTAATTGCAGTGAAGATTTTGAGGCTTGGGCCCACAGAAGCCCAGAATGCTACACTGCAATGACATGGCTCCACAGCCTGAGACTCAGGAGTCCACGTCAGCTGGCATGGG
Organism: Pelusios castaneus; assembly: GCA_007922175.1. Lineage (NCBI taxonomy): Eukaryota > Metazoa > Chordata > Testudines > Pelomedusidae > Pelusios > Pelusios castaneus. Next base: position 51,944,524 of record ML685755.1, read on the forward strand.
CCAGCTGTGGGTTTTTAATTGCAGTACAGACATATCCAAAGACAACTTTCCTTAGAACTTCTGGAAGCCATCTCATCACAGTGCTATGTTATCCAGCCTTAAGAAAAGCAACGCCATTCCACCAAGCCCCCTGTTTGTTATCAGATGTTGGAAGAAGAGGCAGAATCAGTGACTTCATTGTGGTTGAGCGATGTGAGAGGCTTATGAGGGAGGGGACAACTCAGAATTCTTTATGGATCTGTCCAGGTTTTGTAGATTCCATGGGGTTATTTAGAGTTATTGATGGCTATGTTGTATGTCTGAGTTTATCTGGACAGTTTCTCAGGCAGAAATAATAATGCTAGCATGAACTCTTTTTTTTTTTTTTTTTTAAATGACAGTTTTGTCACACCGTGGCTATTGATATAGCAATAAAGTTTTATTGGGTGCAGTCCTAAATTGTCAGTGGGAAGCCTGAGGGAATCTTCAGAGCACACAAGCCAGCTCTGCAGCCTGGTGGATAAATAATGGACTTGACAACTCATGTTTTCAGAACGGTGGTTCTAAAAGTTAGGCAGAAAATAGCCTGAGCCAATATGACTCTGGTGCAGTGAACCCCTCAGCTTTCACAAACTAAGCAGGATAGGCATTGCTCTCCTGCCTTCTTGAATAGGACTACTCTGGAGAAGGGACTGCCTGTCATTCAGAATGAATGTTTTCTTTCGGAGAGAGCATTGAGCTAGTATTCCTTTGTGGAAGTAGGGGATGCTGTGCTGTGGGAGGTATTCAGAAGAGGTGGAATTTTTAATGGGAATCACATGGCACTCTGTTTAGAACAGGGATGTTTTAATCTTAGTGGTTCAATGGGATGTAATGTTCTGCACTGCTATCTACAGTTTCCCCACTTTTGTATGTGTGGACACACATGCTTTCCTCCCTAACTGGCTGTGTAGTGTCACTTTGGCTAACCATGGAGGTGGCTGTATTTCAGAAACAGCGTTGCCAACTGCCAGTAAATTTATGGATAGTCAGTGAAAAAGCATAGAAATGTATTGCTGTCCGTAATTAAAGAGAAATATCTGTAAACGTTTCTCCCTCCCTCACCAGCACAGAGATTAGTGTGTAGGCCCACTGCTAAAATGCTGTTGCTGCTTTAAGAGAGGCAGCCACAATTGCCCCTTTAAGAACCTCTGAAATGGTCTGGAGTGGCTGTTCTCTGCTCTTTATTCAAACCTCCTGCTGCTGCCCAATTTGCCTCTGAAGGGAGTTTGTGTGGGTGGGGGGGTGGAGGGGGTACGTGGGTGTGGGAGCCAGCCCCTGAAAGAGCTGGGAGCCTGGGCAGTGAGGGCAAGGTTGTTTTTTTTACTGATGTCAGTAAAAAGCTTTACTGTGTCAGTAAAAAAAAAAAACCCACAACTTTTTCAGTGAGAATTAAACTGCCAGGCTAGGAACTCTGCAATCGCCGAGTATCGTTCATATATCAGATTTTTAAAATGGTGAAACATTTTGGCATTCCTCATAATGGAAGCGGCTGCATGAATGTACGATTACACATTATTACTCTCAAGGGGTAAAAAATAGTTTCCTTTGAGCAACCTTGTTACACATCAGCATGGGACCTTGGTGCATTTTACAGCTGATGCTAAAACACCTGACTCAGTACGCTAAAGAGTCCCTTTATTTTGCAATTCTCTGCTGTTTGGCTCTAGCCACTGCTTACAGTACTTTCCCAACTACACTTTGAGTTTGGCCTCCAAGGGAGTTGACATTCATATAATTGATATAACTATGTAGATGAAAAATTTCTTGGGCTTGGATTCCAGCAGAACCTGTTGATTTCAATGAGTGCAGAGCACAGCGGAAAATCATACATTTTTAAAACTGTGTCCTTTCTAGTGACTGATGAACATCTTACTAATATCATGGTTGTAGGTCTTTGAATCATAAAGTTGCTTTCCAGAAGGTAGTTTTTGGAGCACACCAAAGCCCTCCGCACTAGGGTTTAGGTTTTATGTCTCCCTAAATATTAAGAGAAACTGACTCTTGCATGGGTTCTTGCAAGCTTTGAATGACAAGTAGAAAGATGTATAAATTCTTACTCAGAAACTTTCCTTTTGGTTTCTGTAAGTTTATTGTTGGTTTGTTCTTTGCACAGGCCTGGAAGGCAGAAACTTCGGAGTTCAAATCACAGCTCTGACATTTACTCTGCATAACTTAGGATGAATCACTTAACCTCTCTACTTTAGCTTTTCCATCTGTGAAAAATCAGAATGATGATACTGCTCTGTCATATTGTGAGGATTGGTTAGTTCTGTCTGTCTCAGCTGTTACATGGTCCCAATCTTTGTAGTATCTGAATTCCTAATTAATGTTCTTGTAGTTCTTTAGAAGATGAATGCTAAGTGTTAATACTTTAAATGAAAATAAGTGTGGTACCTGAAATAACTTTGAGGAAAATATTTGCAGCTAATGATCCAAATCTGTCTTTAACTGCTGGACCACAGTTTCTAACATACGGACTTAAATTGCTCCCATGACGTATACAAAAAAGTGAGTGCTTCTGGAAAGAATGAACTTGATATACAGAAAGTAATTTCCTGGATCTTGGAATGAAGTCTTTGTTCATGGTGACATAGTTTAGACACCCATGTCTAAATCTGATCCCTTAACACAAAGATTGCAGAAGGAGGAGTGAAATCCAAAGAAATCTCAAACGGAGAAGATCAAATTTGAATCCAAACACACTGCCTTCAGAAACTTATTTTTGCCTCCTTTTCCCTACTAACTGTGCATCAGTGTAATGTGTTGTATCCCCTTCCCTACAGTCATATTGTCATACTGAAGCGCAAGAATTCCCCAATATTCCCCCATTTCACAATTAAACTACTAAAACAATCAAACATTCAATTGTCATTGGGCATTTTCAAGTTATTCTGTCTAGCAGCTCCTGTCGTTCCAACAGCTCAGTTCTAGTTTCTTTGCTAATCCCACTGATGATTCAGATCCTGTTTAATGGGACTTCCTTTTTGTTTCTGTTTTGTTTTGTTTTGTCCTGGCAATAAAATCATTTCAAGAAAACAATCAGTACCTGTATGTCATTTTTTTGTTAACGGGGAATGTATCTTCCAACAGAGGAGGACATTGTTCCTGCTGTCAGCCTCCCTTCAGTTTTTGGGCTCCTGCCCTGTGTTAATATTGGCTGTTAGGAGAGACGAGAAATAACGGAAACATCTGCTGTCACTGTAGGAGGCTGGCTGGCTGAGTTTCAGCCACGGGGACGTGTGCTGCTGTTGATCATTGCTTTATCACTCAGTGTCTCCACAATCAATGAGAATCACTGCAGAAGACAGTGGGAGTCGTGAAACAAACTTGTAGACAACAAATGACAAAATGTAATATTCAATTATAAAAAACCCTACACAAATGGAAAATATGGTGCAAAGAATGGAGAAGCCTTTTTCTGAGTAAGTGTCTTATTTGGGAATCTTCCCTCCTTCTCCATTAGGTTTTTTTTTCCCCTTCTGCCACTAGATTCTTTCCATTGAGCTGATCATTGTCTCGTCCTGCCTAAGCAAGGTCTAAGCTAGGTTTCCCAAGGGACTCCATTGGAGAGAAGACTAGGAGATTAATCCAGAAGAAAAACCATCAGCACCATTGTTTTTTCTCTATAAGGTAGCTGAACAACGTAGGATTTCCACAACAGTGCACTTTTGTCCAAAGTGTTATCATTCTTCAGTATCTTATTGGCATTAAATGATTTTTAAGTTAATGATCTGCATAGCTGTATGTCGTCGTCTTCAGGGCTATGGTCTATGGATCACTGATGGTAGCCACAGTGCTGTTCGGGCTGTCTTCCTTGCATCTGTCTACTGGCTCACATGAAACAATGGGTCAAGGAATACCACTTGCTTTTCCCTGTAAATATGTGATGTAGCTGCTTCAGAAATGTGAAATGCATTAGCCCCATTCCTCATGGGAAACATGTCCAGAGGCCTCTCTGCAGCCAGAATGGAGGGCTGTGAGGGATGCTGAGAGATATGAGTTTGAACTTCCGGTCATGTGGTCCTCCCCCTGCACCTTCACATGAATCCGCTTCCAAGACATTGGTGAGAGAGGTGAAGGAAACTGCATTTTGCAGTGTGGCTGCAGAGAGCTCTTTGAGACTGCAGAACAGGGAGTAGGAGAAGGGTACCTGCAAAGGGGAACCCATACAGGATCTTTCTTGCAGCTTCATATCCCAGTTGCTTGAGGGGATAGACACAGGATTAAGGGCCTTTTTTTCCTTCTCTGAGAATGGGGAGCGCTTGGACTGAAGTGGTCTTCTACCTCATCATCATCATCTCTGCTGACAGACTGGGTGTCCTATTCAGTGTAGACTTGGTGAGATAGTATTGAAGAAGATTGGCAACATTTGGTTCTGGTCAGCGTCTACTGGCAGGCTGTTCCGTGAGAGACGTGCATAAGTAAGCACCTTGTGATGTATATTTGGAAAGGGCCCTACACGTCGAGCGCCATCTCTGCTTTCTTCCATGAATAGGCTGGGAGTTTGTTTTGTTGGGGGAGCCTTCCATGGTTCCGGAGGATTTTTCTTCTCCTTCTGGATTGAGAATATATTAGGTGGAAGGATTCTCTGTGCATCATTTTGACTTGGTGCATGACTGTGATATCAGCAAAAAGGTTTTAGTGACTAGTCAGAACTTGCCTTTGGACAGTTAGTATCTCCAGCCAGAGACCTAATGGTATTTGTTATCAATGTCTAGCTTTCTTCTCTCTCACACACAGTATTGCTGCTTGTGCAGAATGAAATGCTGTCTGCAGAAGTGGGAATTTGTCCATGAAAGCTCAAGCGGAAAATAAACTTGTTTGTCTTTAAAGTGCCACAAGACTCCTCTTTTGTATTATTCAGAGAGGTTGTTTTTCAAAAAGAAAGCAGTTCTTAAAGTGTCTCAGATGTTTGGCATGTTAGACATAGTCCTGGTGGAGACGGATTTGTGGCAGAGGACAGGTGAGGTGGTCAAAGGCTGCATAGTATATGAATTTGTCTCCTTGCTCTTCCAATGACAGCTGGCACTGAGATTTACCATCACCAAATATGGTATCTGGCTTGCTTGTGTATTGTCTGGAAAGTGAACTCTGAAGACTAAAATTTATTCATGGAATAAGTATAACACAGCTAATGCTTGTGACTGACTGCCCACGGACCTGGCTACTTCTAGAGGCTCAAGGCTGTTCCGGCTTCATACGCACTGAATTTTAGTTTCTCTGTTAAGACTGTGAATAAAAATACCAATTGTATCTAGACAACACTGGACACTGGATTGGGAACAACCAACCTCATTTCATGTAGCCAAGATGGGTAGCCTTTTAGTAACAACTGATTGTCACTACCATCCTAGAAATTTAAATCTTAAAAAAAAAAAATTTTAAAAAAGGCAACCAGAAACATTGTGTGTCTTGCAATCAAGTGAAATGTTCTCAGTGCAAGAGAAGCAGTTTTAAGTGATAAATCTACTGTTTTGTGATGGAAGATGCTGAAACTCCAGTCTTTTTCTTTTCAGTTCACATGTAAATTGCTCTGAGGGAAGAAGCTACAGCAGCATAAATATCATCTGCAGATGTTCAAGTAAACATAAGCTCCATCGCAATAGTCAGGCTGTTATGTGTTTCATTAATTCCAAGTTGTGTTTTATGGGAGCTACATTTGCTTTTGACTTTGGTTTTCTTCTCAATTTAGACTATTGAGCATCTTGTTAAGTGTCTTGTGAATTAGATTCACAGACACGTTTGCCTATGTGAAGTTAAAAATAGACTTTTCTTTCCATCTCTGAGAAAGGGGCTTTAAAATTTGGTGAAAAGGAGGAAGCAGTAACTGAAAATGTTGGTTATTCAGCTGGTCTGCATTAATAAGAAAGGAGAGTTCACAATATATCCAAATGAAGATGTAGTCCTTATAATTAGGAAATGCATTTTTAAAGTTAAATTTCAACTAAGGGAGAATAATATTTTTTGAAGTCTCAAGCCATTGAAATAAATAAAAATGGCATATGGGAAGATTATTGAAATTGCAGGATAATGGAAATTTGTTGGCCTGTATTTTGGGATTTGAATTAGTCCTTTTGTTGATTTTCTTGTGGATGCTACTTTATCTTTTAATAATGGACAATAATATTTTAGCAAAGAAGAAATATGAAGAGCCTCAACTTACAAAGGCAGACTCCAGAATGATTCTCTATTGGTCTGCAACCAGACAGCTCTATTGATAGTTAGATGTTTTGTTCCTGGGCATTCCCTAAATCGTCATTGTCACCACTGGATGTTGTTATGCATACCGTAAGAGCTAAAATAGTTAACGCTTGTAAAGTGTGTTGACTGTTAAAAATGAGTAATAGGGACTAAGTAATCTCATTACTATGATGATTTATTCATAATGTTCAATTAAATGCCAATATTGTTAATCATTATTGTGTTGATTCTCAAACCATTCAGCTATCATATGTCTTGGCCATTCTAAATTCCACCTTTATTGTAGGTGATTCTACTGAATAATACAGAGTACCTGTGAAAAAGGCATTTCCTTCCTGCAGAAGAGGTGGTATTTAAAGAGGCCTGGTCTGGACTACTCAAGATCAAATACTCCTTCTGTTGATTAGATTGTTGAGCGAAGCAATATCTGAAAAAGTCCAGAATGTCATAATAATTGCCCTAAACTCAATCCAACTCATTTTCAGATTAAAAACATTAGATTACCTTTTTAAAAAAAAAAAAAAAATACATGCCTCTGCATTTCCTGGTTTGAGAATCAACACAAGTAGGGTTAGCAATATTGGCATTTAATTGAATATTATGAATAAATCATTATAGTAAAGAGACTATGTAGCCATTATACATCCCTTAGTCTCAATACGTTTCCCACTGGATGTCAAACTCATTGTACCTGCAAAACAAACAAGGAGTCATGTGGCACTTTTAAAGACTAACAAATGTATTTAATGCATGAGCTTTCGTGGGAGAAATCCCACTTCAGATGCTTGTTTGTTTTGCTGAACTAGACTAGCACAGCTACTCCCCTGGAAATTTTACCTACAGTAGGTCACCTTCAAGCTATGCAGGAAATAGTTCTGTTAAATTTAAAAAACAAACAAACCTTTTCCATTTAACTTATTCCATCTTTGTGATCATCGGCACAATACTACACAGTAATCGGTAATCATGATCTTATTGTGACATCATTGTTTCCATAGCAATAGGGTATGAATGATTTCATAGCCACAGGATTTAAATAATGTCACTTTAGATTTATCACTGTAGGTCCTTGTGGGAAGGGAGGGGGGATGTTTAGTTTATTATAATAATCTAAATTAATTATTAAAATAACTATAACATTACAACTAATATTGGATTCAACATTTTTGACAGTTATACCTGTGTTTCTTCTTGCCAGATCCCCTGCTCTTTCTTGCTGGTAAGATAAAGATTTTCCAGCCTGGAACCAATATTATAGTTTTTAAGCTCTGAGGTGAGAAGTGAGTGCCCTGGAAGATATTTAATTACTTATTTGCTCATTCAAACAGCTCTTCAGATATTTCTGGAACTTAATCTCCCTGGTCAAAATCACACGAGTTTATCTGACTTTAAGGTTTGTCCTTAATTCATGATGATTTCCTTTCATATTTAAAAATTGTAAACAAAAAGATGGCGTGTTAACCTGAGTTGGAAAAATGGAGAATGGGGGTTTGAAATGTGATCATGTCTCCAAAATTCTAATAATTATTGATGAATCTATTTAAAGCTAATATAAATGAAAAGGACACTATCAAATTGTTTAGATCCAAAATTTAAGATTTGTACGTCTCTTTAAAAAAATTAAAAATGCACTAATAAAAAAATTCTTTCCTCGCCTTCCTTCAACCTCTTAATAGCATTTTCATTAATCTGTGGCTCTTTTGATATGGATATAAGGGAAAATGAAATCTATGTTACTGCAGAGCCAGACAACACAGTAGTATTGTGCTATTGACTGACAAACTGAAAGTAAAAGTGATTGATTAACTCTGTTCTTTCCTGGGCCCAAATGGCCTATGTAAGGGAGAGGAAACCTACAAATTACATCTTATTGCATTTCCTAGGAGTTCATCCTTAGAGGAGGTAGGTTTTTTCTCTTGTTGAAAAATGAAGGGAGCTCAGGTCTCAGAACCTGCAAATCTTGGAGGATCTGGTGAACGCATAGAGCCCTTCTACCTAGCGACCCTTTGCCTTCACTCCAATTCTGTGGTGCCCTTTCTTCCACCCTCCTCTGGCTACCAGGAAGTACCGCTGTTTTGGAACTTCCAGGGAACCAAGGACCTTAACAGCCTCTGGTTCCCTCCTCCCCATTTCCTTCTTTTCCTCCCTTTAATGGTTCATAATGCAGGGGGCCACCACGCTAGTGAAAGTTATTACAGTTGGAGGAGTAATAAATTGTCCTCTTCTGCGCTATGTTTTATTTTTCTGGGTGTGTGGCAGGATAATTTGCAGGAAACCAGCTGCCAGATCTCCTACCCATTCTTCCTCTGTCTTCCCTTAAATTTGACAAGCTAGAACTCCTTGTGGCCCTTCTGGAGTTGAAAAAAAAAGGCGGCCGGGGGGGGGGGGGGGGATCACATTGTGCAGGTAGAATCCTCACTTTCAATGGGTATAAGCTTCCCTCTATGCGTGGGAATTGAAACTGACCAGTCTGGGTTCACTGTCCAGACAGAATTAAATGCAGAATGTTAAACAAAGACCATAAATAGTGGCAGTGATGGAGATGTTAAGAATTTTTTTGGCTTCAGTAATCTAAGGACCCCATTCAGGAAAGTATTCCTTTTCAGCAAATGCTTTTATATGTACATTTATAAAGTTAGACACAGGCTTAAGTATTTCCCTCAATGGGGCCCTGCAATGTTAGAGTAACACAGGAATGGACATTATTTATTCTGAAATATGATTTTTCATGTTTTAGTGTCCCTTACCTGCCTCTATGCATTAAGTTGTTGTTATTGCACCAGCTAATAACCCATTTTATTGGTGGATTCCTGCAGAAAAGCAGACTGCAGGAGGCATTCTTGTTCCTGCCTACATCTACTCCCATTGTATAAATAACTCCAAGCTTTATTTTGGCATAGAATATTGATCAAAGGCAAAAGATTTTCTTCCTTCAAAGTCAAGGAGTCTAAGTTGCTGGGTTTTTGTGTCTGTCATTTATTTTTTCCTTCACAGGGGTGATAAATATCACCTAAGTACTGCTTAAATAAATAATGGAGTAGCTTTGGGGAGTCAGGCAAGATTCTATGTCATCAGAATGTATCTTTCATATTATTTTAAGAAATGATGTTTAATCCCCTAAGGAATTTCTAACTATTTAAAATAAACAATGCCTAACTCACCTTTCTTACAAATTTGGAAATCTGACACTGTTAATATTTTTAAATGACCCACTACGAATTGCATTACTCTTAAGACTCTATTGTGCAGATACTGTTTTAAGAAGAATTTCATTTTGGACTCTAGTTTATATTAATGACTTTGAACATCATAAATATTCATAGACGATAGTAAAAAGAATGACCAGATCAAACATGCAGTTGAATCTTGGGCAATTTGCATCCCCTCTTTCTGCCTTGGATTCCCATCCTACTCTTTGTCTGTCAGTTTAGATTGTACATTCTTTGGGGATAGGTCAGTGTCAGAACTTGGAACAGGATATATGTCCCAGTCTTGGGCCCTATTCACAGAACCAAACTTCCTCTCACCCTTCCACTTCCCTTGTCTGAGTCACCTACATTTTTTTCTTGAGCATTTTTAATCTTTTTTAAAAAATCAGGAAATATAATGCTCATATAAGGTTCCTGAATGAGAAGTTAAAGAGGGTAAGTCCTCAACTGATTTTTTTAAAAATTTGCTGTTAGAATTTCAATTATTATTAAAAATAAAATAAATTAAAATTAGATCTCTCCCAAACCACAGGTGAAAGGAGATACGGGGTAACAAATATTACATAATGCAGGCAACAGCAATGAACATTTTATCCATGCTGCATGGCCAGCATGCCATACACTGAGTTAGAGAAAATCCCTCTGCACATAAGGGACAAGTCTGGCCTCTCTGCTGAAATTGCCAGAAAGATTGGTACTGAGTGCCAATTGTCATGTAGGGTTTTTTTTTAGATTAAACAGAGACCAGCATATAGCTGCTTAAATAACCCCTTCTGGACACTAATGACTTAAGCTTGATCCATGCTATCTGCCTAGTGGTGAAAGACTATTCAGTTTCTCTTTGTTGCAGAGCTGAGTGGAAAGTGATTTCCCTGTCCTATGAGATTTCAGACCTCTCCCCCCCCATCAGTACAAACTGGAGACACTTAATTTTTTTGGGGGGTGGGGAGGAAATGATGATTAAAAAAAACTCAGAGAGAGAAGAGATTGACTTAGTCAGCGCAGGAATTTGAACTTGGGTCTTCAGCGTCAATGGCCCTGAGCACCAGATTATTTGCTGTTCTTGGGCAATACTCTGTCTCAGGCTTTGACCAGAAATTCCATCCTGAAACCGAGACACTTTCCCAACAAAAAACATTGTCTAAAATGACACGTTTCCATGAAAAAAATCAGTTAGAAACTTTGACAAAAATTTCATTTAAAATTTCCCAACCAACTCTACTTCATTGAAATGCCTCTTGTGTATGATACTACATGCTCTATCTATAAAACCATCTTTCCCATTCTTAAACGTGTTTTAAGGAGGCTTTTTGGAAAGAGAGTTGCATTATATTAGAGGCAGCAAGGTCAGGTTATTAAAGCCAGAGATTAGCAGTCAAGAGTACTTTCTTTGACGTGTAACCTTGCATGAGTTACTTAAGCCCTGTGTTTCATCTTCCCTTTTTTAAAGGGATGTTAACATACTCCTTTGTAAAACACTTTGGCTAAAAGTAGTTGAAACATTATCCTCATCACGATGTTAGCTACAAGAGTTGAGCATTACTAGGGTAAGTGAAACAATAAACATACTTGCAACAAGTGCTGAATTAATTATTGACATTCAAAATATTTCGTGTTTTTTGACAGTGAGGAATTTGGTCTGGTTTAATTCTATCAACAACCAGTATCGTGTTGTGCTCATTTCATGCTTCTGTCCAGGATCCTATTGCAGTTCCCATCTGTATTGGTGTCCATGCTGTGGGAACAAACCAAAATCTTTGGATATGATGGAGTTTCCCTCAGGGTGCTTTCCCAGCAGTCATCCCATCCACTTTCACAATTCTGGTAATTAGCCTTTATGAAGTTCCTCCATATCTGTTTGTAACTGCAGTTGCCTCATCTCTAGATATTTGTAATCTAGTATGATCATGGTCATTGTCCTTTGTGATAGCACTTTAAGGACACTGAAGTCTTTGGAAGAGGTGTTTCACCGTGCAATATGTGCCCCATAGATCAGAGTCTCAAACACTAACCCACCGTCCTACATAAGAATTGTTTTATCTATCTAATGAGCCTATTGGCACAGTGTAGAGGGACCAAAGAGTAATGATAGTGTCGCCTTTGATTTAAATTCCGTGTCCCCATTAATCAAATGAATTATCTCTTTTGCCCTTTTTGCTGCCACTTTATAATTGAATGGGGGCTTTGGGGAATCTTTTAATGTGATAATCGTTTAGTCTTCAAAACTGGATTAATCAGGAGTGCTTTGACTAGTAACAAGGGAGAAGCATGCACAGGTTTCTGTGTATGGATCTGGGGCCAGAAAACACACACAAGATGCATGAAATGCCTTTGTAACCCCCCCCCCCCAATGCAACCTAGCCTATATTGGGTTTTGCCACAAACCACAACCCAACTCTAGGCTCGTTGGACAGTTCATGAATCGTTTCTCTTGTTTTGAGCAAAACTGGGTTGATTTATCATTTTATGTGCAAAGAACACACACGTGAGTAGAAATCAAATGATATTATTCATGTAGAAACCTGTGAACTGGCACAGCCAAGTTTTGCACAGCTGTTCTCATAAAATGGTGGCAACTAAAATGAACAGAAAGTCGTCATATCGCTAATCTTACATATTCAAAGTAACACTCATTGCTGAAAAGAATATAGTCAGTATATGATCACTGATGCAATAAGAGATTTATGGACATATGTTCATTTGAACTAGACCATAATGAGAAAACACCTTTCTGTCCATTTCGTATGCATCTTTTTTTTTCAGTGCCAAGTTGCCTTTTCATAAGTTGTATCTGCAAGCATCATATTCTCTTCCTATCCTGTATTCTTAAGAGGTGACTTTTGTTTTTAGTCTTAAATCAAGGAATGACTAGTCAATGCATGGAGCTGTCATGTCACCTAATTACAGACATAACAAGGAGGATACTTTGTGAGTTGTTCCTTCTGGAGATTAAACCTATTTTCATGGTTTATCATAGAGTACTAGAAAAGCCATAGAAAACAGGCCCGGCCAGTACGTTTTACACCTCTTACTACAGTGATAATAAACATTACATCCACTGCAGTGGTAACTCTAAATCATAGTTGAGGCACGTTGGTAGGTTCAGGGTTGTCCCAAGGGATGGGCGGGGCCCAGGGCCAATTGGCCTGGTGAGGCCCCTGATTCCCTTTTCTTCCCCTCCCCCCATGCTCAGGGAGGGGCAGGGCCGGGCTTCCTTGTCCATAATTTATATCTTTTTGTGGCTCTATAAGACTTCAGTTCCTTGGGCTGTCAATCCAGCCCATTTCACCAACATAAAATCCACTTGAAGGTGAGGAGATGGAGAAGAAAACACTTGTTCTTCATTTGGTTTCACATTTTATAAATAAGTATTTTAAGTGTATTCTTAAAGTCACTGGATTGTCAGCATCTATACATGGAAATCATCCCTAAATGAAGAGCGGGAATCTTTATCTTTTTAGTGAGATATCTGCCATTTTCCCACTCCATCCTACCAAAAAATTTCCCCCTTCCTATTTATTTCACAGCATTTAAAGGTGAACACACATTTTTCTCCTTACTGATATTAGGTTTCAAATGTTGGCAGATATTCGGCACAGGAAATTGAAGCTGTCTATCCCGAGGAATATGTAGAGCATAGCAGTGGTATTAATTTTACTTTCTGTCAGCTGTGTCACACTCATTTATTATTCTATTATCCATGCTCTCTGAAGGAGAATTGTCTGTGTTTGGTTTGGCCCTGGTGGTTTGGGTTCTGTGGGATTACAGAACGATAGTTTTAAAGTCCAGAAGTGACCACTGTGCTCATCTAGTCTGACCGCTCCCTCCCTCCCCCGCCATCCACATTGGCCGTAGAACTTCCCTCAAAATAATCCCTAGAGCAGATCTCTTAGAACCTGGGTTTGGTTTCTACCTCTGGAAGTTGAAGTGCCTTAAAAAAGGAGCCGCTAGGCACAAGTCTGGTGTCTCTTGCATGAATCTGTGTTGTACGTTCATAATGAAACTGATTTCATCTGTTTCAGGGTATCATAACAGTTTCAGATGGGAGCTGGGCCCAGGCATGCTAGAACCTATAGCAAAATCAAAGATTATATATGATTCTGATTCCTGAAATGGAGTAAACGTGTTCTGAATTTTTTAAAAACCAAAAACTGAAAGAGGAACTCAGAGCATGAATTAATATAAACCAGAAATATTTATACTGAGATCTCTTGGGCCCACAAACTATGCCCTGGCCTACACTGACTGTGAAGTTCGACATAATGCTGCTTACTCAATCTTCTGCAGCTTGTGTCTCCCCTGTGAGAGCAGTAAATTTGAAGAAAATGGAGCTCTAATTCGACCTGCTAACACCACCCCTGCAAGTGGAGTAGCATTGAGGTCAAAATCTATAATTTCAGTATAGTTCCGTGTAGCCAGAGAGCAGCTTTTCTGGTTTTTCCTGTCTGCTAAACCATAGTAACATAGCTCCGCCCCTGCCTGCAGCCCCAGAAGGTTTTCAGTTAATTCCTTTCTCTGCATGAAGCACTTTGCTCCTCTGTTGTTCCTGCCACAGAGAAACAGCAAGGAAAGCGTTTCCTCCTTTTTTTCCTTTAGAGACGAGGGGAGGGGAAGTGAGTGGAAGATGACTGCGTCCCCAAAAGCCCCTGTGCCTGTTACCCATAGTGCAATGCATTTCCGGAAGTAATGTGAGCAGTGGGGACGAAAGACCCTGAGCAAGCAATGGGCTGTGATCACTCGCCTTTGCATTCTGTAATTCAACAGCCTAAAATCAAATTACAATCCCACGCCCAGTGTAGACAAGCCCTGAGTTTGTTATATGTATGAACAACACCTAGCACAATGGGAGCCTATGCCTTGATTTGGATCAGTAGGCACTATCTTAATATAAATAATCACCCTATCTGTGAAAAAAAAAGTACTTGGAAACTCTGAGAACACAGAATTCCATGATCTTTGTGTCATAATGCAGAGGCTGTACTTTGTGATGTTTGCACACTGATTGTTAACAAAGGTGGGAAGGGAAAAGGGCCTAGTAACATTTACTAATGACCCCCCATTAATATTTTGGGCTTGTGTTGATAACCTTTGAAGGAAATCTCACTGAGTTCTCTTAAGACATTTGGCTGCTGTAGAACTATGCTGCTTATATTGTCACATAACCATCTTTACCTAGAGGCTATGCAAGCTGATAGATCCATTCTGCTATAGGGTAGTTATTGGAGTCCTTTATTTCTCTGAAATTTATTTGCTTGCTTCTGCCTTCTGCCGCTGTTGAAATCTCATGATGTGAAAGGATGCTTGTAGGCAGCTATAATATAGTGGGGATTTTAAAGATATATTCGAGGAGCAAAAATGGGTATGTGTAATGCCAACGTAAATGCCAAGGTAAATGGGTATGTCATAGGATAGGAAAGAGTGGATTGGACCCTGCACATCTTACTCTGTGTAAACGAAGGGACTTTGTTACCTAAGGCAATCCCTTGGCTACAGCCGAGAGCCTTCATGTTGAGAATGTTAAAATAAGGACTCAGAAGGGTCATCAAGAACTCTAGCCGGGTATGGAAGGAAACAGAGTAATTAACGCCTAGCTGTGTAGCTAGTTCACTCTTGAAATATTAAGAATGAAATCTATTTTGGGCTCAGGTTTTCTTAAGTTGCCAAATTCTCAAACCACACATTACGTAGTTTGTGAATATTTTATAGGAGAAAAACGTTTGGCTCTCATCAGCCATGTTTTCCACGAGCCATTCTGTTTCTTTCTCTTCCCTGAAAGGAATAATGTTTTTCTGGGTATCCATAATTAATGCTTTTACACTAACCAAACGGTAGGCACAGTATAATAGATGACGTAAAGGTAACCCAATAGTGACAGAACAAATTCAAAGAAGTGTGTGGATAGCCCAGTTTGGAGGACAGGAAGAGTGTTTCTTAGAAGGCATTTAGTTACTTCAGCCTCTGCTTTCTTTTATCTTTAAGCTAAGACTGACACTTTTTTCAGTGTGCTGTAAATACCTTGACTGTTATTCCCCCCCGCGTCTTCTGCACTGACCTTGGCCATTGACATTCCATATAAATCCATGCGACTGATAAACTCAGCAGCAGAACAGGTGGCTTGTTTGTTTATTTTTTAACCTGGGCATACTGGTACCTGGCACATTCAATTGCACAGCAGGTGTTTCACCTGGATTTATCTGATAGAGAACATCTGTTATGCTGATGAATATCTTGCACGTACCTGGCACATTTGGCAGGATGGCAGGTGTTCCTGATACATTTGGCTGGTACTTTGTATCTTGACATACTTGGTACATTCACTGGCCATAAACAATACTGATGCAAAACAAACTATTGTGTTGTTTGAAACAAAGACCTCTGTTCACAGCAATGACATTTAATTGGAGCTGTCACATTGGTGATGGAGTCAATCTTGGACCTCAGAAAAGAATTGCTTGAAAAACCCCAATCCAATAAGTTAGACTTCTCCTCCACAGTAGGGAGAGACTGAATAGCAAATTCGAGATGTTGGCTCATCATTCTCTTTGGGATATCATCTGATTGTGTTTTCAAGATAAGACTGCCTTGTAAGCCATGAAAGGGGGTGAGGAGAACTGCAAATACATCATCCCAGTGGAACAGAATGCAGGAGATGAAAGGGCTGCTCTTCTGAAGAGTTTTTAAAAATGAAATAGAAACACAGCTGAATGATTTAAAAACCCTGCAGAATGCGGAGTCCTCTCTGGGCTGTTAATGGAGACTGGGCAAACCATTTGCGTTGGCATCCCAGGCAGTCCTGCCCTAACCTGGCAACAGGATTTGAGTTTTTTTGCTAACAGACTTGAAATTACAGCGTTAGCCTTGAGGAGCCTGGTTCCAGGCATCGTTGGGGTGTGGACTTTTCATGGAGGCAGATGGTGTCCCACTCTCCATGCTTAGGTAGTGCTGTAATTAAACGGCGCCCTGCATGGAAAACACTGGCTCCCTTCAGTGTAAACTCAGGATGGGTCAATGTTCTAATCCAGATTATATTCAAACTTGGGTGCTGTTACTATTAGATGAAATGTAGATTCTTCAAATCCAAATATTGAAATAGGAATATCAGAAGGGCTCCCTTCCACCTTGCTTAGCCCTCTCCCCTTTCCTCTGGCACACTCCAGTTCCTCAGGTCTTATCATAATGAAATCTTAACAAAAGACCTGCAGTCTTCTCACTGTCAATAACTTTAAAGGCACTTGGCTGGCCTCCTTCCCACATATTCATGGGAATACTAAGGATGTATGCTTGCCTCAGTTCTGTTAAGGTTTTTCCGATATCTCTCTGATATCTGTTTGATAAGCAATCCTGTGTGAAGACAATAGAACATACAGAATTTGCTAAGTAAATTTTTGGCCCTATACAATTACCATAGTTACATTGGTACAACCTTTCTGGTTTAGGTATGAAGGCTAAGAGCACAGCATTCACAGGCATTTAATAACACGTAGCACCTATGTAGCAGAGAATTTTAAAATTATTTGAAATATTTAATTAGTGAAGGCTCACAGAGGAATCCTGATGTTGTGTCAGTATGTTGTACCTATTTAACAAGATAGGTAATCTAAGGCACACAGGATTCCTTTAACAAAAGCAACTATTGATGCCTCAAATTGAAAAACAGTCCTCTTTAAAGTGGGTATTTTTGAAAATGCAGAAGGAAAGTGTTGAAGTATCTTGTTCACTGTTACATAGTTAAGATGTTGGCAGACTGGGGAGTCCAGCCCTGGAGTCTGGATTTCTAGTCCCCATAACTGACCTCATGAACATCAGGGGAAGTGTCTACAACACATATGCATCCTCTCAGTGTAATAGATTTAAAAATGCTCGTGTTATCAAGTAATTAAAATAATGAGTACCTTGTGAAAGAACAGGTAAGCAGGCTGG
Organism: Pelusios castaneus; assembly: GCA_007922175.1. Taxonomy (NCBI): domain Eukaryota; kingdom Metazoa; phylum Chordata; order Testudines; family Pelomedusidae; genus Pelusios; species Pelusios castaneus. The sequence goes on from ML685755.1 coordinate 51,961,875, forward strand.
ATAAAGGTAGTATTGTCTTACTGTGCCTCTAAATAATTCACCGATTAAACAATACATTTTTAAAGTGATTTCTGGTAGCTCGCTGCTGGCTGTGTTGCTTTTTAGTTAATGGTTTGAGGTGAAGAAATAAAAACAGAGCTGTACTATCAATGAAAAACTGGCTTTGAAGCTCTCAGGAACTGCTGTGCATTCACAGATACATCCCAAAAGTTACTTTGGAAAAAACCCTTGCAATTTCTTTTTCATATTTCAATGAATATCAAATATGTAAAAAGAGAACAGAGACTGCAGAAAAAATTAAAAACAGATTGAGTCAGTGATGTTATTATATAAGACAAATGTGACCACATCTGGATGTCTAATACAGCTGTGGCTGTAGTGGTAGCTGGAATTAAAGTTTGCAAGTGTTGGCATTGTAAGCTTCTATTTTAGGTATGCATGATTTTCTGGAACTTACATTTTCAATGCTGAAATTTTCTAGGACTTCTCTTTGCCAGAGGGTGAATATTTTAGGTAACTTTAAGCAAAAATAACTTTGCTTAATTTATGCAGGTAAAAAACAAGAGCTGATCTGCTTCCCCCCCACCCTCCCTCAATACCCTAAAAAAAAAAAAAAAAAAAAAAAAAAAAAAAAACCAGTCACTGACTGATCTCTAACTTCCCGTTCCTGTATTCCATGAAAACCCAAACTCTCAATGAATTCAAGGAGAAGGAATTATAAGGACTCTAGGAACCATTGTATATTAGCTATAGTTGATTTTCTGTTTCAGTGAGTTTTTCACTATTTTAGTTTAAAGCTGAGTACTGTATTTTGGGGTGATTAGAAATAATCAGGTTTTGAAAAGGCAGTTTGATTTGTTTGACGTGGAGAATTAGATATAAGGATCAACAATACAATTTGCAAACCTTTTTGGTTTTACTCTTCTTGCTTGATGTTCCATAAGTATGTAGTTTTTAAAAAACATTCTGCATTTGCAGGTGCTTAACTTCTTTTGCGATAGGTAATTCGGCAGATCCTACCCTGTTATTCTTGGATACTAGATTGGGAGACAGGACAGAACTTGGTTCCATTTCCATTCTGATACTGACTTGCCACATGACGTTGGGCTGATAATTTCAATTCTATGTCTCGGGTTATCCCCTGGATAATGGAGAGAAATATATTCCCCTTTCTTTGTACAGCATTTTGTCATTGTTATTAAGTTAGCACGTCTATAGTGGTAGCGCCTACAGGCTTGAACCAGGTTGGGCTCCATTGTGCTAGGTACTGTACAAACATCTAGGAAATAACAATCTGCTCATGGTTTGAAAGACAAATTGTAACAGGTGGAGAAAACAAGAAGCATGCTGCTGAGAAGAGAAGGGAAACTGAGTAACATAAATAAAATAGACTGTGTGCAGTGCATAGTCATTAGTAGTGATAACTTCCCAGCTGCTTAGCTGGGTTGTAGTTTACTGTATGTTCTACAGAAGGGGATAATGATTTAATGGGAATCAAACTTGAGCTCTACCAATGGAAAATGCTATATCAGAACTAAATATCAGCTAAATACCAGTATTCATCTACTGCTTTTCTTGGGTCAGCTACTTCTCTTCCCAGCCCTGGTATTCTGGTACTTCCACTAATGCCCTTAACTCCCCAAGGCAGGCTGATTCTGAGCTGTTGTGCTATTTGCCCATCAGCTCTGCACCTGTATAGTTCATGGATATATTGACTGTTTACAGCTTCACACTGTTAATACCTTTACTCAATCAAAGCTGTTTCTTTTAAGTACTGTCTAAGCAAAGGCGCTGGATCTTAATAAGCACTTAGTCCAGGCAAAATTTTATCTTTTAAGTGCTAATCGTTGCTGCAGCCTGATCCAAAATCACATGATTAAATCTTTAATTGGGAAAATGTAGATATTGTCACTCTCAGTACTTAAAAAATCCAAATGTATTTTTCTGGACAAAAACCTTTCTTTTCTGATTTGGGCTGGGACAGAACCCCCAAAGTTTTAGCCTAATAGAAACAAGGAGTCCTATGGCACTTTTAAAGATTAACAAATTTATTTATCGCATGAGCTTTCGTGGGAGAATACCGTCTGATGAAGTGGGATTTTCTCCCACGAAGGCTCATGCGATAAATAAATTTGTTCGTCTTTAAAAGTGCCATAGGACTCCTTGTTTGTTTTGCTGACCTAGACTAACACGGCTCCCCCTTTGGAATTAGCCTAATAGGTGGATGTATCAGAAAGCTCTGAGTTGAGGCAATAGGTTAGAGTATGGAATTGGGAATCGAGACTTCTTGATTCCCTTTGACTGCACTTGTGTAGCTAAAACAATATGCATGATTGCATAGGAGAAATTGTTCTACCTCATAGGCAGGTTGTTCCTATTAATTAATGTTTACAAAATGCTCTGTGCCCCTCAGATGAAAGGTGATATATTCAAGTGCATGTACCCATAAACAGCTCAGTTACAGCAAACAAGCAGACTTGCAGGTCGTCATAGAAACTCTAGGTAAAGCCTGCCTTCTGTCCCCATTTTTCCCTTCTAAGCAGGCACACTGTACAGAGTTAGAGACATTTTAAAATGGCTTTGTTTCTCTTTAAAAGCAGCAAAGGCTAATGACATCTCCATCTCTGCCTAGAGATAGGGTTTTGTTTTTTTTAACAGATTCTTAATTTTTTCTATGCAATGCCCTCTTTTCTTTTTTCCAGCTGGCTATTACTTTCAATTAGATCTCATAATGTCCAGTGTACATTAACAGAGTCATTCACATCCCTCACTGTCTGGTGGGTATTCCAAGGTGCTTTAAGGGTGCACGTTGAAGAGAAACATGTAGTCGGTAATTGGTTGGGAATACTCTTTCTAGCTTATATAGATTATTTCTCTGCCTCGGTAGAACACAATTTTACATGAGAGTAATTCCTTAGCCATATGCGATTTTCCTACCTGCATGTGTATATTCATACTTTGTGATTTTTTGTGTGTGTGTTTTTTACTTATTTTAGTGAAAAATAGGTTTATAACCTTCTTGTAACTATTTCTTCTAAATATCTGTGGAATGAATTATAGGCCACTGAGTGAATTTAGACATGAAGTATTCATCAGAACAGTAATGGCCATGATGTCTGCGCCAGCTGGTGTCTGGATTGTACCAGACCAGTGAACTGGCCTTTGAGACGCTTCACTTACCTGGCAGGATTGTAGTATTCCTATTTTCATGCTTCACTTTATGCTTTCAACCCACACCTGTAGCATAGCACAGTAACAAGAGCTGGTGTACAGGGGGAAATTGTGTAAATCAGGTGACACAGCACAAATCTTCCATAGACATCGCTGTATGAAACTGTGCTGTAGATTTGTCTACATTTCCTTGAGGGACGTCCAGACTTCACAAAACAGATTATGTTGGCAGTTTGCCAGCAGCCAGGGGACTGCACCTACTTTAAATATAAATGCATCACAAAATAAATGCACTCACCATAATATTTGCACTTGTATTATTCTTAATAGGGGAAGTGAGCTTGCTTATTATTTCAGCATATGGGCAGTAAAGCTCTGCATTTGCTTAGCTTTACTTCTTAAAGGGAAGGCAGTAAATAGTGAACTAACTTTTGGGCTTCATATGGTGCATCTAGTTCTTAAACTACACACTCAAGTAAGAGGGTCTTTTTCCTAGCTCAAGCACAGAAAACGCCTATGAGTATTTTTGTTCCCAGTTTTGCTACAGATTTATTGTGTGAGCTTGGGCAAGTGACTCAGGCCCACAGTTTCCAAAAGAGTCGCTATTTCTCAGTCCCTCAGTTTTTGGGTGTTCAGCCTGAGACACCTTGGATCCTGATTTGTCAGATTTGCTGAGAACACCAAAGTTTACATTAACTCAGCTAGAGTTGAGTTGTTTCAACCTCTGAGAATCAGATGCAAGATGTGTGAAATTAAATTTAATAGACACTTAGGAGAATCAAAACCTTAATGTTGCCATTTCTCAGTTTTCCCAGGTGTAACCTCATTCACAAGGTAATTGTATGGTGTAGTTTAGCTTGCTTTAAAACAAAAAACAACAGAGTAGAAGTGCAAAGTGTTATTGTTTATTAATGTTTGCTTAATGTCATCTCATCTCTAACCTGCCTCTGAATGGGAATATTTAATTTAATTCAAAAGTAATGTGGAGAAATCACAAAGATCCGCACATGTTAATAGTGTTTTAACCATCTTTATGTTATGACACTGCTCTACCTTACAGATGAAAGGAGAAGCAACTGGGTTGACTAATGCACAGAATGTTATTTCTGTAGCAATGCCCTGTGTGTACAGAACTAAACCATCCATTCAAAAAAACAATCTATAACATTTTCTTTATTTTAATTTTTTATAATGGAAACACTAACCTTGGCACAAGGCATTTCCTGAGGGCTCACTGACATGTTTTGGTGGTACCCTGGGTTATCCATTGCCTCTAGTCAGCCTTCAATCCCCAGGGAATGCCTTATGCTTTAGGAGTAATTATTACTTAAAACAATGAGCTCATTTGTGTGGGTTGTTTTATGCATATGGAATGCAATATTTTTTTCGGTGCTGATTGCAATGTCTGATTCATCATATACGTATTAATGAGTGAATGAGGTCCAGGTATGCAAATAGAAAGGAGAATGACTTTTAGCCTTCCCACATATGTTTATACAGACAGCAATTAGTACTGTTTTAACCATCATTGATTAATTTGGTTAGTAATACTATAGATAATTGTCCAAGTTACCAGAGACATCCTATAAAACCTCTGAGGGTGTAGACAGAACTAAGGGAAAAATTTCATTGGCTAATTGAGATCCAGAGACGTGAGATTCTGGAAGAAAAATTGATCAGCTTCACATTACATTGTTAGTCTTACTCGAATGTTCTTTCTTCACAAAGTCAGTATGATTGTTGTATAAGTGCAATAATGCCCAGTCTTCAGGACGTGTCTTTGGCTTTGTAATTGGCTACAGGGTCATGGTCTTATGGTTAATTTACAGCAACTGTACAGCCATTAAGGTGTGGATTCTTACTACCACCGCCTTCAATGGTGTCACATGTTTGATTGTTTTTAGGCGATACTTCAACAGCAATTGATAGCAGTTGATGGCAAGCATTGCTCACTAGGCTAGTCTATTTTATAGGCTTGATCTTGCAAGATGCTGAGTGCCTTCACCCCCTTTGACATCAGTGGGAGTGGAGTGTTTAACACCTTAAAGGACTGAGTTCTGCTGTCTCTTCTACGGATTGCTGGTGCAGCACCGTTTGAGTTCTCAGGTAGTCATTAGTATTATGTTGGTCTGCTGTCAGTGAAGGCTCACAATTGACATCATGAAATGTTGATTATGATCCATTTTTTAATAATGCAGTGCAATCCCGGCTGGTTTTGTCTTCATTGATTGATTCCTCTTTGGAATCATGACGAGCACGTAGAAGCCAGCTGCAGGAACTTGCTGCAGCATTTGCCAATGATGGGTATGAATTCCAATGAATGTGAGTCATCACATTAGCGCTGCTGAGGGTCCTTTGTAATTTTTATCTCTTGGCACCGTAATGCCGAACACTTACAGACAGAGGACTTCCTCTGATGTATCAATCACCTGCATCGAAACAATGACTCACTGATGACATAGCAACTCACTGAAGATTCTCAACTGTCTATTTTGTTTCCTCCACATGTGATAAGGATGCTACACTGGATTCCCCATTGTAGAATTCCTTAGGAGACTAGTTCAAGAGACTGTAAATGGAAATTTTACATAAATTGTGCTCATGTTTACTATACATTTCTATGAATTAAAAACCTCAGTGTAAATGTAACCTTCGGGTGGGCTAAATTCATTTAGTTGCCCTTCTCCAGTGCCCCACAGAAATCAATCCCAACCCCTATGGGGAAAGCAGCTGGAGACCCAGGATCCAGTCTGTACAGGACTCACGGCGAAGCTTGCTCAGAGCTACACTCACCCATTAAAATACTACTAAAAACAAACATAACAATGAACTTTATTAACTACTAACTAAATGAACCTTATCCTAAGAAAACAAACTACAATTAACCAAGAACAACCCCTTGCATGAAAGATACCCAAGAGTCCCAAAGTCTGTGTGGAGTTCTCCCAACTCTCAGCTACAGTCTCTGTTCCAGTGTGGAAGCTTGAGTGGCAAGAAATAGCTGTCCTCTTCTTTCTTTGCTGGGATCCTCTGTAGCATTCCATGCAGGCTTTCTCTTCTCCTCTGCAACCAGCCCTCAGTCCCATATGCATGTCTGCAAGGTCTGTCGCAAATGACTCCTTTACATGGAGAAAACATCTTGTTCACTCCTGGCTCAGCTCCTCTCCAGAACACTGAGCACATGGTCTCCCCTCAAGGCAGCTCCTGCCTGCTGTCTGCTCAGGCTGCTGCTCTCCAGTCATCTGACTGACAACATCACATCACACCAGCAGGGTACACTGTGGAGCATGCTCAAATTGCTACCACTCCCTGCTTCTGGAAGTTTCCAGTTGTGGGTCGCTAATCTGCCCAACAACAGTAACCCACCCTCAGCAGGTCTCTCAGAGATAGCCTTTTCAGGCATATGGGTTACATAAACTCTGCATGCATACATGTTTATAATAAATACATATATGGATAAGTGGTTGCATATTTACAAAAGTCACAGTAACCAGTTGCTCTGGACAGGGTGCTAGGGCTGGAACCCTGGATTTTTGTTGCCCAAAATGCCTTTAAAATTTGAAGCTCCATTAGGTAGTAACTAATAGTTAGATTAAAACACAAGTAGCTAGACTGTTTGGAGGGCAGGACATTATCATGATCACCTACCAAAGTAGACAATGGAGAGCACGCTTCATGCCATCTCATCTCTAATCTGCCTTCGAATGGGCAGTCCCTACGTTATAATCACAACTCTGCACTTGTTCTGTTCTAGGCACTGTTGAAATGTTACTATTGCCATGCTAAACATTCTAAATCTTCTCTTTACTTTCCAGGAGGCCCAGAAGATTAATGATGGTGGGGAAACCCAGGCGGATGGGACCTGTAAACCTACAGATGAGAAAGAGGAGACTGTTGCAGCAGAAGTGGGCTGGATGACCTCTGTGAAAGACTGGGCAGGAGTGATGATATCTGCACAGACTCTAACTGGCAGAGTCCTTGTGAGTTTACATAGTTTGCTAAAATCTTTTAAAAAGAGTCACTGTTAATGAGCTCTTCAGCTTACTGTCTCAGGAGGGCTGGGCTTTGCTAATCAGCACTATGCCACACCACTAATTCTCTCCCTTCACAATTTCTCCTTGGAAATGAAAAGGCAGACCTGTTCCCATTGCTGAGACAGTGAGTTATGAAAGTCCTTTTGTGTTGTAGATAGGGACTGATTTTTTCAATCTGTGCCAATTTTTTGCAGGCATAATTTTGCACACCACCTCATCCAATAAATGGTGCCCGTTGTGGGACAATCTTATTGTATTTCCTACCAGTTCATTATTAGTGCAAAACTGTGAGTTTATTTTCTATGGCAGACAACATTGCACTTCAAAAACAGAGGTCAGATTGAAAATCAGGCTCAGTGAGAATGGTTTTGTAGCTGTTGGTAGAAACTGAAGAATAGGATTTGAATGAGATCTGCAATTTGAATTAGCTTGGTTTCTACAAAGCTGTGATGATATATTAGTTTCTTTTTTATCTACTCAGAAAATCTTACTACACAACATGCTAGCTCAGTTAAACAAATTGAGCTGTACATCAGAAATTGAAAATACATTATTTTGTGGTCAATAATTATACCAGAAAATCAGAACGTTTTCACTCAATTAAGTTCATTCAGGTAATTTTGCAATCCTGTCAACTACGACTGCCTTTCTACTGGCCTGATTTGAAGCCCACTGAGGTCAAAAGAAAGTCTTCTGCTTCAGATCAGGCCTGATGTCAACGGCTTTGTGCTTAATGCAGAGAATGGTCATATAGTGTGAGTTGAATTCTGTGCTCCAACCCCGGTGAAACCAAATGGACTGACTGAGGTTAAATGGATTTAACTGAAAGCAGACTTTTGCTCTTGATATTTAATTTTGGGAAAAGAAAGATGTTATTGCATGTAGGGTGGTTAAGAAAAGATGGTGCTGCTCTTGGGCCAATATTTTTCTTATTGTCTAAGCATCTTCTCTGTGAAATAATCAGAATTTTCATTAAAAGGTGGTGCTTTTCAGACTTCTAGATTGACTCTCAGTGCAAGATTAAGGTGCTACACACCCTATTATTTTATATTGTTCTGTATGGCTTTCCACAATAATTTATTAGATAGATTTTCTCTTAATAAAATTCTACTATCTCTTTTACTTATTTTAAGCCCTAACCCTATACCATTGAAAAATGCCTCCTCTCTTGTTCACACTACAGATCTCTGTGGTACGTTTGGCACTCATGCCATAGAGATCTGATCTGCAGGTGGAAAGAAAATTTGAAAGAAAATTTTATTTGGACTCTCCTCCCCATTCCTCCCCATCAATTATTTCCTGCCTTCTGGATTGTTATCCTGTGCATCCCATCTTAATTAACTTCTTTTTGGGATATTTCTTTTAGCTTTAGGGCTTGTCTACATTTAAAATGCTACAGTGCGCTTCAGTATAGACGCTGCCTACTTCAATGGGAGGGTTTCTCCCATTGGCATACCTAATGCATCTCCCTGAGAGACAGTAGGTAGGCTGACAGAAGAATTCTTCCATCAACCTAGCACTATCTACATAGGGACTTAAGTCAACTTAACAGTGCTCCACAAGGGTGTAGATTTTTCACACCCCTGACTGATGTAATTAAAATGACCTAATTTTCTAGCATAGACCAGTCCATAGTTCTTACCTCCTCTATGTGCGTTTGACATATGAGTCATCTTATGAAGAGCGGCATAGTGGTTTTCACATAATTTCTTGACATCTCCAGCATTAAAAGTGGCAAATCTTAAAGCTCTTATTCTTTCCTGTGAATATGCTGATTTCTCATGTATTGATGTATTCTTTTGCATGTGCTGATTTATTTATCAAGGATGAAATTCATGCCAGTGGAATAGTATTACATAAGCACTTATGCCCCATTTAAACCCTTAAGTGGGTCACAGGAATTTATGCCTGTTCTCTGAGGTGGGGTGAATTTTATCACAAATGCAGACATTGAGGGTAAAGTTTGAACCATGAGAAGTTTATCCTAACAGAGTTGCTTCAAGGCATTAAGAAAGTTTTTTAAAAAAAATTTTTCCAGTTATATTTATTGATAATTTAATGATTTTTTCTTTAAAGTACACCATTGTCTCCTGCAAGCAATTAGTTTATTCCCATTGTTTTATTTTGAGACAGTGAACCTATTTCTGACCCTCAGTACAAGCATGTAACCCCTGCATTGAATCTGATTACCAATAGAATGTTTTTTGATACAGATCTGTGACTAGGCACCCCTGAATTAAGACCCTACACACTACTGCAATGTGAGGTATCATATGAAAGCTAATAACACACTGGTTATTAATTTAATTAGAAAATGCAAGTGTGAATGTTAGATGTAAAGTTATGAATTCCCTCTGTATAATATTATTAGAACATGGTTGAGACCAGACAGCCTAGCCTAGATGAAGGTGATAAACAGGTCTGTCCTAGAAAAAAAAAGAATGTGGGTTTACTTTAATTTACATATTAGAGGAAAACTAAACTATCAAGATAAAACGTCAGCTGGGGATGGATGGTGGTGGGGTGGGGTGGGGTTATCCCAATCCTGATCTTGAAAGACAGAGACCCTTGAATCCCCAGGTGGTTTTTCTGACTTGTAAGACAAAGACATTTTGGGGATCTAATGAACAGAGACAGACTTGATCTTTATCTTTCACTTGAGGAGATAAAGAAAAAAAGCGATTTGATCTCTGTGATGAGTCCTGGCCAGGCTAAGCAATAAAAAATTGGAAAGTAGACTCTAAGAGTGAGAAAACATCTTGAACAAAGACCATATCTTGCTGTTTCCATTTTTATGTGCTTAAACCATCCCTACTTTGATCTCTTTTACTTGGTATCACTTAAACATTTTTTGGTTAATAAACTTTTTACTTTTACTATAAACCTACACAGTGCTCTGTTTCAAGGAAAGGGTGTATTTACCCCAGTTAATTTAATAAATGTGTTGTACTGACTCTTTAACAAAATAGCTAATTTAATATCTTCTGTACATACAGAGTGGTAGAGGCTACACAGTTCAAAGACACATCTCTGAGAAGCTCAGGGACTGGAGTTGACTTATTTTTACCTGGTAGGCGAGGCTTGGGTTGGGAAGGCCTTGCAGAGTTTGCTGATGAGGAAGACAGACTGGTGTGGCAGGGAGCTAACCCAATCTGATCACCAGAAAACTCACTCTTGGTTAGACAGAAAGGTGGCTCACAGCTCTGCTTATTCTCCCACAGTGTGTTATAGGATCTATATATGGTATATTATGCACTCCTTGCACTTCATTGCATGGAGTGAACACAGGCATCACTGAGAGTTGTATGCCTGAAACATATGGGACGGGGCAAAATCAAGACCAAAGAATTTTCTGGTAGTAGAAATAAAATGAATTGACCATTGTTAGGAACAGCACCAAATATTGTTCTCGAAGAGAATTTATTGTGTGGAAATATTTGGCACTGTGCACAAGAAACCTGGACAATTCTGTTTTTAAAAAGTGATTTAGTGGAACTTAAGATTTTTTTTTCCCCATGAGTAGTCAGCTGAGTATTCAGAATTCAAGATGTATTAGGTTTGGTTGGGCACACAGGTCCCATGTTCTGTTTCAGATACCTAATGGATAGAATGCAACTGATAGAAAAATATTTCCAATACGAATATTCAAACTCTCTGTTAAAAATTTGCCTTCTGATATTATTTGTTTAAAATTAACTGTTTCTTTGAGCATTTCAACTAGGTAACATGTTTGCTAGAATATCTGTGGAAATTGAACACAGTTGAATCTAGATTGATATTTTTGTCAGATTGAATATTTGTTGGAAAATATTTTGAGAGATTCACCCATGAATTAATTCATAGTGAATTAACATAGCCCACTCCTGAAAGGCTTTGTTCTAGTTAAATTGTTGAAATTTCTGTATTATTGAGAAACGGATAATGGCTTTACACTGCTATTGAAGATCAAAATTAGACCAGGTAGAGTTGTTGCTGAAGAAATCGTAGTACCTTTTAATACTGTAGTCCAGAGTGTAAATCAGAATCAATTTTCCACATTCATTGTTAAACAACCTTTAGGAACTGGTCGACTGAACACTGACTTGGAAGAAAGCTTGTAATTGATTTTTTTTTTAGTGCAGCATGATCACCTGAAGGCAGTTGTATAACTACTGTCTGGGTTTATTTGCTAAGTGAAGGGGACAAATTAGCAAAGTGTGATGTAAACATCAGTGTAAAGTGTAACCTTATTAACATTTTTTTTCTCATAACCCCACCCCCCACTTAATCATTCTTATCTGGGCAGTCATTTCCTTGTAAGTTACTTGCAGCAGAGTGACAAATTCTGCCTGTGGAACTTAAATTGAATGTTTGAAGGACCTAGTCCAGGGGCAGGCAACCCCCGGCATACGTGCCAACAATGGCACACAAGCCCATTTGAAGCAGCACTTGGCATCCTCTGTGGCACCACAGAAATTGCCACTTCTGCCACCAAAAGACACTCCAAGTGGCTTCTTTGGGGGTGGCTGCAGTGCGGAGGTCCCTGCCCCATCCATGCCCAGGCATAACGTGTAAAGAAGCTGCCCAGAGCGGCTCCTCTCTGTGGTGTGCACCACCAAAAGGAGTGACTCCAGATAACTGGGGATAGGGGTCCCCAGGCACACTGCTGAGAAGAGCCCCTCCAGGTGGCTTCTTTCCATGAATGGGCCGTCGGCACCAGCTGAGGGTTGAGGAGGAGGGGCCGGCACAGGGGTCGGCAAAGGTTGCTGGCCCCTGACCTAGTTTTACTGAAGCTTTGTGTCAGGTATAGTCTAGATTTCAGCTCTTCCTTTAAAACCACATGAAGTGATTTCCTGATTTAACTGCTCAGATGGCACAAGTGTGGATGATGGATGAGTGTGATAGCATACATTTTCACTTACTAGGGTTGTTGAGCTATATGACACTTTGCTGTTAGAATGTGCAGGTGGTCTGTTAGGGTGACTACATATATATTTCAAGGAAATAAAGGGAAAGGTATGAAAAGTTCAGGGCAAATTTTATTTTTAAGAGACACCTCTCCACAACAATATGAAATCATAGGTTTTTCTAACAGTGTATGATCCTCTGCAGAATTATTTACACAATTATTGCTTTAAGCCAGACATTTTACCTGAGCAAGTAATTCTTAGATGCTTCTTATAAAACATTAGTCATGGCCAATAGGCAGAAAATAATTTTCCCTAAAGAAACTGGGCAGAAGGCCTTCCTCAATTTCCTCAAGAATTTTTTGATGAAATCAGTTTGTATCAGGAAATGCTGATTCCTCAAAATATAAACTATTCGTGGGAGAGTGTTGGTTTTGACAAATTTCACATTTTGAAAAAAAATGTTTTAAAATTGTTCAAATATCCTGTTTTGAGATTTTGAAAATTAAAAAAATCTTTTTTAATTTAAAACAATGTTCTGTTTAAAAATGGAAACCAATAATAGCAAAATGAAAATAAATGCAGTGAAAATGAAACATTCTGATAATGTAAAAAATAAAAGTTTCAATTCACCTGATGGAAATTTTTTTTTGGATTGTTGGTTTGTGAACATTTCCAAGATTTTGACTTTTTGTTCTGATTTGTGATGGGAAAATATTTTGAAAATTTTCCCAAGATGGGAAACTCATTTCCCACTTAGCTCTATGCAGCTTCCTTGGAAGGAAATATCTCTTCTTTCAGCTGCCTGGTTTGCTGTCTTTTCAGCTACTTTATCTTCTGTGCATCTTTCCGTGTTTTCTTGAGGCCCAAAATGAGCACATGCAACGCGCAGCACTATGTAAAACAGAATAACAAATCACTGTTGTTGAAGAGCACTAAGACACTGCTATATGAAGCCTGTTGTTATGATCAACAAAAAAGGAAATATGAATCATTTGATTATCTCAGAAGTTCATCTTGGTCAGGCTGCCACCTAGCCACTCCTGCTTGTATTATATATTTTGGTGCTTTCCTTAAAGAGGAAATAACCTTAGGTTGTGAAATATACCAAAATATGTTGATAAAAATCTTGGATGTTCATTAGACGAAATGCTTTACAGGCATGTGATTTTAGTTCAAGTTGAATTGATATGGTTTTGAAAAATAAATTTGTGAAACATATAAGGCTCCTGTAGGATTTAGTGATGGACTCAAAGAAACACACCCTGGCTAGCTGGAGCAATAGGCATCTGGTGTCACCTTGTAACCCTTTTGTCTCACAGAATGTAAGAAGGATGAAACCAAGGGATTTATAGAAATAAAATAGAGGCATAAAATGAATGGTGCTAAAACCTACAGGTATAAATGAGAATAAAATCCTCTATATCCATTGTACAGAAGTTCTTAAACTACCCAAGAAAATTGTCCCCATTGTAGAATTTTTTTGGGTTGTTTAAATATGATATACAAAGGATATCATCACCGTTACATTTAATAGAGCTTTTCTGTAAGGGTCATTTCTCTGCATATTGCACCTTTCAGTTGTTTCAGAATTAACTGTGACTAACACAAACCTGCTGTTCTCCCGTGTTTATGATTGTCAACTAAATTATTTACGTGAGAGATGCTGAATTAGGAAGCCAAGATTATTTGTGCTAAAGCACACAGGTTATCATGCTCACACTCCAGTTGTTCCTTTTTGAAGTTTCAATACTATCCTTTGCACTGTTCCTCAAATAACTTCCTAAGAGGTGTTGAAGGGGTAGTGTAGGAAGTGTTTTATGTGATGCTCCTGGGAAGTAGTCAAGCAAATCTGTTTCTTCAGAAGTGGAAATTAGGGTACTCCACTTGTTACTGTTTTGTACTGTTCCCTGTTCTAGTTTTCCTACGTGACCCATATGTCGGTGTTAAAATCCAGGAGTCAGCCAGTTGAAGTGGAATTCTGTTATGAGGATCCCTTGGAGCAATTCTTATTTTGATTTGATCATTAGAAAAGGAAATTCCCACCTTGCAAGGTGAGAAGCAAGAATGAGGCATGTAATCATCAAAGTATTAAAATCATTTGCACACCATTAATTTTTACCACTGTCATCTTACCTTCCTTGCTGTAATTTCTGTGCTCAGTGCCAGATCATAAAATGTGGTGGTGAAAATACCTGTGGCCATGGGGTCCTTGCTTATATTAGCCTGCCTACCACTGCAACTGAGCCAGCAGTATGGTGAGATATTTTAGGGGATTTGAGGACTTCATTTGTTCAGTCAGAAGTTATGAACCTATTGCCAGAGTGAGTGGGAGAGGTTCTTTGCAGGAGATCAGACTTAGATGATCATTATGGTCCATGCTGGTCTTTCAGTCTAGGAATTCAGTGATTTGGGTATGAATCTTCAGTCTCTGGCACAATTTGTTTAGGAGAGCCAGCCAAGAAAGAAGTATCAAGGATTCTTCTTGAACCTTCTATCCAGCTTTAATATTTTCTGTGGGTTTTTTTTCCTATCACTTGCTATGTCATTGTGTGAAACTAGATTTGTTCATACAGACATCACCAATGCGTGCGCCTCTTTCTGTCATCTATTTATATGATATCATGCAGGAGCATGTTTCTGAGCACCTCCCAAGACTCCCATAGAGCTCTAGGAATTCACCAATCGATCTGTACCACATCTCAAATTTACAGTATTAACACCCGAGCAGTCTTTTCTTCACTCTTATTTGTCCTTCAGTTTTCAAAGGAACCCTTACATGTAGCACTTTACAGCTCTTATCTGTGCTAATTTTCATTTGCTTGGAAATGACAGTTTTGGAAATAGACGCTAGATACTCACTGTTTGCAGTTTGGAGGGTTAGAAATAACACAGATGTGTCTATTTACCCTCCTAACCTCCATCCCTACATATAGTAGGAAACAACCGTTCTTCCCCGCTCCCCACACTGGCTAGGATAACCACAGTAGTTATGAAACAGAAAAACGTCTCTGTAGTTCATCCAGAACTGTGTTTTTAAGAAAGTGCACCCAGTCTGCTGAATGGCTTTGTCAGTGTTAGCTGATGCATGCTTTCCTGGCTCCACTACAGTGGTGATTGCTCACCCAAGAGAAGCAATGGCAGAGCAAATCTTTCACTTGTTTTCTTCTGTTTTAACAAACATGCTGTACATGTATAGCAGTGACATGTCCTTTATTTTCCTTTCTGGTGTAGTGACAGATTAGGCTTTTATACGCTGCTTTGGTGCACGATATCCTAAGGAACTAATCTCAATGCGAAGTATGCATAAAGGTGAGCCATGTGGACACTGAGGAGGATTTGGGCTAGGGAGGTTCACAGCAGAGTAAAATGATGCCTTTTAAATTTACCACGTTAAAAGAAGGTAAAGAAACACTGGGGAAAAAACAAGTCTTGGAAGAAATCTGGCCTGATGGAGATGATCAATACATTGATAAATTAATTTAACTATTCAGGTTGCTTCGCTACACATGCCTGCTAATTGCCAACTTGACAATCCTTAAAAACAGGAAGAAGAATATAATGGCTTCCTCTCCCTTTAAAGGTTCTATGTCTCTCAACATGCATTTTAACAGATAGGAAGCTGTTATCTGTCTATGGTTTGGTAGGATTGTGTAATGATCTTTTTATCTTATTGTCCTCAGCTATCAATAAAGCAGCCACTAGTTGTGTGGCATTTTCTTGCTAGCGTTAATAATAATAATCACCTTTGTTGGTGATTGAATAATGTTTTTATGGTACTTTGAAAATAAAAAGTACTACATCAGTGATGTAATTAGCAATTTGTTTCAAATTTTAGTTAGAAAGGTAGCCCCATTGGTATTAAACAGATGTGTATTAATATGAAGAAAAGCTGTTATTAGACCTCTTAGTTATCTTCTCAGAGACTCTGTCTTTTCTTTGAAAACTTGCAATGAGGATTGTTTCAGAATGAGTGCTAAAGGGCATCTAGATTTCACATAATTGGCTCCATTTGTTCAGGAATTAACTCAATATCATTGTATGCTAATACAATTTAGTTTCATCTGCACTTTCCCCTTTACTTGCCCTACTTAATCTCTCAGGAGTTAGAAGATCAAATCTGAAGAAAGTAGGTTATAGTTTGTCTTTTTAATGATTTTTGAAGAAAATGCACCAAAAGAGTTGCTTGTAGAAATGGCTAGAGAAATCCACTGCTCTCATCTGTGCATCATTTCATGATAATACTCTCCTGTATTATATCTACACGTGTTATATATTGAAAGGAGCATGACAATGTAATAAGACCATAAAAGTGGCCATGATGGAGCTTAATCCCACCAATTGTAAAACAAGGGGTTAAGAGCCAATTAGTGCATCTATGATTGATTTTCTTTTGGCAGCTGGGGGAGGAGAGAGGGAGTTATGCAGCGAGGCACCTGGGCCTTATAAGAAAGTTGAGACAACTCAGTGATAGAGAGACTGTAAAGGACAGAGGACTTGCCTAGGAAGTGAAGCCCAAAGAGAGCAGTTAGCCCAAGAAAGGGAGAAGAATGGTTAGTTCAGCAGAGAAGGTAGAAGCTAGAGAACTGAGAACCCCAGGGAGGCCATGCTAAGGAGAGGCTGGTGAGAAGCAACACAAGGGGGTTTGAAGGTAGGAAGTGGCCCAGGGAACCAGCAGGATGTTGGAAGAAGCAGAGCCCATTGCTTAACACAAGGTCCCTGGTCCAAAACCTAGAGTTAAAAGTAGGTCTGCATTTCCCTACCAGTCTGTGAGGAAGGGATTTATAGACCCACTGGAAAAAATACTGCTCCCAGGCTGGGGCTGAAGACTGATTCCAAAGGTCATTAATTCTTGTCAGGAAGGATATGTAACCATATGTATATGTTCAATTATCTCAGTGCTTTCTTTGATATTAAACTTGCATAAAGCTTTTGTCCCAGAACAGTAAGCTGATGGTGTGGTATTTTGCATTTCTTTATATAGTTCTATTAAAATATAGCTATATTTCTCTTTGTAGCACCACAGCTGTGTGTGAAAATATCCACTCCCTGAGTCATGTATTCACATTTCTGTTGGAACAAAACAAAAATAAAACAATAACAGCAACAGCTTTGAAATGTTCTGTTAGAACTTTTGAGGGTGTCATTTTTCAAATGGGATTCACAACTACACTGCTAGCTGGATGGGTATTTTTTTTTTCCTTTTGCAAATGAGTATTTAACTGACTACTGGGTAATATAAATTGGATTAAGTCAATGCTCATAAAATGGTAGCAAATACAGTGGTAAAATTCCTGAGCCATAGTAAAGGCAAGCGCTATCCAAGTTTCCTTCTCTTCCCCTGCCTGTTACCACTGCTACTTTGACAGCGTATCCCCCTCGCTTTGCATGGCAAGAGGCAACCTTAGTGTCCTAATAGGTGCCTGCTGTATAACTCCATTCCATTTCCAAGTAAAAATACAAGAGTACCTCCTGTCCTAATCCTTTGCAACACCTAGTCTTGGAACTGGATGAATTTGGAATTAGGCTGAAAAACTAGGAATTTCAGCTGAGATTTCCAAAGGATATAAAGCAAGTTAGGTGCGTACATCCCATTGACTTTCAGTGGGAGTTCGGTGCCTAACTCCCCAAGGCCCTGAAAATCTGAGCCTTCAGTTTTTTTTTAGCTTGTTCCCTTCTAAAATCCACTCGTAGGTTATATACGTGCTGTGCTGAACTGTAGCTGAGTTTACACCACTCTTGCTGAAGCAAGCAAACTGCCTTCAGCGTAAGTCTGTTCCTCTTCCTAAGATAATATGCTGCATTTGTCTGTCAACATACCATAAGAAGGAGATTTATTAAAAATAATATCGAATAAAAACACCCAGGAGGGAAATGAGTGTAGATGAAGCAATATCATGCAAAATGTTTGTTTTTTTTAATCTTTCCAAGTAAGCAGAATGCTCTGAGAACTCGTGGAGAGTTTAAATGAGGGAGAGCAAAGTTAAAAACATCAGTGAGGTATTACAAATATATGTGTTATTTTAGTGGATTTTCCTGGGTATATTTTACTGTGGGTGTATATAATCATTATTTTTTATTTCTTCAGACAGATTTCTTATCTTAAATCTCTTGATATTTCACTGCTGAATTTTTAAGCCTATGATAAGGAGTTAATAAAAAAGCCCCAGAATAAGGAACAGTTATACAGAACCTGTAGTAAAATACAGCAACATAGTAGTTATACGGGGCGAGTTCCTATTCCCATTGAAGTCAATTGGATTTTGGCCTTTGATTTGAATAAAAACAGGATGGGACCCTGCAACTCCTCTTCAGTTTTGCAAGTGGACTTCTCTGATTGGCACTTATGCTATTTTTTGTCCTTTTTTGTCAAGGCTGTCTATTTTCATGCAAGGTAAGCATGCAAGATAGTAGGAGAATTTTCAGAAACAGAGCAATATCATGAGAACCCAAAAGATGGACATTGAGAAGGTTTCGTAAATATGGCTCTCAAAACCAGTCGTCAGTCTCTCATAAATGTTGCCCCTCATCTTCTGCTCCCTTTGGGGAGCTCTCCCAAGATGGGTAGCCTGTCAGAATCTTGTATCAGCTAGTTCTGAAATGAATATACAGTTTTCCCTCATATACGTTTTGTAAACCACCACTGAATGTGCATCATGCATCTGTGCCCAATACACAAAGGCTACAAATCTGTTGCTGCTCTCAGCTGAAGAATCTGGGGGGAATAATCTCAAGTTGTAAAGACTCTTGCTTTTAGCCCTTGAGGTCCCCATGTCAACGGTTGTTGTCGTCTTAGCCAAGATAGTAGCTCTTGCCCATTGTCTACGTCTTTTGGATTTCCGCTGAGTTTTACCTAATCTGCAAAGTGTTTTGTTTCTTGTGTATTTTAAGAATTTATGGTATTTATTAAATATATCGGAGCTTCCTGTATAACCTAACTCCTGTTAAAGAAACAGACCAATACCAAACTTACTGGCTGGAACATGAGCTCTGTGTAGTCATGTGCCAAATCCAAATATAAGTAATTGAACAGCAGGGTACTTCATAAACAAATTCCGGATACAGCAGTAGAGGGCCAGATCTTTGAGACTGGCCATTGGATGGCTGGCACAGCTCAGGGGATTTCCTTTATGCAAAGCGAATTTTCAGTTGGCCAGGTCCTCTCGTTTAATAGTGCCCCATTGGACTGACACAATACAGAACTAACATGGCAGGGATCTGTTACAGAATGTTAGTACAATAGTGTTTTACTGAAAATGTGTCTACATCACAATTTTATCGGTTGCAGGAAGTATCTACGCTGTTTAGTGTATAGCAGTCAAGTGAAGATTCTCACAACCAACATCATGCAGTCCTTCTATACATTCTAGAAAATATATTTAGAAAAAAAATCCACAGCACTTTATCTGTCCAGCCCAACCAGGCAACTACTTTATGTATTTGGATCAAAGATAAATAAATTCTCTTAGTTTAAGTATCTTTTGAAATGAGCTCACAGTAATAGTATTATTCCAACAGTATTTTGTAGAAGACATTGAACCCTAATCACTTTGCCATGGGTTGGATATAATTTTAGTGATTTTAAAATAACATAAAAAGCCCATTTATATGAAAGATAATTTTGTGAACATTTATCAAATACTTTGACAACTTCAAGAGTGTTGCCTGCTCTTGTGATGTAGAAGAGAGCTGAATTTTTTACACATATTCTTCTTGGCTAATAATTTTTGCACATGCTAAAAATGCTCCTACAAGTTTCAATAAAATAAACAATGAAACATGACTTTTAAAATGATGGACAGACCCAATATATAAAAAACTGTACCATGATTTTTAGGGAAAAGTCATACCTATTAGAAAATGTAACTGTAGGTCAGACTCCATCTCTCTGTCTTTATCTATTCTCCTCTCGGCAGGTATACAAAATTCCCATTGACATTAATGGAAGTTATAAACTCATAAAAGGAGAAGAAACTATATATTTCTCTTTGGCAAGTAAACACATTCAGATTCCGTGGCTAATACCAGCTTCCAATGCAAGGGCTCATCCTTTGTAAGTCTACAGACAGCCTAAAGTGCAGTAACCTACCTGTTGGGGAGGGAGTGATACAGAAGAAGGAATAACAAAAGCTGACTTAGATTTCCTTTTGGCTGACTTAAGATCACCTTGGAATTTGGCCCAATAACTTGATTTTATCCTAAGTGTCATAATCACTAAGATTTGTATAATGGTCATCAAGATGAAAGTGATAGACTAGACTTTAAAATACTGATGACAAACAATAAAAGCAAAAAACAAACTGCCTGATTTTGTCAGAGAAAAGGCTCTTTTAATGATTTTATTTTTTACTTGATTCACCTAAAGAACACCAGACTCTTCATTCCAGTTTTGAAGCAGTTGGCAGACCTAGAGTTGACACAGGCATACAATAGTGTTTGGGGGAAAAGAGGATTCCAGGACAAACAAGTAGTTGGTTTACAAATCACTCTGCTAAGCCTGATCTAAGCCAGAGCTGGCAATACTTCTTTTTCATGTGTTCAAAAACTTCAATTTAAATTTGAATTGAAAGAAACAGCCCTTAAATATATGAAAATAAGGGCTTGGTTTGAAACAAAATATCTCGATTTATATGTCTTTACAACATAGTCTCATAAACCCTAAAGTCAGAAGGTACCAGTATGATCATCTAGTCTGACTTCCTGCACAATGCAGGCCACAGAACCTCCCCCACCCACAGCTATAATAAACCTCTAACCTAAGACTGAGTTCTTAAAGCCCTCAGATTGTGGTTTAAAGACTTTAAGGTACAGAGAATCCACCAGCAAGTCAGCTGTGCACCATGCTACAGAAGAAGGTGAAAAACCAATCTGCCTTGGGGGAAAATTCCTTCCTGATCCCAAATATGGTGATCAGTTAAACCCTGAGAATTTGAGCAAGGCTTACTAGCTAGACACCCAAAAAGAATTCTCTATAATAACTCAAAACCCACCTATCAAACGTCCAATCTCAGGCCTGTGACATAGCTACCACTAACATCAAAGATCAGTCAATTGCTCAGCTAGGCTGTCCCATCATACTATTCCCTCCACAAATTTATCAAGCTCAGGTTTGAAGCCAGCTAAGCTTTTTGCTCCCACAGCTCACCTATAAAGGCTATTCCAAAACTTTACTCCTCTGATAGTTAGAAACCTGCATCTAATTTCAAATCTAAACTTCCTGATGGCCAGTTTGACAATTTGTTCTTATGCGTGTTTGTTTTTGTTTAAATCCTTGCTTACTCAAGGTATCCCACTAATATAAATTTCGCCATTAGATTCTCAGCAGTGGTACACTCTCATCTTTGGATAATAGAATCTGTTTTACTGTCTAGATGTTCATCAAGACACCAAGGTTTTTTCTTTCACGTTAAGAGAAGGTCACGGAATCTTTAACTTCCTTCTAGGCAGGTGGAAGAACTACAAATTAACTTCTTATTTGAATTAACTTCAAAGTTTCCAGTCCTGGGGCTCCCCTCTAGTTCTATTCTGCAATACCATCATTAATTATGAAACCAGTTGGACTTGAGTCCATGACACTGTGGCCTAGAGACACTGGGGTGATAGAGGCCAACCGACAAAATAAACTGATGACTGCTTCTGGGAACTGTAGCAGGTAAAATTAGGAAGGGGTTTTTCGCTGCTTTTTAAATAAGATAATGTGTTGGACTTTTGGCAAAAGGGCCCACGAATTGTATGTTTCAGCTTCAGACCGAGATTGCTGATGTTTTAGAAGCTGTCCTACCAAAGCACAAATGGATGTGTGGCACAGGGGGACTACACAACCCAAGTCACGCTGAGGCCTGATCTTGAGGCTCTCCGAAGCTGCACAGGTTGGGGGTGTGCACTGCTTGGATGGGGATGATCCTCCAGGTTAAATACTAAGAACCCAAGATGAGTTTTATTGCTATGTTGCTTAAGGGAAAATGCACTCTTCCCTCTGAGTTGGTACTAAACCATGGTCCCAGGTTGGGTGCAGTTTTTTGAATTAGACATGTAACTGATTTGGACCATCTCTGTTCTTTAGCATTCCCGTGACACTTTAAAAAGGGTAATAATTAGAGCTGTGTGGAATAACTGATTTTTTCCCCTCCAGTTTGCTGGCAATTCTGGAAAGAAGATTGTTTCATGTCAGTTCAAAATAAACGTTTTTAGATGATGTCATTGAATCAGAAAGTCCAAAGAAATTTAATATCAGGTGTAATAAAACATTTCATCTAGCACCAAACAAAATGTTTTATTTTGATTTAGAGCATTTTTATAGATTTTTTTAAAAAAATCTATTTTAACATAAAATTGAAGGGCATTTCAAAATGAAAAGTTATTTCAAATTGAAAAATTATTCTTTTTAAAAAATATTTTGACATTTGAGGAAATATTTTTACACAAATTATTCTGTGAAACAACACAATTTTGTGGAATATCAGTGTTGCGGAATCTTCATTTATGGTAAAAAAAATTCATTCAGTTCTACTAGTAGAACAACGATTAGAACTAGTAGAATGACTAGTAGAATAACAATTAATCATATAAGTAAGTAATTTACCTTTTTATAGCTTCTTCCCTCTAAGCAATATGCAGCCATTGATGTATTAAACTTCACAACATCCTTCAGAGGTAGGAAACTCTTTGTATTTTAGGGATGAGGAAACTAAAGCCCACAGGAGTTGAATGATATTCTCAATGCGCACAAGAGCTAAGTGGTATTCTCAAGGTCACCTAGCAAGTTTGGGGCTGAGCCAGGAGCAAAACCTAGATCACTGACTACCAGTCATATGCCCTGATCACTAGATGTTTCTTCAGACTTAACCGTTAGCCCATGCATATATTTTCCTATTTTTTTAGATTTATACAAAAAATAAAAAAGAGTGCCTGTTTAAATAAGAGCTTTATTATTGGTGTCCTGGTCAAATTCCAGTTTGGGTAAGATTCTGCATGTTTAAGGTTCCTCTCGCAACATCAGTTAATTCTAGCATTCATTCACTTCGTATCCTAATCTGTTGTGTAGTATTATTGTGTGCTGTGAATAGCTACCACATTCCACTGTAGCAGCATTTCTGTAGTAAAGTTGTCACTACAGCACTCCCTCTCTCTCTCTCTGTGCGTGTGTAAAAGACAGTGAAATCATTTTTATTTATTCAATACTATCTATGGATCAGAATATGTGTGTAAATGTACTTTTTGTATATTTTGTGATGGTAAATAACGTATATGAGCTTTAGGTGTTGCTGCATTACTGTCTGTGTAGGAAACACCGCAAACAAGTAGTTACACAGGAGGGACAGGGGCTAATTCCTGAGTTAGAGCTTATGTGTATTAATAGCTAATAACATGCAGAGCTGTTGTTTAGGATGTGTAAAGCTTTTTAGTGGGCTATGGCTAACTGATGTAGCCATGAATGCAGGGCCTGTTCTTCTTAGATGTTTACATATTCTAATCTCCTTGCACACACTCGCTGTTTTCTTATCTCTCATTCATAGACTGAACACTTTCATTTCCTCCCCTCAGTGATGATAAGTGTCTTTCCTGGTTTTTTAACCCCTTTTTTCAATTTTTAATCTGTGGTAGTCCTTGGTGGTTCTGAGGCTTGCAGAATGCCGAATCTGAGGGGTGTATCCTAGATTGGTTTAATCTCCCAGGACAATAGACTAGGGTAGGCTATTTCCTAGGTTTCTATAGGGACAGGGACAATGCCTTCTCCACTGGAGTTAATCATCTGTTGAATGAGAATGGCACAGAGAACTGAGGAGCTGAGTAAGTCAAGCTGGTTCCTATGGTAACCAGAACTAGCCCTAAATTCAGTCTCTGCTGTTTTCTTTTTCATATTTATTTATATTTGACAAATCCCAGTAGTGTTTGCAGGGATTCCTTTTTGAACTGAAGGCTGTGCCTATGCCTAGAGAGTTGAGGGAGATGAAATTACATCAGCATAAATGTATTTTTTGTATTTTATTATTGTACACATTGCAGTGTCATTTGAGCCATCACAATCTAGTTGACTACCTGTTCAAATTTAATGAAACTGGTCTATCTGATGCCTTCCCAAGACTATAATTTTAAATGTTTCTGACTGAATTAAAAGAGCAATAAAATTCCTGAGCCACAATATGATGTAGTGTCATCATTAAATCATGTTGTGACATGATGCTCTTAACTGCATCAAAGTGATGGTATAGAAAGATTGCCTGCCTTTCATTATCTATGACTCCCATGCTCAAATTTCTTTCAATGGCCTTCTGAAGCTTTCTCTTTTTTAAAATTTTGTGAGTTATGAATTTGCACATATAAGCAGCAAAAAAATCCCTTCTCCCCATTCTGAACAGAGACACATGTAAATAGTCATGTGGAGGTTTTGGATGAGCCTACAGAAGATTTATGTGCCACAATCAAACAAGAAAAAAAGAGAATTGTTCCAGGCCAAAGTATACTTCAATTGATGGCATTTATAATATGTTTCATAATAAAATAGCAGTAACCACCTTGAGAATTAGAGGGAGGCAGAAATGAAAGCATTAGTTTAATCCTTCAAACCGTTCCTTGTGTAGAATCCATCCTAATGTTATAAACCTTTCCCTGTTCCTTCTCAGCTACCAATTTAACATTTACTTCCCCTACAGCAAATGGCTCTCTAGAGATCAAAGTGCAATACCTCTTTATTCCATAGACTGGTTTAAAGTTTTCCTTTTGGATAAAATGGCAAACCCTTCAACCCAAGTTAACTTGAGTTCCTGGACTGATTCTCAGAGATAGTGATCTGATGTCGGTGGGCTCATGGGCCATTTTCTCTGGAGATTAGTGCCACACCACCAACCTGACTGGCTAGGGAATGGAGTATGGGTGAGTTAGATGGCATCTGGGGAGAAATCTGTTGCAGTTCCATCAGTGCAGTGTTGGTGTAGATCAAGAATAAGCATTTTTACCAATATGTCCCTTAATTCTTCAGATCTATAGATGGACACAGTAGTAGAAACTCAAACGGGGAGGAACCGAAATCTCAGTCTCCAGCCCCAGTCTAATTGTATTTACTGCAATTAATCATGCCTTTGGCCAGAGTCCCACAAACCCGTATCAGGTGACATAATCCAGCTGCAAGTGTTTAATTTCAGCGTTGGCATAGCCTTTAGAGGAAATGGTGAATAGTGCCCTCTAAATACCTAATATAGGGAGGTAGACTAGATTCGGATCTTCCACTTAATATAGATTATGGAGCCTGGGATTTAGATCAAGAATCTATAGACCTAATCTGGACATTTCAAAAACAAAAAGAAGTGGTTCCATCCATTGACAGGTTTAGAGCAGTGACATGAATTCTGTATGGATATAGATTTATGAGATAGGGAAATAAAGAAACAGGGATATTTCCCCATAGTACAGAGTATTGCCTTTAATCTAAAATGCCAGTGAGCGTAGGGATTACAGTGTCTGATTATGCAGGGCCAGGCACTGTCCCAAGATAACTGTACAGCACAGACAATTCATTTTAAAAAGAAGTTTCACAGCAGCTATGTTGATAAATGCAGTTTATGTATTAATGGCCTGTGAGGAGATCTTTTTAAAGACAAGAGCCTCAAGGGGATGATCCTGGGAAGCCGTGTAAAATATAAATAAATATGTAGAATGGCTTTTGCTTGAATTTCCTAACCATGGAGAATACGTATTTTAATTTAACATAGGTATGTGTTTCACAAAAGGACGTTTTTAATACGTGATCGGGGCAGCCTTTGCTATTGAGTTCCCTTCTTTCGTCTATGGAGCTACCAATATTTTCTGGAGGGGGGGGCGGGGAGAGCAGAATGAACTATGTGGGCTTTGTTTGTGTCTGGATGTATGAGGAAGGCTGAAATCTGTCAATTTTTTTTAAGTAAGAAATTGCAGAAATAACTGTTAAATCAGTGATGGTAGCTTCCCTTGAATTGCTACATGCTGCTGAACACACAAATGGCTGCATGCGTTGCTCTCTTCCCAAGCTGAGCACTGGATCAGTAACTAAGGCGGTCATTGTATTTTACATGCCTTGCTGGGTCAGATGAGAGAGAGACTCAGGTTTTTGTTTGCAGAGTGATGATCACACAGCAGTGTGGCAATAGTTAAAAGGGTGTGCAGAGCCCATCAGAAAAATATCCATTATTCCTACAGTTGCAATGAATTGGGGACAGAAGCAAGATAGTAAATACTCTGCATTACTCCTACAGGCACACACAAAGATGTAACAGAAAAGTAAAAAGTCTGAGGATGTGTCCCTCTCATCCATTTCATGCATCTGATGAAGTGGGTTGCAGTCTATGAAAGTTTATGCCTGAAGAAATTTGTTAGTCTTTAAGGTGCCACAGGGCTTTTGTTGTTTTTATAAATTAATAATAATCTTATAACACAGTGCAGGTTAAATTAAAGGCTCACAAACCTTTCCAGTAAACCTAACCTAAGTTTTGAACAAACCAGGGCCAATTTGTGCATTCACTTGAGAAGTATGTAAATCCAGGAGCTGAAACTCAAGGAAAGGCACGGTCAACGCCCTGCAAATTGAAACAGCTCAATTTACTCACTGCTGTCATAAATATAGTCTATGGACCCCATTAAAATCTTGATGTTTACTTCCCCATGTCATTTACTTCATCTTGTGGCACTCTATAATTAGAATGAGGATTGCCACAAATATCATGGGGAATTTAAAACTGAGTGTTAAATGTCAAGATTTTAATGGCAATCCTGGGATGCTCATATGTAAAAATCCCTCTTTATGGACAAGTCAAGACCATGGAGAGCCTTTACCCAGTTGCTGTTTAGGACCCCATTGTCGGATAACAGAACTGGCTTAGAAAAATTCCGCTGTTGCATGTATGTGCGGTAGTGGCGATGTGGGGGGGAAGGGGAGGAGGAATGTCTGCTGGTTTAGAAATTGTTGCAGGTAATTAAGAATTATATATAAGTACAAGTTGGAAAACTATTTCCCCCACTACATTGCTAACATTCAGGTATTTATGACACCCACAAATCCAGAATTTTTCCTTTTGATATGACTAAGTTGCAAAGATAATTTACGTTCTACCTGCAGGCCATTTGGCAACAATCACATAGAACAAAAGGGATGGACACGACTGTTTCATCCTGTGTACGAATAAACATGTTTGTTAAGCTCACTAGTGGAGACAGATGGCTTCCCCTCAAGGCACTACAGTGTTCTCAAGCAAAGGGTTCTTCGATGGTGCAGTTCCCAATACTGTTTGTTTAATCTTTGCCTCCCTGCAGTTAGTATATTTAGTAATGTTGTGCTTGCATTCAGAAACAAAATACTAATATGATAATGACCACTCTTAAAAATAATTCTATTTGTGTCTGTGATGCTTCTGTAACATCAATAACTTATTGTTTTATGTTGCATAGTATGTGCAATTAGCCAGTAAGCTCTTGTCCTTTAGAAATCTGCACCACAGTGAGGAGCAAAGGCTCGTAAATTTAGGCCTACGTAAATTAACGCTCATTTATATATTGGACAAACAGGACAGTTTCTGCACAAAAGAATAAATGGACACAAGTCTGACCTCAGAAATCACCACGTTCAAAAACCAAGCTTCAAAGCGAAACTGCAGAATTGGAGCTTGTATGTAAATTCAACTCTGTTGCCTTAGGGTTAAACAAGGACTATAGTTTTTTTCTCTCATTACAACAGGTGGGTTGACCTCACCTTCCTCTATGTGCTGTTCCCAGTGTTTGAATCCCAACATCGATTTTGATTTGCTGTTACAGCCTGACCTGATCCTGTGTCATACATTTCCCTGCACTTAATTTCCTCCTATTCTGTAAGTTCCCCGTCTTCAAAGCGTCTGACAAAGTGGGATTTTCTCCCACGAAAGCTCATGCGATAAATAAATTTGTTAGTCTTTAAAAGTGCCACAGGACTCCTTGTTTGTATTGCTGACATAGACTAACACGGCCACCCCTTTGGAAGTTCCATAGCGATAGCCGCGTTAGTCTGTATAGAGCAAAAACAACGAAAGTCCTATGACACCTTTGGCTATGTTTACATTTACAAAAGCTAGTTCGAATTAGTTAATTCGAACTAACTCATTTGAACTAATTTTAGTTAGTTCAAATTAACTTAATTTGAACTAGCATGGCCACACTAGAATGCTAGTTCCAACTAGCCATGTCCATGCAGGACACTTGCTTAGTTCGAATTAGTCGATTGCATGAAGGTCAATCTGCCGATTAGTTCGAACTAAGCAGTTAGTTCGAACTAACATAGCCACACTGACTTAATTTGAACTAACTATTTCGAATTAAGGGTTAGTTAGAACTAAGCAATCGAGTTTATTAGTTCAAATTAAGGAAGCCCTTAATTCGAACTAATGAAAGCCTCGTGGGGCCAAGGCTTAAATTATTTCGAATTAAGCTTCCTTCATTCGAACTAACTTGCAAGTGTAGACATAGCCTTAAAGACTAACAAATTTCTTCAGGAATAAGATTTCATGGGCTGCAGACCACTCTGACGAAGTGGGTTGCAGCCCATGAAAGCTTATGGCCAAAGAAATTTTGTTAATCTTTAAGGTGCCACAGGACTTCCATTGTTTTCTCTGACAGTCTTAACCAGCAGTTGTATGTCAACTCCAGCCAAACACAAAATGTTCCACTCCACATCTATCTTTTTATGTTGATTTCCTTTTGGTTCTTGAATATTCAGTAGTGATACTTCAAAACAGGCAAAGTAACCTTTCCCTGCCCTATTTTGAATTATATAGTTTTGCTTTATTTTTACCAGAGGCTGTAAATAAACTCTGAGAACACCTGTTCAGTTCTGTGTTGTGTACCCACTTATAAATGTTCTCAGCTTCTATGGTATAAAGGCCGGATTCTTACTCCACTGCAAGATTTTGGGCTGTCTGGACTATTGATTTCTGCACTGTAGGAACAATTGATATGACTGCACTGTGTGATTTAAAAATATTATGTATTTATTTTTACTAATATTTATTTTATAACCAGGCATCACAAATCTTTATTAGTATCTATTGTCATGTGAATTGGTGACCTAGAAAGTCCACTTCTTACAAAGTATCATAAAAATACATGAGATATTCTCCATTGGCTCGTAGGCTAAAGCATCCTTTTGCTTCTTTGTCGTTAAAAATTGTTATGTAAGCATTGTATGTACAGTGGTACTTTTTAAATACTAATTTTACAAACTTTTAAGCCAAGTGTCTAAAATGGACAATACAGATAGCAAAGTTGTAGATAAACAAATCTCTAGGCAAATCAAACTTGCAACAGCATTTTTAAAAGATGGTGTTAACTCTGTCGTCTTTCTATTTCCTGAAATCTTATGGGCCATTTAAATTGCAATGGCTACAGCTGTACATGATCATGTGCTTTGATACTATGGAGAAAGGAAGGCAGGCATTTGTGGCAGTGCAGTAGTTCTCACAGGCTGTGCTTTTGTTTCTCTGGCCTTTTCATTCTTCTTGCTTGTTGTTACCTCTCATCTGCAAGTAATTACTTGAAGCTGAGGGTGTATTGGTCCTGTTGATATGTCCCCTGAAAACTTATCTCTGCACAGTATCCAGCTCTGTGTGTTGTGCTTTGGACCAGTGATGGAGTCTGGTAACCTCTTGGAGCGTTTTTTTTCTAGATGGAGTCTCTTTACTTCTTGTGGTGTTTTCCTTTTGCTTTCACTCCAGAGTTTTGTGTAGACCACTGTTGGCACTGCTTAACTTATCTTGACTTACCTGGTTTGGACATGTGTCCAGAAAGCCCTAGAGAGGGGGATATTGGTAGCATTCTGTTCCTTCTGCCCAGAGAGGAAATCATTCTGTTCTTTATTCCCTGGAAAGGAATCACCAGTTTATAAATCTCTAATAAAATAAAATGAAATTCAGAAGGACCTTGTCACTGAAGTGATGTGTGCTAAATGAAACCTTAAAGCAGACAGAAATGTACTTTTTCACAAATATGCAGGAGGAAATAAAATGTCACGTGAAATGTGACCTAGCAGCTGAAGAACCCTGCCAGATGTTTTGGAGAGAAATAAAGTCATATTAAGATAATCTTCCTGCAGGGCTAGGCCAATAGGTTACTCCCTCAGTTGAAAGGAAGGAGAAGCTCCCAGAGGCATTATGCCTGAGATGGGATCTGCAGGGAAGTTTGGCTGTTGTTAAAACCCTTGAAAAGAATGCAGCATATATCTCATGACAGGCCAGTATTAGTGGCTGGTGTGGGAATGGGTCTCTTTGAGTGTGCACACGCACGCATGCACGCGCGCGCACACACAGATTTTCAACTCCAGTGCTGTGTCTCTTGTTCATCTGGGACCACATAATTGTCAGGAATGCAATACAACACACAGAAACACTTAAGGGCTGATTAATATACAGCCAATATAAAACTAATTACATGCGGGGGTGTAACGTGGGGAAGTTTCTTTTGTCCCCATTCATTCCCCTTTCTGTATCCACAAAAAACCAGGTATAATTTTTTGTTACACATTTTCCTTTTGCCGTTGCCATTAACTTTTTGTGTACACATCCATGTTTGTGAATGGGAGCCCCGAGGATGGACTAGGGAGGGAAATCTTTCCTGCTGAAAAAAAGACGAAAGAGTTTCTCGTAGATTTAAAATTTTCCTTGATTGGAATATCTGCCCACTCCTGTTTCTGTAGGAGAGTAACAGGTCATCTCTTGGGTGATGTGGGAGCATCTGTGGTCCATGTGAGTGCCTTTGAGAGCAAATATTCAGTCTGATGAGCAAGTGCATAGTTAGAAGAGCACATGTAATACAGTATTAGTCTTATAGGACAGCTAATACTGGTTGTACATCAGCTGTTGTATGAAGTGTCTTGAATATAACTGCTGAGCCTGACCTTTGGGAAGGTGAGGAGGTATTGTAAACTGAAACCATGCACCAGGTGACGGAAAGCAGGCTAGATGTTTCAAACCTTAGGGTTTTCCTAACAAGCTACGGCAAACACCCCGTTTCAGTGGGCCCACGACTAACCTTGGTTCCTGTCACTTACTGACCTCAGCAGCTCTGCTTGGCTGCAGCAGCTCTCCCTGGCCGCTGAAATGAGCTTCTGTGCTGCAGTTGCTTCAGCAGAGCGGATCCAAGTCTCCATTGCTACGCATTGATTCTGCTACGGTGCACGTCGGTGCTGAAAGAAGGACCTGCCTGTAACCTGCAGGCTAATCGCCATGCTCCTACTGGGAAAGTAAGGCTTTGTCTGCACTGTAAAGATAAGTCGACCTGTTGTGAGCTGACTTACCGCAACCACATGATTAACTGCGGTGGCTGATGTCCACACTACTCTCCTTGGGTTGGTGGTGTGTCCTCACCAGCAGTGCTTCCATTGACCTAAGAGGGGCAGGGTCTAGAGCTGAGATCCTGGTCTCTCAGCTTTGCTAGGGGCCCTGCAGCCCCACACGCTCCCGGGCTCCTATTGGACTGCCCCTCCTTCAGTCCCTGCTCCCTTTCGAGAGCCAGGGGAAAACTCCCAGGGCTTCTTTCCCGTCCCCAGCTTTTTCGGCTCAGCTGTGAAATTGACCAGGCTGCCCTGAAGCTGATGGAGAAACTGCCTGGACCTCTTCCCTCCCTGTTTCCCGCTGAGAGGGAGATCCAACATCCCGCTCTCAGCTGGGCTGAGGGTCTGTCTGCCCAGCTTTCTTGGCATTGTGAAATTGTCTAGAATGACAGCCAGCAGCTGCTCTAAGGAACACAGTGGCTACATTGAAGCTTTGTTGCACCAACTACACAGACATAAGCCCTACACCTCTCTTTGTAATGGTTTTATTGTGTTGGCAGGGGAGTTACACTGGTAACAAGAGCATTTCAATGTGTATGCTTCCACTGTTTTGTTGACAAAAGCTGTGCCTGGAAGGGCTTTTGGGAGGACAGAGAAGGAGAGAGGATGCAGAGAGCACATCTGCCAAGCGCAGACCTGGGATAGTAAACAAAGAGTAGATTTTAAAAGCATGTGATTATATGAGGAACACTAAACAAGCAGAGCTTCTTTTTACAGATGGGGTATGCTTCACTGATTACAAACTGGAGTGAAACTAAAGACATGCACTTTTATCATGGGTTCTCTTCCCCCTCTCCTTCATATGCATGTTATGACTCCCGTTGTCATTAAAGAGAATTTACATCAGTCAGGTGACTTGTAAAAATGACTTCTTCAGGGATGAATAAACTTGGGTACCCAGCCATCAGGTTGCCCAATGTACAAAATGTGATCCTGAAGTGAACTAGATGCAAGCCAGACAGGAACACTGTGTTTTACCAAGCTCTTCATG
The DNA here is from genome assembly GCA_007922175.1 of Pelusios castaneus. Lineage (NCBI taxonomy): Eukaryota > Metazoa > Chordata > Testudines > Pelomedusidae > Pelusios > Pelusios castaneus. Next base: position 51,994,278 of record ML685755.1, read on the forward strand.
GCCCCTAGTTTGCTATTATCTGTGAATAAATGATTCTCTAGGGTCTGCCAGTACATTTAACACCAGCATACATCTTCCTGAAGTCGGGAGAGCATGTCATGGTGCTTTCCCTCCTTCCCCATTTCAAACAGGGAAATGTATTTCATCTTTACACACCGTGAATCTAAACAACTTGGGAGTATCTCCATGTCTTTTCTACCCACAGAATACCATTTCTGTCTTTCACCCTACTTGTTCTTTAAGGGTTGTTCTTCTGAATCTAGCCAAGCGAAATCCTGTCAAGGAAAACCATACTAACAGAATTGCTAACTGGATGAATCTGTTAAGTTTTCCTGCAGGAATGTATTCTACTCTTTTAGTAGCAGCCTCACAGAAAGTGGGAGAGCAAAGATCTATTAATTAAAAAGATTGCAAACAAGGAAGGAAGGAAGGAAGGGAGGGAGGGAGGGAGAGAGGGAGGGTTGGGGGAGATCTTGTTCAAATGCATTTGCTGCTTTACTTTAGAGCTGGACTCTCACTCCAGGAGAGGGAGAATCAGTGATGGAGTCTCCTTATAGCGTCAACTTGCTCATTTTTATTACAGTTTACCAGCAAGCAGAGCCATCAGGCCAATGGGTCTATATTTGTTATGGATGTCATTAACATTGCGCAACATGTTTGAGTTCTGCCATTTGTACTCTGTGCAGCAGTTTTAGCAACCACATGTAAACAGAACCTCACATGATTTGGTTCTGCTGCTCAAACTAGAGAGATGAGACAAATCCAACTGTCTCCTGTAAGTGATATAGCCACAGGTGTGTGTTGTTATTATTTTTTAAAGAAAAATGTAATTAAAATCTTAATCTAAAGAAAAGAGATTTGTAGTGCAGCTTGAAAACCAAGAATAGATATGGTTAGATAAACTCTTAGGGTGCATCTACACTGGCAGCTTAGGTCAACTTAAGGACGCTTAAGTTGACTTACACAAAGCTGCGTCCACACTGGGCTTTTATTAAGTCGACTTAAACGCTTCCTTAAGTCAACTTAATAACAGCTTAAGTTGACTTAATAACATCACCTCTGAAGGTCAACTTAAGCCTTAAGTCGACTTCTTAAGTCGACTTAAAGCCAGTGTGGACAGCTATGTCTACTGTTAAGTCGACTTAAAGTGTAGCCACTCTGTTAAGTCGACTTAACAAGGTCGACTTAACTTTACAAGTGTAGACATAGCCTTAGTTATTTAAAAAATACACAATCCAGTCTTTTCTGGTTCCATTATAGCCAATTAAAATTTTGTCACTGATTCTCAGGGCGGACATGTTGCCATTAATGCTATTAGTTGATTTGTGTCACAGACTTGATTTCAAGGCCAGTTCAGTGCACTTTTGAAACACATGAAAGCCCACTGAAGTAACAAACAGTTTGATTAGAGGCAATCTGGACTTGCCAGACTGATTCTAACTTAAGCTGATCAAACAAGGAGTCCTGTGGCACTTTTTAAAAGACGAATATGTTTATTTATCTCATGAACAATCTTAAAAGAATCTGACGAAGTAAGATTTTCTCCCACGAAAGCTCATGCGATAAGTAAATGTGTTAGTCTTTAAAAGTGCCACAGGACTCCTTTTTTGTTTGGCTGACCTAGACTAACAAGACTCTCCCTCTGGAACTTAATTAAGCTACACAACTATTTGAAAGTGGGCTGTACTGAGATTTCTGGAATACAAAACGGAGTTGCTGGTTAATGCGCTAACCTGATACCTCATGTAGTGTATTCCATATCCTGCTAAAGGCCACATGTGACTGCTGTGAAAACATTACATTACGTTCACATTACAAAACCATCATGCAAATCAGCATAACAGACATTCTTTCTTTAAGACCAGCCCAGGAGTGGAATAGTAAAAGGTGTACAGGTCACATTTACAGTGAGATATATGAGATTTTTGCTGAGCCCTTGTCGGTATCCTAATTGACGCTATCAATCCATCACTATGGAAATATATGGAATGAGGATAACTTTTATTGTGACGCATTGCAAACTGTTTCCTTCCTGAGCTAAACTGTAGATAATCACTGAATTGTTACAATGCAGTTCTCTATGGTTGGTGGTTCATATTGACTTTTTCTTTCACTGAACAATTGTTTTAGGTCTTTTATAGGAGTAATGGAGCAGAAAACTAGCTCTTCTGTGAAGTATCAGATAGTGGTCACAGCTAAAGACAGGTTACCAAACTGGATGGTATAATTTTTTAGGTTAGGTCATGAATTCCTAGCTTTTTTTCTATGCCACAAAAAAATATATATATATATATATATTATGAAATTCTTATTTGATTCCCTATGGAAGCAGTGTGGTCCTGGTGAAATGGCACAAGACTGAGAGTCAGAAATGTGCAATTCTGCTTTTTGTCTTGTGTCTGGGTCCGATACACACAGGCCTGATTAAACAATCTGAAATTTTCTTTGCCATTCAGCCCATTAGTCTCATTATGTACTCCCCTTTTGGAAAAAGCCTAGGGCATCAGCACTAATTGCTTATGGTGTCTTCATGATATGGAATGGGCTATCTAGGGAGGTGGTAGAATCTTCATCTTTGGAGATTTTTAAGGCTCGGTTAGACAAAACCCTGGCTGGGATAATTTAGGGGGAGTGGTCCTGCTTTTTAGGAGGGGGTTGGACTAGATGACCTCGTGAGGTCCCTTCCAACCCTATTATTCTATGATTCTATGATTCTAAGATTCTATATCTTAGCTGATGGCTTTTGATATGACAGACCTATTTTTTTAATGATGCCGTTCTTTTCTATATCCCAAAACACTTCTGTTCTATTTCTACAGGTGAACAAATCTGCCTGTGAGAGAAGTTAGTATCTCATTCACATAAATGTGGTACATTGAGCTGTCATTTTACAAGCCTTTTTAGGCATTTGTTTTATGAAAAAAGTATTTTTAAATCCAATTCATAGCTGTTGTTGATTCATCGAATGTGACAGTTTGGATGTTGGGGTTCAACCTCAGTAGCACAAGTTGGAAGATTCAAAGTTAAAAACTTTGCACCTGCTTCATGCAGTTGGTGCTGAAGAGAGGCAGAAACATCCCCTAGAATTGTTCTACATTCAAGGCACGTTGGGTGTTCCATTCTGATTTCGATGGAATGTTGTCATTCCCAAGGAACTCCACAGTTTTCCACAGCAGCATAGAAGTTACAGAATAACCATCTTGCTTGGTTTGCTGGAAAAAAAAATCTTGACTAACCTTGTGATTTACCCTTCTCTTCATTTATACATCCCTTTTCATACAGTAACCTCATGCATCTGATGAAATGGGATTCTACCCATGAGAGTTCATGCAATGAATAAATTTGTTAGTCCTTAAAAGTGCTACAGGACTCCTTTTTTTTTTTCATCAGCAAAATAGTTAGGTATTGCTAAAGCCCATAAGTAGAATATTGCAGAATGAAACTCAGCGCCAGAGAACTTTGTACCCAGTCCTGTAGACCAGTGGTTCCTAACCTTTTCCATACTAAACCCCCGTTACAGCAGGAAAAAAAATATCGGGACGTGTCCCTCAACCATAATGAAAAGGAAAGAGGCCGAGAATCTGTACTGTAACTGCTTCTCGGTGAGTTCTTGACTTGATGTACTCTTTGCTGTAGTAAGCACTATGCTTCAAAGTGTCTGTTCTGTGACTGACTGAGGAAGATAGGTTGAGTCAAAGACAACGTAGCAGCCTGAATTGATTTGTAAGGCAGACACTTCCACTTCCATTAGCTACATGATGCCCATTGTAGTCATCAGTCATGACGTGCTCAAAGAATTCTACTAGATTGCAAAGAGGCAACTTTCCTTTACAGAAGCTGTTCTGGTTTGTGTTTCTCATATCATGTTGATCTGGGTGTCTCAGGATATAACATTGAAGTAAGATATGTTGATTTGTAACTGCTACAAAACATGTAATACCTTTTATAAAGTTAGATACACTGCCAGTTCCTCAGTATACTCTGTTTTTAGTCAAATTCCAAAGGGGGAGCCGTGTTAGTCTATTGTTGAAAAACAACAGAGTCCTGTGGCACTTTTAAAGACTAAATCTGTTAGTCTTTAAAAGTGCCACAGGACTCTGTTGTTTTTAGTGAGCTTTCTGCATATTTTTAAAAATTCCTCATGAAATTCTTGTTTGTAAACCCTCTAGTCATACTGACTCTTTGCTCTTGAAAGGGTTATTTTCTCCACACCATCTCCTCCAGTTTTAATTTCAGAATATAATTTTTAATAGAAAATTACACATAAATCTGTACCCACAAAAGTATCTCCCAACATCACAGAAATAAAATTCTCCCCTTTCCATCCTGACACTATTACCGCAGTCATAAAACACAGAAAATACGCATTTAAAATATGTACAGTTTAAGTTGTAAGATGACATTAGGAGTATTTTGGGATTTATTTTAGTTTTGTGCTTCAGTAGTTTCCAGCACAACTGACCTTCAGTAGTCAGTGACTCAGACAGACTTACTCAACAGCAAAGTCAGGGAGCACGCTCGGAGCTCACAATCCAGGCAGAGTGGTTAGTGGCAATCCTGGATTCATTCCTTTGGACGGGAGGACTACTGCTTCATGATTCACCCACCCCCTTACCCTTCCTGTGTGTCAGTGTTTACACTCTCAAGGGAGGAGAAGAGGAAGTTGCACAAAGTAACAGTCATCGATCTGTACTGAAAAAATGACACCACCTCCCCATACACATTGTCTGTCTGCGTCCTAGGGCTGTTTGTATTATGCTGTAAGACTGAGGCAACCGAGCTGTCCTCACTACTGATCCTATGTGCCAGCAACTGGAAGCCATGTTATACCCATGTTGACATCACAATGGAAAACCCGAGTCACATATGATGCATACTACTTTGCTTTTCATTTTGTCCATGTATCTCACACATACAGCACTAGTGACGCTTTTAACATTATTTACTTCCTACCTTCAAGACATATATGAAACTTCTGTTTGCTTCACTTGCCGGTTTTATGTGCATGGTGGGGATGAAGTAGGTCAGCGAGGTGGTTAAACCCCGATTATGAATTTCAGTAGAACCTCAAAGTTATGACCGCTTCGGGAATGGAGGTAATGCTGAACAAAACGTTCAGTTGTAAACTTTTGAAAGAACTACTATAACATTGAACTTAGTGCAGTTTAAAATTTTAATATGCAGCAGAAAAATATTGCTTTCAACCATCTTAATTTAAATGAAACAAGCATAGAAAGATTCATTACCTTGTGAAATCTCTTTTTAAAATTTCCTCTTTGTTTAGTCATTTACATTTATTTACTCTTTTTCCATCTCTGCGACTGCCTGATAGTCTACTTCCCATTCCAAATGACTGGTCAGTTTGTAAATCTGGTATTTGTAACCTTGAGATTCTACGGTATATGGTTGTGTAATGATCCAATGCAAGACTTCTGAATTGGTCTTTGCTAGTCCGTTGCCTGCAGTTCTGTAATGGACAGAAATATCTCATGCTAAAATGCAGCAATCTCTTTTCTTTTGTTACACCTTCAGATTGTGGTGCTGCATTTGTTCTCATTGGCTATGTCTCCACTTGCAAGTTAGTTCGAATTAAGGAAGCTTAATTCGAACTAACTTAAGCCTTGTCTACACTAGGCTTTCATTAGTTCGATTCAAGGGCTTCCTTAATTCGAACTAATAAATTCAAGTACTTAGTTCGAACTAACAGTTAATTTGAACTAGTTAGTTCGAACCAAGTCCAATGTGGCCATATTAGTTCGAACTATAAGTGCTTAGTTCGAACTAATTGGTGTATTGACCTTCCTGAAACTTACTAATTCGAACTAAGCAAGTGCCCTGCATGGCCATGGCTAGTTCGAATTAAAATTCCAGTGGGGCCATGCTAGTTCGAATTAATTTAATTCAAACTAACTAAACTTAGTTTGAATTAGTTAGTCAGAATTAACTAAATTGAACTAGCATTTGTAAGTGTAGACATAGCCATTTAGTTCTAATATGGTGCCAGTGTAAGTAGTAACTATACTTTTCTAAGATTCTGCCTTTATACACAAAAGTAGCCAACTTGATTCTCCTTATGGTCTCTTAAACTTGTTAGTTTCAACTCCACTGATTGTAAAAATGTGGATAATCTAGTTTAACACCTCCATAAATAAAGACTTCTCTATTTTTATAGGTGGTTAGAAAATAATTTTGCCACTGTAACTTGTTAAAGATGTTCTTGGCATATATCAGATGTTCCTATTCAAGAAAATGCTTATTTTCTTGCAATAATTTAAGTGAGGGATATAAATACAATATGAGACACAGCACTTCAAAACAAAACACATCTCCTTTGGCAAACCTGGATTGTATGTGAATATATAATTAATAGTTCCACTTCTTTGTGATATCCTGTAATAGGAGTAGAGTGTTTTGTCTGTCTGTCCATGTTTGTTTGCTTTTCTTTGAGCCTTCCTCACAAAGTTTTAAAATCTGTGTTCTTAATGGAAGACAAACTGTCTTTGCCTTCTGGGGCCACTTTCTATCCAAAGAAAATTTTGAAATTACAGATTTTGTAACTCCACAAAACTTTTGGTGCTTTTTTATGTAATAACTATCATGCCTTGTGCCACTTAGTATAAAATATTTAACAATTTAAAGGATTTAATAACAAAATGACAATTTACCTTCATTTTTGCTTCTTTATAATGTACAAAGGGAGATTCGAAAGCTTTTAGTTTGTTTAGTTAGAAACAGCACGAATGTCAAATTTGCTTTTCCATGTTTTGACTGGAGGACCTCAAGGGTCTCGATAGATTAGAGTTAAGTGTATTTTTTCTCTTCTGTTGAAAATTTAGCTCATGTTTTTAAGCCCAATGTTTTGTCGTCTTTCTTTAAAGATGTGTTTTACATTGAGATAGCTAATGCAAGAAAGCTATCTTACTCTCTGTGTAAAAATCTAATGGAGACAAGACATACATCATCTTACTTTGAGGCGGTTAGTTGAGTTGAACCTTTAAACCTCCCATTTGGGGGTTTAGTTCAAATAGATATTGTGACATTGGCAAACCAGGTACCATGACTGCAGACTTCAGCTAAGAACTAAAACTCATAGATGGAGGCCAGATCAGTTTACTGGTATGTTAATTTTTCTCAATAGGTATAGCAGAGCCTTGTTTATCCGATCTAATCGGTACTGGGGCCACACTGGATAATCAAAAATTGGGATAATCCAGAAGGACTAGCAAAATCAGATGGGCCATCCAGGAATTTTGTAATACAGTTCCAAAGGGGTAACTGTGTTAGTCTAGTTCAGCAAAACAAAAAAGGAGACCTGTGGCATTTTTAAAGACTAACACATTTATTTATCACATGAGTTTTCACTGGAGAAAATCCCACTTTCTCGGATGCTTTGAAGATGGGGAGCTTATAGAATGGGAGGAAAATAAATGCAGGGAAATGTAAATCATAAGATTAGGTCAGGTTGCAACAGCAAATCAAAGTAGATGTTAGGATTCAAACACTGGGGAACAGCACATAGAGGAAGGTGAAGTCAAATCACCTGTTGTAATAAGAAAAAAATCTGTAGTCCTTGTCCTCATTTACATATGAGTTCCAGTTCTGCAGTTTCTCTTTGAAGCTTCGATTTGTTATTCATTTGTTTCAGCAGAGCTATTAACAAGTCATCAATGGAGTGAGCAGGGAGATTGAAGTGTTCCCCTATTGGTTTTTGAATGTTGTGATTTCTGATGTCAGACTTGTGTCCATTTATTCTTTTGTGCAGAGACTCCCCTGTTTGTCCAGTGTATAAAGCAGGAGGGCATTTCCAGCACATGATGGTATAAATCACATTGAGCAGGTGAATGAGCCCTTGGTGGAGTAGATGGCTTGATTAGGTCTTGTGATGGTGTCTTTTGCATACATAGGGGGGCAAAGTTGGAACCATGGTTTCTTGCAGGGATATGTGGCTGCTTTAATGTTGTTTGGTGGTGGTTGTTGTTTGGTCTGTAGTTGCTGGTGAGTATCTGTTTATGGTTGGGGGGTTGTCTGTAAGCGAGGAGAGGTCTGTCTCCCAAGGCTTGAGAGAGTGAAGGATCATTGTGTAGAATAGGCTGTAGATCCTTGATGATGGGCTGTAGAGGTCTGACTTGGGGGTTGTAAATAATTCTTTGATTTATTTTTCCTAGTTAGTTAGTCAGTTGGCTTCCTAGTTAGATAGTTTTTTACAGGATCAGCTCCAGGCTGTTGTCTTTTTTGTAAAATCTAGGATACCAGCTGAATGGGATAAGGGACTGGTCTCTTGGGACTGGCAGCAACCGAATAGTATATGATTTTTGTTGATGTAAGTGACCGTTTATCCCTAAGTCCAGTTTATTTGAGTGGCATGTTAGACTGCAGAGTCTTAGGGGACACTATGATTCCATGATAAGACTAAAAATTCATGTTCTAAATTTAACTTTTGAAAGGAAAAAAATGGCATCAACCCTTTTATATCTCTTGTGTGAGTTACAAATCTTATCAACAGGACCTGAAGAGTTGAGCATCATTTTCTCTCTGTATTTATCTTGTCTTTGTAGATTTGATATAGAAATCCCCATGAGAAACTACCTTCTTTCTTGGTGAAAAAAAGAGGATACAAAATAGATTTTAGGAAGTGTGCAAAAGGATATTACAAGAGGTGTGACTCCAATTGACACTGAAAATAAAATTGCTGTATGGATTAATTTAGGCTTGTCTCAATAGGGAAATTGACTAGTATAGTTGGTGCAGAATAACTCTTTCAGAAAAACTCCATATGCAGACAAATTATTTTGGAATAAGTCACTCTTTTCCAGGCCAGATTAGTGTTCACATGTGGAACTATTGTGGAATAACTTTTTTGATCTATTTCCCCAAGTAGACAGTGCCTTGGAACAGCTGTGAGCAAAGAAAATGCATGTCATTCTAGCAACTAAACACCCACAAATTGTTGGCTAAGGCTATAGATTTATATTAGCCTATTGGCCCTTATCAGAACATCTTATAAACATTCTAAATGACAGTAGACATTTTTCTGTTCTAATATTAACCGAACAGAGGAGCAATGGATTAACTACAATATTCCTCACAGGTGAGATACAGATGGTAAATGATTGAGTTAAATTTTGAATCCTGCTGACTATATTAGAAGTTTTATGAGGCTGAAAAAGCTTGGCAATAAAGGCTGGTCCTAGACCAAATGATGCCCCAGGTGAGGAGTGTCTTCAGTGCTCTCCTCCCCATCTGTTAACTTTTTACAATTACACAATAAAACAAGGTTCACAATATTGCAGTTGGACTCACTTCCCTTCATTCTTATATTTCACTGACTGACAACACCTTGCCCCTTATATATCCCAAAGGCATGGCTGACAACATTCTACAAGGCTTCAAGAAAATCTAGAAGTCTGGAAGGTTTCATGAAATTCTACAAAGCTCCAGAACATTCTAGGAGGTTAGAAAAAAATGAATCCACATGCGGAATACATGAAATGTTTTATTTCAAAGATTTTATTTTCCCTTTTTGTCACTAACAACAGTATCCTGAGTCCAGCACCTCATCCAAATTTTTTAACCTAAACAATGGGACACCTGCCCCTAAATCCAGCACTGTTTGTCAAGAAGTCTATGAGAGAAAGTAGTACAGTCCTGGCTTCTCTCCCTGAGCGTGTTGTAAAGGTGATGGCCCTCGATGCGTCATCAGTGCTGACACTAATCAATCCAGGACGGTTAACCCAATGGCATATCACAAGTTTTTGAATACTGATATATCATACATATCCAAACTTACAGTACAAAGATGATACACACCCAAATAATATCATATTTAGCAAATTAGAACCTTGCCAATGGCATATTTAACCTTTCCAGTAATATATTTACATGGCATATCTTGTATGGATTTTTGTAATTGTGCAATATTGATATCAACGATATTATGAATGGTATTCCCCAATTCAGACAGCATCACAGACAGCTGGAGGAATATTAATGGATAAACATTTCCAGTTGAACATGCCAGTGAAAATGAAAAACATCTTCCAAACAGATAGGAATTCAGGAAATCTAAAATGACAAAAAAGGAGGTTTTCAACACTCCTGATGTTTTTAGGTTCAGCTTTTTCTTATACATCTAGCTCAGGATGTTTCATCTGTTGCTGTCATATGAAAATATCATAAATTATAGAAGACAGTTTACAAGGATGTACTTCATTTTTACAGGCACACACAATATACACAAAATCTTTTCATTCTGTTTTACTTAAAAGCACATCACACTTATGTGATCAGAATTAGGCAACATTATTGCCTCCATGGTGAACAATAGAAAATGCAAGGCAAGTAATAGAGGACCTACAGAATTACTACTGGCGTCAGAAGCAAACACCTGGCAGAGTCCGGCACTCGCAGTCTCAGAAAATCCTGACCTGGACAACTAGTGGGTATCTTCACACACAGTGGGCTTAAAATCTTAATAGGTCTTATGGTAATAGAAATAATACATAATAATAAATTACTGACAAAGCAATAGCAATTTAAAAAGAAAAAAGCTTTTAAGTGGAAAAACATACTGGATAGTACACCTTAGCAAATTCTCCCCTTTGGGCAATATTGTATTGCTGTTGTCTTTAGATTTAAGACTTTATTGCGGCAGGAAATATACCCATAAATGTGAGCACGTTGTACAATAGTAATCATTACTGTAAATTGCAGTTGCTACTGTGATTTACTGCACCATCAACATTGTTGTTAAGTTGGAATTTCTGGACTATGTTTTGCACTTCAGCCCCATTGATTTCAGTATGTTTGGCTGGTTATAACCGAGAGTATAATTTGGCTCATTACTCTGTATAGTTAATTACTTAATAGTTTCTATAAAATAGCATCCATGTGTTCCAGAGTGACTGTCTAAATAGGCCATGTCATCATTGCTTGTTAAAAGGTGTTAATTTTGTCTATAGAACAGTGCTAATGCTGTTTAGCAAATGTATTTTTTTTATTTGCCCATTTCTGCTAATTGGCGTGGCTTGGGAAACCTACAGTTAAAGGTGTTCATATGGCATGTGTTGAGTGAAGTCGAAGAGTAGAAATCACCAACATTACTGAAGTTGTGAAGAATTTGTTCAGGGGTTTAAATTCTGAGCAATCATGTGGCTAAAACAAAAACCATTTTAAAATGTCAAAAACACTTCAGCTTTCTTGATGTCATCATTTATTAGCTCTCCTTTCTTGCTAAGTAGAGCAATGATTCTCAGCCAGGGGTACACGTAACTTTGGGAGTACACTGAGGTCTTCCAGGTGTACACCAACTCATCTAGATATTTGCCAACTTTTACCACAGGCTACATAAAAAGCACTAGTGAAATCAGTACAAACTAAAATTTCAGACAGAGAATGACTTGTTTATGCTGCTCTATACACTGAAATGCAAGTACAATATTGTATTCTCATTGGTATGTTTTATAATTGTGTGGTGAATGTCGAAAAGTAAGGAACTTTTCAGTAATGCTGTGCTGTGACACTGTTAATATTTTATGTCAGATTTTGTAAGCAAGTAGTGTTTAAGTGAGGTGAAGCTTAGGGGCACACAAGACAAATCAGACTCCTGAAATGGATACAGTAATCTGAAAAGGTTGAGAGCCACTGAAGCGGATGACCTACACTTTCCCTTGTCTTTTTGTTTTGCTCCTAATGTATTTAAAGATGCTCTTCATACTGGCTTTTAAATCCCATGCTAGGTGTAATCCCATGCTTGTATCTTAACCTTTCTGATTTTATCTTTAAATGCTTGTGCGATTCTTTCATACTCCTCCTTCGCAATTTGTCCACATTTTCACTTTTTCTAGGATTCGTTTTTGATTTACAAGACACGAAAAATCTCCTGATGGGGCCATATTGTCCCTCTTCTTCTTTTTCCTGTCTTTCCATTGCACTGGGAGAGTTTGCAGTTGTGCCTTTACATATGTATCTGTCTTTCCCTTCAGGGTTTCTAAGACATCTGTTATGATTCAAACTCTGATGATGCTCTCTGCAGTCTAATTCAGTGGAACTTACTGTATGACCTAAATTCACAAGACAGAAAAGAGGTGCTGGAATGTCATATTAGTAAATTTTCAAGCAAGTTACCCAATTTTTTTCTCTAACAAAGTGGTTCTCAACCTTTTGCAGGTCGTGACACACTTGGTGGCCTACCGCAACCTTACAGCACGCACCAGCCCTCCCCACCCCGCAATCCAAATCCAGTCATCTCCCTGGCTTTCCATGACACACTTCCCACTGTGGGCGACAGTAATGTGTCCCGACACTGTGGTTGAGAACCACTGCTCTAACACATGACTTGAGACACATCAGAGGACAGACCTTGTACTCCTCCTTTAATTGTAACTGATGGGAAGCCATTTCACTTTTGCGACAAAATTTCTAAAGGAAGCATAGAACTGACTCTTTTCCAGGTTTTTGTAAGACTTCAGTGTGATCCAATAACTATCAGAAAAGATTGTTTTGCATGACCAAAGTATCAAGTTTTCCTGCTGTCTTCCACTCCGCTGTTGTATTGAAAAAGGACCTACATATATATCACATGGGCACGCCAACATGGAAACTGGTGGATCAATGTGAAGATATTCTCAAAGACTCCAGTGTTCATGATCATTTCAGCAACATGCTGCATTATAAAGAAATAGAGGTAAACACTGGTTTGGGACCCAACCTAGCTTCCATTAAGTTCAGTGGGAGCAGCATTAAGTCCTAAAAGTTCAAACCATTAAAACGTATTTGCAAACTTCAAAGCTTTTAGGGAGAGTACCGTCACGACTCCTCAGAGTGCTTACTGAAAATTTGGGCCTCAATTAACCTAACTTTTATTTATAGCAAGCTGGGGGCTAAAGACGTGACTGAATCTGGTGACTTGGGTTTCTTTTCTCAGCTCAGGCCCTGACTTCCTGTGAGATCACAGCAATTTACTGAAATCTTCCATGCTTCCATTTTCTCATCCGTAATACGGAGAGTAGGATACTTGCTTTTTCCATAAAGCAATCTCATGTTTGAGTTAACTATGCTATATAATTCTTAAGTGTAAATAATAAAATATTGAGTGGAGTACTAATTTGTATGGATAAACATCCATTTGTGCATTCAAACTTCTTAATTTTTCTATGAGGTGACTACGTATGAAAATATGGTGACACAATTGCAGGCCACTCTCACATTTTAACACAAGGAGTTCCTTCTTAATTTATGAGCCAGGAGACAGTTTTTAGATTTTCTGGTGCAGCTGTTGAAGACAACCACCTAAAATTTGTGTAAGAAGGGCTTTTTGGGTAGTTGTGAATGTTCAAATTTACACTGACTGTATATGTTGCACAGTATATTCAAAATTGATATAGTTTAGTAGGAAGGGGTAACATTCTTTTTAGATATTTTTCTGCTGTTTCACACACTTCCTTGTATCCCCACACTGAATACATCCCTGTAGTGGATAAATAATAACTAGATATGCATTTTACTCTTTAAATTTGAGAGATGATTATGTTTTAGCCCTGTGACAAGCCTAGCTCTGTTTTAGAAGTCCTGGAAAAATTGAGATTTTTAAATGAAATATGAAATGAAATAATCCCTTCTCTCACTGCTGAGCTCAAGACTTTAAGACCTGCTGGTTTATATTGATTGAGATACACTATTTTCCCAGTGATCATCGTTGTTTGACACAGCTATACAGAAACATTTGTGGTACCCTCTAATAGTATAAAGCCAAGTGCAGACTCTACTGGAAATTTCAACATTATTTTTTTCTTTTCTTCTTCCAAAGTGTTTTCTTTTTAATGCTTTCTCTGAGAGCTGTTTAATGAAACATAGTTTTTAGTATGACTGTACCTTCAGTGAAGTCCCATACCATACCACTGGTAGAGAAATCAACTAGAAATGAAAAGGCTTCTCTGAGCTAACAGCATACTTCAGCTATCTTTGTTAGTGGGAACTGGCAAAACTGAACAAAGGCTGTTTTCATTGCTTCATGGTTTTTGCTGGGTCATTTCCCACCAAATTTAACCGAGTAGAACTGCAGTCCTATGGGGAAAAATCTGGGAAGGAATACATTTTTATACCAATGGCCAAAAAAAAAAAAAAAACAACAACTTTATAATCAATAGATTCATTTATTAGAACAGTAAACTGGGAATAATTCCTTTGCAGATATATTTTTGAAACATAACAGCAAAGGTTTATCAATCCATAGTTAATATTATGAAATATCTTGACAGCATAATGGGGTCAATTGACTGGGGTTGGAAACGCCAATTACGCTATAGTAAAATACCATACGGCGGAGAGGAAGTGCCATAACTTAACTTTCTGAAAGGTATATGAACTCTTTCACTTTTACTTTATGTATGTAAGCAAGCCAGAATCTTGAAAACTTGCTTCTCTGTGGAGTCAGCAGCAGGTATGTCTTTTCCAGTTCACATGGATTTATAAAACATAGTAGTCCTATATATCTTGTTCATTGTGGAGGACCATACAGTAGTGTGCTATTGGCTGGAACATCCGAGACCCAAGTACACAAAGTACTTGGTTAAAAATCAATGGCTACATTTGCTCACTTTAAAGCACAGAAACAAACCTGATGTGGAAAGCGAACCGTGTTCTCATTAAAGTAAACAACGACGTCTCCGTTTCAGAATTCAGGGTGGTGTTGTGTGTATTTTAACCACATAGGTGTAGGGTGACAGTTACAGTTAGCCCAGAAGATTGACCACACTCTGAGGCTATGCTCCACACACTCTTTAAATCTTCAGATGGTGAAAGATTGGATTTAAATTTCCAGGTCCAAAGCTACCTCTGCAATTTTGTTCCCGGAAAGATCTGAAACAGAAGAGGACTGTACTGGGTTTTGGTTTGGATTCAAGTCAAGTCTCATAAAAACAACTTATGAGATTTTAGCACTGTTGAAGTCAATCTTAGGTTATGCCTACACTACTGCCTAATTTGGCAAAATGTATTTCGCTCAGGGGTGTGAATATTCCACTCCTGAGTGACATAAATTACACTGGTGTCCCCAGTGCCCCACTGATGGGAGAGCGTCTTCTGCCAACATAGTTTGTCACTGGCGGGTATGGGTTTTTTTATGCTGATGGGAGAGCTCTCTTTTATTGGCATCAAGTGCCTCTGCCAGACACATTGCAGCAGCACAGCTTTATGAGTACAGCTGTGCCATTGCAGGGCTGTATGTGTAGACATGGTTTGTACTCAGACCTGAATCTGCAAATAAATCTAATCCAGATTAAGATCAGAAAACTGTTTCCTTGAGCCATCTCTTCTTATAATTCTGAAAAGGGGGAACAGCTCTTGATGTGCTCCCGAGTCCATTAGGTAGCAGTGGTTAATTAAATAGCTTCTTTAGTACTGATTTTTGCTCACTAGTTCCACAGAATATCGGATAAAGCTCCCTTCCAAATTCAGTGGCAACAGCTAGGTTTCATTTTTCTTTGGAGAAGGGTAAAATATTTAATAAAATAAAAAGGATTTCTTTCTTGTCCCTGAAAGATGGACAGCAATTTGAGTATCACAAAATCATAGGGTTAGCCAGAACGGCAAGGGTCATCTAGTCTAAACCCGCACCAAGAGTCAGGATTTGTTGTGTCTAAACCATCCAAGACAGATGGCTATCCAATCTCCTTTTGAAAATCTAGTGAATGAGCTTCCATGACTTCCCTAGGCACTAGATGCTGGCTCATATATATGTATATTATTTTGCACAGAGCAGAAAGGTCAGGCAAAAAGGGAGAAAAATAAAATCTTTGATCTGCATAGTAAAACCTTTTTTATGTAGCCCTCACTTTGTATGAGCTCTGAATGTAATTGCTTATTTTGTGCAATATTCTCTTTATGATACCAATGGGAAATGAATGTCTTCTGAGTTCTGCTGATGTCTTCATCCCTGTTGGTCTGATGGTTTGTCGTTGTAGCAAATGGTGGATGCGGATTCCAATTCTAATACTGAAGTAAGAAGTTTCTCATTCTTAGTGGTTCACTGGCAGGCTAAAGGAAACAAGAGGTCAATTACATTAAATCAATAACTTAAAAAAATTAACAATTTGACGCAGATGTAAGAAATAGAGGTATTATTTTTATTACAGAAGCCCGTAGTGGCTCTGACCTTGATGTGATAGGCATGCATAGTTAGACACTCCCTGCCCCAAAGAGTTGACACACTAAATAGAAAAGACAGATAGAAAAGAAAATGAGGCACAGAAAGGTGAAATGACTTTCTCAAGGTCACACAGCAGGGAAGTGGAATTAGGACTCAGGTCTTCTGGCTCCCCATCCAGTGTCCTATTCGCTAGATCAGGCTAAATTATATGCATCTTTCTCCATTTTTATGCTATGCCTGTCAGCATGGTA
Organism: Pelusios castaneus; assembly: GCA_007922175.1. NCBI lineage: Eukaryota > Metazoa > Chordata > Testudines > Pelomedusidae > Pelusios > Pelusios castaneus. Next base: position 52,010,673 of record ML685755.1, read on the forward strand.
TCTGAGCACACGATCACTATGCCATTGACTCTTCAACTAAGTGTCATTGTTGATGGGAAAGCTACTCCAGGGAGATGTGCTCTCTGTAGAGATGCCCTCACCATTTGGAAGCAATCTGTGCTGTCAGTGCTGGTCTTTGAAGAGGAGGGCAGTCCATATTAGTGGAACAGCATGGGGAAAACTTGTAATGCCATTGTTCCTATTGTGCCCCTCTGGCTAGTCCTTTACACTGCACCCCACATGGCACTGATTCCTGAGATGGTGGAAGCTTGGCTGGAGCAAGAGCCTAGGTATATTCATTGTAAAATTCCTTTTTCCTGGCCAGTTAGAAGGAGATCCACCAGTCCACTGAAGTGTCATCTCCAAGGTACGTGTTTAGTAGAATGGTGCCAGATAGCCTGGAGACAATTTTGTCTTGTCATTTGGGGGTGTAGAAGTTGCAAAAGGAAGATCATATGTATGACTGTATGTGGCTACTTTTTGTTCTTGGTGGAACAAATCAATATGGGGAATTATTCAACTGGAATTTAAGTACTTACAATATTTTTTGTGTGGTGAAATGTAACCTTGAACTAGGACTGTAAATCTCTGATTCCTTTTTCTAAAAAGAAAAATAATTCTGTAGAAAATGAGAGGTGTATGAAGCAATTACATAGGAATATACTTGACGGCTGGCCCTTGTGCATCATCTTGTTCTATGCTTTATGAATTTCATTAGTTTCCATTCTCAGCCTATCAATGCTTACTCAAGAGCATGAAGTGAAATTAACATTCATTCTATGTAAATGATGTAGGTGTTAGAGGATTTTACATACTTGTCCTTGTGATCCTAGGGTGGAGAAATTGCCAGGTTGCCTTTAAAGTCCTCAAAGCTACCGTCTAGGAATTAAATATTTGTGCTGCCTCATGAAAAACCAGTTCCATGACAGGCAGGAGTGTTGCATAACAAGTTTGGGTTCAGTGGTAAAGTGGCATAAGTATGTGGAGTGGGGAATGAGTGATGTATTATATTGTTTGTGCCTTGCAGAATGCTCTTTGCTGTCTCACTGACTTTCGTTATTCAAAGGTAGTTCTTTGTTGACATCTGCGGCTTTTCGCTCAGCTAACTTTAATCCTAAATTAATCAGCATGGTTGAAGTGCAGAGAGAGCATGTAGAACTTCTGTATCGTGCATACAATCTAGAAATGGATATAATCAACCTGTGAAATTCGAATTCTGGTTTGGATCTGAAATTGCTCTTGCCCAGAGTTCCAGAAGGGGACAGGATTTTGGTTTAGAAGTTCCTGTTTGATTTCACTCAAGAGGAAGTCCAAGATAGTGTTCATTTATAGAACAGGATCTGAACTTCCAGTCCACACACATCCCCAAGTGCTGAGGTCTTGTGTTATGATTTGGGACCTATCTGTAGTACCACCCTTTTGAGGTGGAGGACACTGGCAGATTAAGTAAAACATGCATGCTTTTCTTATCACTTTGGATTTTCAGTCTTGGTTCCCATTGATTCCAGCTGGAGCCATGATTTCTGGTTTGGTTATTCATGATATATGCTTCATTACAGAGGTATCAGCATTTGTGTTTTTTCCAGTTTCCCAAAGAGGTTACCAGAGAACTGTTACTTAATGAAACTGTGTAACAGGCCAGCAGCATGCTCTCTTGGCCAGAGGTCCCTCTCTTGCCCCTGCTGATGTTTTCACTACCACCAGGAGAAAGTTTCTGTGTTTTTAGGTGAACATTTTCATGTTTTTTTTAATTAACACTTTATTGGAAATTTTTTTTATCCTGTTTTCGTTTAAAAATGGTAAAATGATTTTGAAAATGTTTGCATTACAAATGAAGTGAACAATTTTAATGGAAATTTTAAGTCTATTCTGAAATATGTGAAATGGAAACAACTTCAACATATACAATGGTTATATTTAACCTTTTCTGAACGTACTGATTTTTAATTTTCTTCCACCCAAAGTATTCTTGTTATAGTGTTACAAAATTCCCAATCACTTCAAATACAGAAGTGGGTTATGAATATAAACCTCAGCCTCTAACATGGTCTGAAAATGAAGTGATATTCAGCTTGCTTATCATATACAAAGTGACCATCAGCAGAAAAAAATCATAATCAAGGGAAATGCATCTTGACGAAACTGTATCTTGACAAAACTTGATATTAAAGCCGGGAACAGGGCAGCAGGACCTAGAAGGTGCATTTCTTCATGTGACATAGGCATGCTATCCTCCTCACTGGGTCTCATAGTCTGTGCTCCAGCCAGAATGATCACATCTATGCAGCTATTTTTAGCCCTGTGCTGCAAGCCTGAATCCATTGATCCGGGCTCTGCGACTCGCTGCTGTGGGATTTTTTTTTTTGGTAGTGTAGATGTACCCTGTGACCTTGGGCAGCTCCCTTAACTTTTTGTGTCACCGTTTGTCTCATTGTGAAAGAATGATTTGAGATGTGATGCATTAAACTGCAAATTTCTGTTGGAGAAAAGCACTATTTAAGAGTTATTCATCGCACATTAACATCCGTTGTGCAATGTATTGTATTTCATTTAAACATTCACATGAGACTTGCTTTTTGTGTGCAGCTTTTGCACTTCTGTTCCCTACACTTTTATCAGTGCAGTTTGTAAAGGGTTAACTGGTCCTGCCTCTTACATGGCTGCTGGGGGTGGAACATAAAAGGAAGGGAATTCTGGAGAAAGGGGAAACTAATCTGAAGGGTGTTTCCCTTCTGGCTAGTTAAAGTAGGAAAAGTCTATGGCTATGTCTACACTAGGAAAAGTTAGGTTGACTTCATTGACTTAAAATCGACCTTATTAAGTCAACTTAACAAAGTGGTCTAAGTCGACTTAACTTTAAGGCGACTTAGTCCACTTCGTTAAGTCGACCTAACCACTTTTAAGTCAACTTAGCAAAGTGGACTTAAACGTCCATGCCAGGCTTAGGTCAACCTAAAGAAGGTTTAGGTCTACCTAAGTAGGCTTAAGTTGACCTAATGGGTTGTTCTTATTAAGTCAACTTAAGCGTTCATTAAGTCGACTAGCGGAATTTCTTAAGTCGATTTAATGAAAGCCTAGTGTGGACGCGGCTTAATTTAAGTTGACTTAAAGCTCCTTAAGTCGACTTAAACCGCCAGTGTAGACATAGCCTATAAGAATAACTACCCAGAATTTCAGTCCATTTTTTATTGTTTTGTGGAAAATAAGGTCCATAAAAGATTACTGCCCAAATCTTCTGTTTCCTTTCCCTGACTGGTGAAACTGCCCAACAGTTTACAGTAAAACTTATGTATTACAATGTATGCTCTCTAAATGTATTTCTTTTCTGAAGAACTGCACAGGTGAAAGTGAAATCCCTTTGCTGCTTTTTAAACTTCCTTAGATAAAGAACATTTGACATTGTAGTTTATACAAAATTGTTTTTCCATCTTTAAATAATTGAGGTGACAATGGTGAAAAATATGGATGACAGTGTCTTAATCCTCTCAAAAAAAATCTGTGCCTTCTTGGAATGGGATTCATGATAATTAAATGATCTGTTTAGTAAATTTCTTCAATTAGTGTCTGTTTTACCACAGAGGGAGCCTTTGTACTGAATTCATTGTTAAACAAACCCATTTAGCTCTCCAGTCTAACAGTTTGCATTGTAGCAGAACTCTGTTGTTCGGGTGTATAATACTTAATTTGTATCTTGACATGGCTTCCTGGAAGCCTCATGCAAGTTCCAGCTTCTTGGCACTTACCAGAGAGGGACTATATTGTAAAAATGTAACTCTGCCAAAGAATTGTTAAACTTCCATTCTCTCTGTGAAAAAGCCTATTATTTTGTAGGTTTAGCTTTTACTCTGACAGCCTGCCATAACTAGCTTATGGAGATACAGAGAATGCACCAAATATGATGAACAATTAATCATAGAACCACAGGGCAGGGCTCAGGCATGAGACTTTAGTCTTCCTTCTACAGTTATGTAGTGATTTTTCTTGTCAGAAGTGGGCAGTGGTGCAGTGAAGTTTGAGATGGGGATGGCTACTGAAGAACTTCATGAGCTAGTCATTTTAGGATGGAGTAAGGTCATGACATTCTTCAATAGCCATCCCTTTGCTTGCATTCTCCATTGTACCTCACAATAATCCTTTCTTCAAATATATGGCTGACGTGAGTATATTGTGCCTCCCGCCTGCTGAATTAGGATTCTGTTGATACCTGCCCTCCCTAGCAGAATATCTCCAATTAACATGTGAAGTATATTCACTAATCTTTAGGTCATTTAAAAAAAAATTCCAATGAATTTATTCAAGAAAGATAACATTTACAAACCCCACAGCATACACAGGGAGAAGGAGAGTCTTTTGGGCTTACAGGCATTGACTGATTGCACCTGTGCTTATTGCCAGAACTGCCAGACAGGGAGACGTATGTCTGCAACTGGGACTGATAAAGAAAATAAGCCTTGCTATAAAGTTGGGAAGAGCAGAGAGGGGAAAAGGAGGCATGATATCAGAGGCACAACAGCTCCATGTTAAGGTCCCTTTGAGAAACGGACACACAAGGAGACTGCAAGCCCTGGAGTTTAAGAGCTGGTTGACTCAAGTAAAGTGGTTATAGACAGGTTTAATTGGAGAAGGTGCGGAGAAAGCTGGGACCCCTAGCAAGACTGCACCGAAAGCAGGTAACAGACTCTAATTCAACATGTGCTTAATTTCAATCATTTAAGCCTGTCCCTGTTCGTCAAAGCACTTAAGCACATACTTAAATCCAACCAGGGTAAAGGTAAAGTTAAGCACATTCTTAAAAGCTTTGTTAATGAGGGTAATGGACTTCAAACTTAAGCTTAAAAATAAACACCTGCCCAAGTACTTTGCTTTGAACCAGGGTCATGACTGGTCTTATTTGCAGAGAGCTTGAAGGAGACACATATTTCACCTCCTTTTCTTTTTCTTTCTTTCTTTCTTTCTTTCTTTCTTTCTTTCTTTCTTTCTTTCTTT
>ML685755.1:52015668-52028079 GCA_007922175.1 Pelusios castaneus
TTTCTTTCTTTCTTTCTTTCTTTCTTTCTTTCTTTCTTTCTTTCTTTTCAAAACACAACCGTATCCCTATATATCTCCTGGGTCGTGCCTTTGCCTCAGTGTTTGATTTAGCCGAATGTCCATTGAAATGAGTGGAACTGAAGAGTATCTGCCTAATAAATCCTTTGCAATGTACAAGGGAGTTAATGGCTGTGGCTGGTTCACCTGGCAGTATTAAATGGTTAGGTCTTTCCCATACATTCATTTAAATGTGTTTCAGTACACGTCAGTTACAGATAACTTATCTAGCAGCACAGTGGTAAGAACGTCCATGAAAGCACTGTATTATGTATATTAGGGGTGGAAAGGACTTCTGAGTCATCTAATGCTATCTCCTACATTAGTGCCACACTGTCCTCTACGCTAATCTATTTAATCTGTCAGGCCTCTCCAATGACAGTGCCCCAGTGACTCCCTTTGGTTAGTTTTTTTCTGGTATCTAATTGACGGCACTGTTAGAAGTTTAATCTTAATATCTAATTTAAGTCTTCCACATTTATAGTTTCAGGTTGTTCCTACTTATTTGTCCTTTAAGAGCCTTTAAATGATGTGTTCCACTGTTTATGTTGTAGACCAGTGGTTCCCAACCTTTTTGGCTCAAGGACCACAGATACCATTGTTACAACCTCGAAGTGTCACCAGTCTCCACCATCAAGGCCCTCCCATTGCCACAGCCAGACAGAAGGAGTTCTCCCTGATCTCATTGATCTCTCGGAGCTTGCTGATCTCCCATACCCTTGGCTGCAGCAGGGAAACCACATGTGTCCTGTAGCCCTGTACGCTCCACCCAGGTCCCTAGGCAGTGGCTCCTCCCTTCTGCAACCAGGAGGATGGAAGATCAGTGCTCCTCTCCCCCTAGCTCCAGCGGGGACCCCGGCACCTATGGAACCAAGCAAAGTGCTTTCCTCTCTGCTAAATCCAGGGGAGGAGAGTGCCGATTTCCCAACCCCTTGGCTGCAGCATGTAGCCTGCACCTGTTTTTAGCCCCACAGAAATATGTTCCACCTGGGTCCTCAGGCAGCGGCTTCCTTTTGCAGACAGCAAGAGGGAGCCACGGGCCACTTTGAAATACCTCAGAGGCCACTTTTGGCCCCCAGGTCATAGGATGGGAACAAGTGTTGTAGACCATTATCATATTCAGCTCTGTGTTACCTTCTCTGTAAGATCCAGAGAGATAGCTGTATTAGTCTCTCTCTCTCTCTCTCTCTCTCTCTCTCTCTCTCTCTCTGTGTATATATATATATATATATATATGGCAAAAACAACGGAAGTCCTATGGCACCTTAAAGACTAATAAATTTCTTCGGGCATAAGCTTTTGTGGGCTGCAACCCACTTTGTCAGATGCATGAAGTGGAAACTACAGTTAGGAGGTATATGTACACTTGCAAGGGTGAGAAACATTACAATGGGGAGTGCAAGTGCTAACCAAGTCAATTCAGTTAGAGTAGATGAGGCCTGTTCTCATCAGTTGATTAGAAGTTCAGAATGTGTGAAGAGGGACAATTACTTTTTGTAACAAGATAACCTTTCCAAGTCCCTCTTCAGACCCAGTCTGATTGTGTCAAGTTTTCATGTGAGTTCCAGCTTTGCAGTTTCATGCTGAATTCTGTTTTTGAAGTTCTTTTGTTGAAGTATGGCAACTTTCAAGTGTGCTATAGATTGTCCAGAGAGACTGAAGAGCTTGCCTGCTGGTTTATGGATGTTACCATTTTTGATATCTGGTATGTGTCCATTTGTTCTTTTGTGTAGGGACTCTCCAGTTTGCTTAATATACATGGCAGAGGAGCATTGCTGGCACATGATGGCATATATCACATTAGTAGATGTGCACGTGAATGAGCTCCTGATGGTGTGGCTGATGTGGTTAGAACCAGTGATGGTGTCACTGGAGACGATGTGTGGGCAGAAATGGCAACGGGGTTTGTTGCAGGGGTAGGTTCCTGTGTTAGTGTTCTTGTTGTGTGGTGTACGGTTGCTGATGAGCAGGATTGGGCTATGTGGATTCTCTCCTCAGGCCCTATGCAGCACTTCTAGCTATCTTTGTAATATCATTGACTTCCTGAGAAAACTACAATCCATCGGTGATCTCCCAGAAACACCATCCTTAGTCACTATGAATGTAGAAGTTTCCCTGATGATGATACAGCACACCTTGTAGCCGAACTTTGTGACTTTGTCCTGACCCACAACTACTTCTGATTTGGAGATGATCTATACTCTCAAGTCAGTGGCATGGCTGTGGGTACCTTCATGGCTCCACAGTATGCCAACATTTTTATGGCTGACCTAGAACATCACTTTCTCAAATCTCATCCCCAAGTACCTCTCCTTTACCTACACTACATTGATGACATTTTCATCATCTGGGCCCACGGGAAAGAGTGCCCTGAAGAATTCACCTGGGATTTCAACAATTTCCACCTTACCATCATTCTCAGCCTGAACCAGTCCACATAAGTAATCCACTTCCTGGACACTACAGTACAAATAAAGGATGGTCATATTAACACCACCCTGTACTGAAAACCAGCTGACTGCAATACATAGTTTCATTCCTCCAGCTTCCCTCTTGGACACATTACATGATCCATTGTCTACAGCCAAGCCCTAAGATACAATTGCATTTGCTCCAATCCCTCAGACAAAGACAAACATCTACAGGATCTCTATCAAACATTCTTAAAACTACAGTACCCACCTGGGGAAGTGAAGAAATAGATCAACAGAACCAGATGGGTACCCAGAAGTCACCTACTACAGGACAGACCCAACAAAGAAAAGAACAGAATACCACTGGCCATCACCTATAGCCCCCAGCTAAAATCTCTCCAATACATCATTAAGGATCTACAACCTACATTCTGTCCTGGAAGATGATCCCTTATTCTCTCAAGCATTGGGAGGCAGGCCATTCTGGGCTTACAGAAAGCTCTCCAACCTGAAGCAAATACTCACCAGCAACCGAACACCATACAACAAGAACACTAACCCAGGAGCCTATCCCTGCAACAAATCCCATTGCCAACTCTGCCTGCACATCAACTCCAGTGACACCATCATTGGTCCTAATCACATCAGCCACACCATCAGGAACATATTCACCTGCACATCTACTAATGTGTTATATGCTATCATGTGCCAGCATTGCTCCTCTGCCATGTACCTTGGCCAAACCGGAGTGTCCCTACAGAAAAGAATAAATGGACACAAATCAGATATAAAAAAACACCCACAAACCAGTAGGGAAGTGCTTCAATCTCCTTGTATACTCTGTAGCAGACTTGAAAGTTGCCATACTTCAACAAAAGAACTTCAAAAACAGACTTCAGCTTGAAACTGCAAAGCTGGAACTCATCTTGACACAACCAGACTAGGTCTGAATAGGGACTTGGTATGGTTATCTCATTACAAAAAAGTAATTATCCCTGTTCACACATTCTCACCTTCTAATCAACTGCTGTGAATGGGCTTCATCTACCCTAACTGAATTGACTTTGTTAGTACTTGCCATCTCCATTGTAATGTTTCTCACCCTTGCAAGAGTATATATACCTCCTAACTGTAGTTTCCACTTCATGCACTTGAAAAAGTGGGTTGCAGCCCACAAAAGCTTATGCCTGAAGAAATTTGTTAGTGTTTAAGGTGTCATAGAACTTTCATTGTCTCTCCACCTTGGCTTTCCATGAAAAGAAAATGAAACCATAATCTCTATGAAAACACTCCAGGGTCTGAGTGAACACATCCATAGTCGAGTTCTCTGTCGGGACACATGCAGGTGGAGGATACAGAACTAGCATTGGCACTGGTGATGTGGCCTTTCCCAAATATATATAGTGTCTCACTCCCAGAGAATCTCACTGGAAATCTCCTGTTTGCTGTCCCTTGCTGTCCCTTAGCTTTTGAGCCTTTCTCTTCTAAGTCAGCCCTATCCCCTCATTTATCACTGGGATGGGGAGGCTGATCATGAAGCTGATCAAAACTGGTCAAGAGTGATCAAGGCAGCAAAGGTTCAGAGAGCAGAACTTGAGGGAAAGTTGATGGACTGGATTTGCCCATTGAGTAGAAAGGATACTGGAGGGTACTGTAGAGAGGAGAACTTTGCAAATCTCTTCATGGATTGCCCTGCACAGGTGGGTTGGGGTGTGTGTGTTTGTTTGGGGTTTTTTGTTTTGTTTTTTGGCAGGGAAGGCGGGAACAAAAGTTTTCCCAGCAGAGCAGACTACAGACTCTGCTCAAAACCCTGCAGATCTTGAAGGATCTGCTGGAGGCACTGGGCCAACTGCTCAGTGGATAATGGAATTATTAAGGATCTGGGCTTGCTAGGAGAATATGAAAAGGTTCTGTTCTGCTCTGCTCTCAGGCAAGATGACTCCTTCAGCACCCAGGAGGTCTTGGAATCCTTAGCTGGCAGTTGCCTTGGAGTTTTCTAAGTGGTTTTCCCTGCAGAACTAATTCAACTTCAGGTGCTTTGGGAAAAGGTAATTTTCAACATGCTTCATCCTCTACTTATTTGGCTCTTCAGGAGATCCAGTCTGGTGGGGAAGACATTGCACTGAAAGTTGCAAATTCTCTCCCAAGAATCCACTGGTGGAAAGAAGGTGTATGTGGAGAGACCCCTCCACAATGCTCTTACTGGGACCCAAGTGGATCCTATTTGTTGAGGATGTAAACAGCCTGTGATAGTCTTGCTTTATGTACCTGGGCTACGTTTTGTATGCTACATCCATTCTGTAAGCCTATTCTGCAAACCATTATGAATAACATGAAACATTTTAATGATGAAGTAGATATAAACACGTAATTGTGCATTAAGAGGAATATGCTTCCTGGACATGAGGACACTGATAACAAATTTTGCATTTAGTTTGCTAATTTAATCATAAAAGGAAGTCTGTCTTCAAAACGATAATTTCCAAGGATGCTTCTTTATTTTGATGTGAAAAATGTTCCCTTGTCTGCTGCATTATGTCTTTGTTTTCAATTCCCTGATGCCTGTGACTCTGAGAGAACTCCCATTAAACAATCTTGTGATCACTCCAGAGCATCAAGAATGACTTAAGTATTTCTCTGTCGCTGAAAGAACTAACCCAACTCTGTGTAATGGAGCTGCTTTGGAATACGTCTCTGACCCCAGCAAACATGCAAGTTCTTGGTTTGGTGTAGATTGTGAAATTCCACCCCTCAGTTAATTCTGAAAAGTGGTTCTTTGTGGAGTTCCATGTTTTTTTTATTTAAGGTGTAAACAAGGGTTTAACTGGTAGTCTCGGACTCGGTTGTTGCTAATCTCAATGCCATCAGAACGGAACATTTTAAAATAAGTAGTGTTTATACTTTCTCTCTTGAGGACTGGTCAATTGGTAATATAAACAGGAAAAGAAAAACACACACTTTTAATCTTGCCTTGTGCTGTTTTTTCCTGGCTGCCTCTCATTCATCTTGTAAAACACAGAACTGTTGCAAGAGACAGGGAGCATAAAACCAAGATGATATTGATAAAATTGCACTATTTGGAGTCACTGATGTCTTGCAAAACAAACAAGGAGTCCTGTGGCACTTTTAAAGACTAACACATTTATTTATCGCATGAGCTTTCCTGGGAGAAAATCCCACTTTGTCAGATGCTTTGAAGACGGGGAACTTACTGATGTCTTGGTGTCCCCAGTTTACCATGCTACAGATTTGTTTTATTTAGTACAGCAGAATGGGAACCTTAAAATAATTCAGTGTTCCAATGGGGCCTGATTATAGTGTTAAATAAAAGTAAATTAAAAAGTAGGAGTTTATGTTCTTCAGTAGGAAGCTGTGAGGCAAACTGCTGCCACCTCTGTTGGGAATAAGCTTCCTAGAGGAGCCTTTCAACAGGCAAAAGTCTATTAGAAGGTCACTCTGAGTGAGATGAAAAAGGGACACAGAAAGGGTTGGTTTTCAGGTAAGAACTGAAAATATGGTTTATTTGAAGAGGTTTTTCAGTTCTTTTAATTGCTGTGGTTGCTTAAATTCACATCAGTGCTTTATTGTCTAAATAGAATGGATCATTGAAGAATGTTCAAGTACTAAAGTAAGCCACAATACAGAGTAATGGGGCAATTGGTAGCACTCAAGTGGTATCATTTCCTACATGTGGGTCATAGGTGGTGTGTTTAGAGAAAACAGATTTTTAATACTAAGGCATCCATCTGTGGAGACCTGAAAATCTGCTTCTGCTCCCATTTAAATAAATATAAATAAAGATTGAGTCCACTGATGTCAGTGGAATTACACTAGAATTATATAAGGCTAATATCAGAATCTGACTGTAAATAAGAAGCAAGAACATATAGTGGTGGAAGCAGATTGGATGTACAACAGTACAAGTATCTAAGCTGACCTAAATGGCTATGGCTGTATTTTTGATACAGGATTTGAACCAGGGTGTGAAGCAATAATCAGGCCTGGCAATAAGATTTAGAGGCTGTGACGATTCCACTTTTGCTGATTCACATTTCCCTTCTTGCTTTAAATCTTTTCCAAAGAAAGTAAATCAGCAGGTTGAATCACAGTAGCCCTGGCATATGAGACGATGGTGTAGAAGCAGACTCTGTGATGGTATAAATGGAACACAAGGTGCTCAGTAGTTGACATGGATAATTCTCATCCTAGGAGCTAAGGGTGGATGGTTGTGCAGAATTGCTCGTAGAGTGTGCAGATCAGCCAGTTTCCAGAGAGATCTTTTTCAGAAATGTTGGAAGTTCCAAAAACTTTCACTTTGTAACCTCTTTGGAACACAAGCACTGATGAGAACAAGGATAGGAAGCTAATAATGCTCCACAGTCTACTGAAAAAATTGCAACACAAAAATCCTTGGTCCTGACCTCCTGTGCTCATCTAATCTAGGAAGAGAGAAAAGGGCTCTAACACTCCTTGCAAATCTGTACAAGAGATGAGACCAGCCCTCCTGGCAGAACAAAATGAGAGAAACTGTGCAAAGCGGTTTTTGCCACAGGAGGGGGATGATCTTTCGTCTTATGTTTAATTATGATCTCAGAGAAACATCTCATCTCCTGCAAAAAGTGGAAGCCCTACATAAAACTGGCTAAAATAAAAGAACATCCTAGTCTTTATAAGCTTGTTTTTGTGGCGTATTAGAATTCGCAGGTTTTAGTTGAGATAGACAGGAAACCCTGTGTCTGTGTTTTTGTATCTGAAAAGTTATATGCAGACTGCACTCTGGGTAAGGAAGTTTTTGAATGCAATGGCCTCAGGATGCAGATTGTTGGCTTTTAGGTGCTCCTTGGAGAACATCACACTTTGTCCCTCTCTGTCAGCTGGTGAACCAGGAAATGAATAAAAGAGGGTAGCACTTCTTCCTGTGCTTTCAACACCTTGTAAGATGTTTTATTGCTTTTTCTTATGTCAATATACCTAGCCTGACTTTCTCAGTAAGCCACAGAAAATAACTGATCCACGCTTTCTCCACTTTTCCAATTAAAGTTTGGCTTGAACATGATATACTAGCATAGTAAATCCAGCCTGTTAGGCTGGTGCTGGAATCCAAAATTCCCCACTGCTTCTTAGGATTAAGATTAAAAGACTTGTGGCTGGTTGCAGGTCCCACAGGGTTGCTGTTTTTTACCAAAACAGTCTGGTTTTTGGCTTCGGTGCCATTTAGAGTTGCCAGGTGTGATTTGTCTGCTTCCCCCACCCCCGCCCTTACCCCCACCCCTCTCCCACCATGTGGGCCCAACACCAGAACCGTGGCCGGTTGTGGTGGCCACTCCCTGTATGGTCCAATGGCACCCTGGCCAGAGTGCAGCATCCCCTCCCCTTCCAGGCTTTGCCGCTTCCCCCACCCTTCCCACTTCTTTAAATGCTAGGGCTGATTTTTAGACCCAGTCTACCACTAAACACAAGCTCACAGCACATGGGCAAGGAAAGGCATTCTTTCAGTCTCCCTGACCACAGACATGTCCCTACATTTGTCCTAATGACTCACAGCTGCAGCTATGGCATGTCTCCCTGGCCCCATTGTGGTGATGGGTCTTGATAAGTTATCAGTTCTAATGCTAATCTGTCTGGGGAATGTAACCCACTAGCACTGCCCAAGTGTTTGGATACAGATATATTACATGTATCCCTATAGCTTCCCCCCCCCCCACACACAGACTATTTTCATATTTGGAAAATTACAACCTTTCCAATTATACCTGCCATGGCCTATTTTGTAAGAACCATTGCTGTTTTGAGCCAAGAATCTGGTTACTGTGGATCATTAACCCCAACAACCGCTGCTCAGCTGGAGCCACTTCTTATCTGCAAGCAGGCTTCTTGAGATGATCCAGCAAGCGATGGGAGGAAGGGAGAGAAGAATACACGATGGAGATGAGGCTTTGAGGGGAGATGCTGAGTAGGAATGGGGCCTCAGGGGCCCAGTAGCCAGCAGTTAGAAAGATGTCAACCTTACAGTCTCTCCTCAGCCTCCCTCCCCACTTCAGGACCAAGATGTTCCACGTTAGCAATGCTTTCTGGCGAAGCGACTGAAAATTGCTGAAGCACTGAGCTGTGAAGACTGGGTTTTACACACTTTATGGGCCGTACTTTCATGCACTGCCCTGTTATACAATAGGGCCAAGCGCAAAATGGTTTAAACTCCCTCTCAAGAGACCATGTCCGTCTCTGCTTGGACCAGCCTGCCAGAGCATGTGATTAAATAAAGATAAACGTTTTTGTGTGTGGATATCTGTATTATTATGAAGGCCAACTGCTTATGATGGATTAACTCATTTGCCTACTGGTTGACTGGAGTTCTGAAATGATCTATTAAACTTTGTCAAATTAAAAATTGTGTGCCAATAATTGCTGCTGCACTAGGCTCTTCCACCAGCTCTCATTATATTTCCACTGACTTTTTTTCCTCTGCAAGCAGGACTACAATAAAAAAGGAAATACCTGCCCCCCCCCCCACTCTAAATCATCTTAATTAAAATGACTTTAAGAGCCAGATTGTAAATAGGGTTGTGTGAACCCTTGCAGGTTTGGTTGATAAAGGAAGTTACAAGCCAGCGCTCTGCAATTTTGTTGCAGGGCTGGGAGCTAGGCAGTCTTTGAAGGGTGGGACATTCAAGTTCAGTGATGCCCACAGATGTTCCTCACACTCTTTTACCTTAGAGGGAGGAGGGCCTGGGAGAAGATGCCAGGTTTCCCAGCTATCAGACCGCCATCTGCATGCTTATCTGCTTTTTCTCTGTTTGTCTTTTTTTCCTTTCATTTTTTTTCTTTGTTACTTTCTTACAAATGGAGGAGATTGCAGCTGCATGCCGGCCATGTGTCTGAATGATCATTAATCAATTTCTTCAGTTGACTGGCGGTGAAAGATGATTGCCCAGTCTAGTAGTTTCATTGTCTAGGTAATCCCTTAGGATGACACTGCGTGCTGATTGCAGGGAGTGCGTGCACATGAACACAGATAGACACACAAACTCAGAGAGGATGAGGAAAATGACAACTAACTGAGACTTATTTTTGAAAGACTAAAAGCCTGATTGAGCAATGCTGAAACACTTGATATTTTAATCAACATTCATATGTAAGGGGAACAGTTGAAATGGGACATTAAGGAAAAATTGATCTACGTATTTGGAATGCTTTTGTTTCTGCAACACATAAACATAACTGGTTTTGCATGAGTGAACTTTAAATTGCCCAGAACAGCACAAACCAAGCTCAGCTTTCATTATGAAGTCCCTTAATGCAGAAAGTCCATTACCATCATTTCAAGGCTTTGTTGATTCATATTAAAGATTGGTGTGGTTTCATGTCACATATTTAATTCATTTTGATATCTTAAAGCTGTCGCATTTTTCTGGTCCCTCCTAATCAACCAATTATTTCCAATGTGGTAGAAAAGTGTCCAACTTAACTCGCTCAAGTGGTAATGTCTCTTAATGTCTGGGGAATGCCAGGCTCCTATTTTGAAGTATTTTGTAATGCTTTAATGAGATCTGTCACCATTTTTAGATAAAGTATTAAAGTATGACACAAAGGCAGACGTGTTGATCTTTTATTAACAGTGCTCTGCTCATTTAGCACAAACAGCGTTTTCTATCATTGCATTTGGGTCATCATGTGCCATTTTTTTTAAAGGATCACATCATTAGTTCACTGGTAGGAGGACTGATCCTAATGAACTGAGTACTTATGAGATTGCTCCACGTATTTTAATAGGACACTTGAAAGCAAACAAACACATGCAAGTTTGGGAGATTTATTTCTTAGGAAATGAGTGCGTTTTTTACCTGCAAGTTACACGACTTTGCAGTATGTTAGTCATGTGCTTTCCATCTGTTTTTGCTTGCATTTTTAAATGTTACAAGTAATTTTAACAGTATTATGGTGTATATACTGCCAACACCAAACCAAGCACTTTACGGATGATGGGTGTTTAGGGCCATTGCCACAACAGTCTGTAGGTGCAAATAGGCAGTGGAAGCAGCTGAATCCAGGCTAGGATATTCTCTAGGCATGCTGCTGGAGCAAGATTTATAAGCACTTTGCACCACTGCAACCCTCTCCCTCCAGGTGTTCATTTTGGTGGTCATTTTTCCACAACCATCTTCACTGGCCGAACTTAGGATGGACCGTAGAAGGCCAAGGGCTTTGCACTGAAGAGCTAATGACGCCAAGTAGACACGTGACAGATGAGAGAGAGGGGTACAATAAAAAAGTGAAATGATGGTGAGCAATGAAGGTCAGTCTCATTCCATTAGCTTAGCAGGTTTGAACACATGTATTTGCAATGAGCCCTGCTTGGGTCACATATGTTGTTTTACTTTCACCAGTGGAGTGAATGAACCTCACTGAAAAAATATGATCTCCATGGAGATCAGTGAAGGAAATGTTGACGTTGGAAACATACGTGATCCCAGATGAGGCCACATGGAGTGCATCTCCCTGGCTAACTTGCTATGTGAGAGCCTATGCCAAAGGGGTGTGCTCTGCTGAAAGCAGACTGAACCAACCGACCATTGCGTAAATGTTATGCCTCACCTTTGAATACCATCTCCAGTTATAATCACCTCATATTAAAGGAGAGATACCAAACGTAGAAGGGATCTGACAATGGGAAACAAAAACGATCAGAGTCAGGGGAAGGCGTCCTCAGTAATATTAAATATTAACTCTTATGCTTCAAGGCTTGGTATGCCCCCTAAAGCAAGGGAGCCCTTGTTTGTGTCTAGGGCAGGGGTATCACACTCATTAGCAACGGCAGGCCAGATTTGACTTAAATGTACTTTCAGGTGGGCTGTACCATGAATTGAAATACTAGGGCCTGGTCTTGCAGCATTGTGGAGTGCTGGGTATGCGACACTGTGCTCCACGATACTGCGTGGTGGTCTGACAGAACACAGTCATGGGCTGGATGGAAGAAGTCCAGCCTGCAGGCCGTGTGTTTGATACCCCTGATCTAGGGCCCTATAGCAATACAAATAGTAAATTCACTGTTTGCTGCCTGAGGTCAGGAAGAAACTTCTCCTAAGGGGAAGTTATTCCACAATTGTTCATACTGCGGATTCTTAGAATGTCCTCCAAACCATCTGGAACTGTCTACTTTTGGAGACAAGATAATGGACTACATGGACCACTGATATGATATAGTTAGGGGGACACCTATTTTCCTGTCTGAAAGAGCTGTGATTCTGCCTGTCATATAAATGAAAGAAACAGTGCATTTGAATTAAGTGAAGCATATGTAGAATCACTGAAGTGCTGTGAGAAAAATGGCAGTGAAGAGTTAACGGTGAGAGTTTCCTGTTGTAAATTTATGTGAACAAAAGAACAGCAGGAGTAGGAAGACAGTCATTTTGGTTAGAAGGTCATTTTTCTATTAATAGGGAACGAATAGATTTTTTCAAATGAATGGATCTTATTTTCAATTTGATGAGAGGTGAGGGTACCAGGGAAAGGAACTGAGGTTGAAAGGAAATTTAATCGCTGTATCAAGAACCTTTGTCACTGAAAACACACTGACTAGATGAATTCATTTGCAAACTCTAATGAATCTCTATTGAAAAATAATTACCTTGAAACTTTGCTCTTAAACTGAAAATACATTAGCACCGAAGAGTCAGTCCTTCCATGCACACTAGTGCTTATAGCAGTATAACTTATGTCACATGGGGGTGAAATAATCACACCCCTGAGCAAGAAAGGTTTTTTCCAACATAGGCAGTAATATAGAGATAGCTTTTGTTACCATTCCAAAACAAATCCCTTTTTGGATTTCAAAACAGTAAGATGGAATTTAGTCTTACCATTGCTTCCCGAAGTTCTCATATTTTTCTCTCTCTCACACACACACACACACACACACACACACACACACACACACACACAC
>ML685755.1:52035181-52049908 GCA_007922175.1 Pelusios castaneus
AATGATTCTAGAACCTCTATAGCATGGTTCTAGCACCTCTATAGCATCCCCTCTTTAAAATGATTCTAGCACCCCAGCATAAAAGCTGCTATTTTGTGGACAATGAAGCAGGAAGGTTGATTTAATATAATTTGCAACCATCATCATATATGTAAATATGACTGCATTAAATCAAAATGTTAAATAAAATGTGAATGTGTTAAATCAACTTTTATTTATAATACTGAGACTGAAACAGATTTGCAAGAAGCACAAAACAGCAGTGAGATTCTCTGGGTATGAAAAAGTTGTGAAGAGAAAGCAGGCTGCCTTGCTGTGAAGATATCAACTTCTTTTTTAATAAAGAGAATGATATAGCAAATTTGTTCACCTTGATTGGCTGGCTATTCTCCAGTTTTTAATTAGGAATGACCAATATAAACATTGTCAGACTGCATTAGCAATGTGCATTTTTCTCTGCACAGTTAAATTAAGAGAAAATCCAAAATCTAAATTTTCAAAAGTAACTGGGGATTTTAGGGGTCTCAGTTTTTAGCTGCCCATCTTGCAACTCCTTAAAGGGTAGGATATGAGCCCAGAACAATATGAAAATCAGGTCCTGTTAAGGCATCTCAAGATGAACACCCAAAATCACTGGTCACTTCTGAAAATGTAGGCCCCCGAAATTAGACTGTTCAGATTGTTTCCTGGACTCTTCCCTGATTTGATTAAACTATTCACTACCATGCAAAACTAACATTTGATTATCTTAAAGCTTTCATTATGCGAATCTTGATCGAAGGACAACCTTGTCCAGTTGGCATCAAATGACTGAGTTATTAGGAACAAACTGAGTTTGTGAAGCCCTTCTAATAAGAGAGTTTACATATATTTTTATGAGGATCACTTCCTTTCTTGCCAACCCATTAATATTCTTCCCCCCATTCATATCTCTGGCAGCAGAGCTATAAAGAAGTGAAATTACAGTTTCAATTGCTCTGACTTCTATATAATCTGTCAAATGCTTTAAAATTGGTTGAGCTTAAAAATGACAGCTCTCTGAAATTTAGTAGAATTCCATATTACTAAAATAGCATTTTAATTTTAATCTTGTGCATAGACTTTTTCATAGCTCCAACTTTCGCTGCAAATTGTGGGTAGTACTCACAGAAATTCAATTTAAATACTGTCAAGCAAGACTGATTTCTAGGATTGCATGCAAGCTATTTTTCTCCTTACCAGCAGTGAGTTAATTTTTTCAATACTTTGAATTTTAACAGGATTTTATAGGAAGCTAGATAGGAATTTCACTTCCTGTTACTGTTTGTCCAGGGTCTGTCTTCCATTTATGTAGAGGGCATTTAGCTTTTAGTACAGTAATATAGCCTGGAAATTATTCATCTAATTTGTTTAGTATCTCTCATTACTTTGGGTGTATGCTGCCATTCAGACTTCAGACTCTCTTCTAAACCATGATGAAGAAAGATAATTCAGACATCACAATCAATGAAAATGAGTTGTCTGATCATATCTCCACGAAGTGCCTGAAATGCCATGTGGCATCTTGTTATTCATAGTAATCACAGTTGACTGACTTACAGTATATGCAGTAGACTTCAGAAAAAACAGACCTTTCTTTTTTAATTAGAGTTAAAGCCTACGGTTGTTTTTGTGAAAATAGATGACTCAGGGAATTGGTAATGGGTGTTTTTCTCCTCTGGGTGGAATTCACTGGAAGTTCTTTCTTGTCTGATGGCTATTTGTGTCTACATGAAATGAACTGGTAACTTCAGTTTCCAAAGGAGAGGTGTCCGCATCAAGCAAGCTGCCACTGCAGTTTGTGTTATTTGACTATCTCTGTCCTGCGGCTGGTGTTTGAAGGTGTATGAAAGCTTGTCCATGCACTCAGCCATCAGCTCCATGCAGGTCAAGATTGAGGCACTTTACGGGATGCTTGCACACCTCACATTTTCTGTCGTTTGAGGACTCTAGCACCTTCCAAAGCACTACATTTGGATTCAGAGAGGCGTTGGTGATGAGAGAAAAGCTAAAAATGTGTAAACAAACAGACAGTGTAAATATTGAAGGGGATGTGTTAGAATTGGGAGCAGTATCTAGGTTCCCAACATGCAACAACCTGTTCTTCCAGAATGCAAACCCCAGGTTTTTAAATCTAAAAGGCAAGTTGTACAAACCGAAGGGCTTAATGATGCAGACAATTCCTGCCAGGTATCCTGCTGAGTACGGTGAATTCCGTAGGATGATTTTCACTAGTCAGTGCTACACTCAGTAGGCACCATCCACAAGATTGGGCCTCGAGGGAATGGATCATGTAGCCACAGCATATGCAGAACTCAGGTTCAGTTGTGTCTCCGTGGGCCGACCTTTGCTACATGTTAATGATAGTCAGTTGGAGGTACACTCATACGGCATCACTTCCAGGACTGGGACTTTATGTGGTACTTGTGACTAGAGAGCAGCTACAGAGTTAGACTGTTAATTTACTGCAAAATGTATCCTAATTTTCATAACTCTTTCTGTATCTCTTTCAAAACGTTCCCTCAAATTCACTAAGGAAAACACTCCATCCTCATAGAATTCACCTATTGAGATATTATGCATAGACAGAATTCATAGCTACAGCATTGAACAAACCCTATGGCCTTAGTGCTGGTCCATGTCTGAGCAAAAGGGTAGAAGAGGCTGTTTATGCCAGTAGAGGATTGGGTGTAGCAGAGCTTTGCTGTTCTGTGTGTCCTCAAAACCACTTCCTTCTTCCTACATCAAAGGTGGAGAGAATGTCTGGTGCAGAGCCACCTCCACCAGCTTTCTCTTGGTGGAGAGTTCCCTCGTGTGGGAGGAATTCTTGTAACCTTTCTTCTGACTGATACATTTGTTAGCTTCTTGTCATTCTTTCTGCTTTCCTAGGATTCACATGCCTGACAGTTTAAAGGGACTCTGCCAATGACGGCAAGCTGGTATGTGGAGGGTGTAGGATCTTTTTTGTTACATCTTTGTTACAAAGAACGTGAGACTCTTGAGATATGCACATTTTTCATAATAAACACAAAGGTGGCTTCCTGGTTCTTTTTGCTGGCTAGATAGCTCTGACAACAGCCACATGATCTGGATCCTCTGTGTGCTATTTGCAGAGAGCCAACAGTGAGCAAGTCAGATTGAATTGTGTCCCTTATAAAGCAGCCTGTGATATCTGTCCTCTGTGTCGGGGTTCTAGACTCCAAGAAATAAAATAGAAAGGGGAAAAAAGACTCTAACTTAAATATCTCCAAAGACGGAGATTCCACTACCTTCCTAGATAACCCGTTCCAATGCTTCACCACTCCCCTAGTGAGAAAGTTTTTCCTAACATCCAACCTTGACCTCCCCAGCTGTAATTTGAAACCATTGCTCCTTGTTCTGTCCTCTGTTAGCCTTGAGAACAGCCTAGCTCCCTCCTCTTTGGAGCACCCCTTCAAGTAGTTGAAGGTTGATATCAAATCTCCCCTCAGTCTTCTCTTCTGCAGACTAAATAAGCCTAGTTCCTTCAGTCTCTCCTCGTAAGTCATGTGCCCCAGCCAAAGTGCTTTGCCAGACAAGGTCAGATCAGTGGCAGAAATGAGACTACAACACTGATCTGACTCCCAGTCCATTGCCGTGGCCACCTGACCACATGGTGTTCAGAACTACTGCTTCCCTTTCTCACTACTCCACTATTTGGGAAAAGGTGAGCAGAGAAGTCTTCCACAATGTTCCCCTCTCTGTTGTTACTAAAGGAAAATTTGCAACATAGTGTTTTTCATTTCTGGGTGAGCTATCCAGTGAGTAAGTGAATTGCTAATTCAGGGCATTGGGTATGTTTTCATCATGAATTAGTTTTACACTTTGGTCTATCAAGCTGTCTGACTTTCCCTGGTAAGTCAGTGCTTTGTTTGGAGACTGCACGTTTCTTTTGTCAAAGGGGGACATCTGATCACTTTGTTCAATCTCTAATTGAGCTCTGCTTTGGCTAATTTTAAAAATAAAAATTTTATCATCTGGAGGCTTCATGGTAGTCTTTGTACAACGACACATCCAGTCTAAACTTCCTAGTGAACAAGTGCCTGTCACAAATCCTCCAGCTAAAACTGACCCTATGATTCCTAGAGAATAAGATACCATCCAGTGTTATAGAGGTGTCCCTTTTATAAAAGGCTTTCCTTTCAATGGAAATATCATTAATGGGTGGTGGTAACCCAACATACCCTCACAAACAAGAGTTAACTTCCTTGTAATTGCATGTTAGTCAGGCGTGTTACAGTGAGGGACACAAGAGCTCTCCTCTGTGTATCACTCACTCACCTCTCTTATTACTTGAGGTTGGAACTCTTTGGTTTTAAAACGAGAGGGCATATTTGGAGAGAGGGTGGAATCAGAAAGAAACTATTGTCCATATCATGCTTCCTTGGGCTACCACAGATACCTTTAAGAAGAGATTCTGTCTCAGTTAAGTGTTCATTGATCACTTCTTCAGTAGTTAGTTTGGGACGCTAGTGTGGGATATGGTGGACCCAACTTCAGATCTTTGCTTTGCCACAGACTTTCTGTGTGGCCCACAGGAAAGTCACTAGTCTCTGTGCCTCAGTTTCCAATCTGTAAAATGAGGATAACTGTACTACCCGACCTCACAAGAGTGTTTGTGAGGATAAATACATTTTAAGATTATGAGGAGCTCAGTTAGTATGGTAATAGGGGTCAATAAACACCTGAGTGATCTCAGTTGATAGTTACTGATGCTTAGGACAACCATAGACAGAGACAGTCAATGTTAATATGAACTTTAGGAGCCAGGCTTTCAGAAAGAAGGGGAGGGTAGGTGGCTGAATGGAAGGGAGTGTGTTGCATGGATTTGACGTCTGAATCCCCTCTTAAGGGTCACAACCTCTACCTCTTCTATGCCCCTGCCAAATTTCTCAGTCAATTTAAACTCAAGTTCTCTGCTAAATTTTTTTTTATCCCTCTTTACCCATTGGCTCATGTTTAGCAAGCAGTCCACAAATACATAACTATTTCTAATGCAAAGATTTCCCTCTGATTTTTATATCATTCTAGATGTGTTTATCTCTCCATCACTCGTTGGTCCTTCCAGGGGCTGCAAATATTACCAGTGTTAAGATAACCTTACCTTAAAAATACCCGAAACAATAAATTAACTCACTCACACTAAGATTCTTAACTCTACTTCTCATCTAGTCTGTGCTATCACAGTTTTTACGTTCTGGTGCTTCACTTTAGTATGTTACTCTATTGAAGCATGCGGACTTGTGTGATTTAGAAGGAGATGAATGCAGTATACTGGTCTATCATTTGTTAGTTTCATATTAATAATAGTGCTTCTGTAATATCGCTAATGTATCGGCTGCACCATAAATGCAGGCACTTGTCTCTGAACTGTTCTGCAACTGAATGAAAGGAAGATTGCTGCTGCTTGAGGATGTACAGAGTTCTAATTACTTGATGTATATTGATTAGTTACTCCGTCGGAGTAGGAATGCTGCAGAAGGTTAGCAGTCCTAATTGATGAGAGTGCTTAGTGTTGGAAGCTAATCGGCATTTTTATGTTGGGATTAGTTTTACATAGGGCTTACGGCATTTACTGATTAATGGGCATAGGGCCTAAGTTTAGTCTACCACAGGCTATTGAACATGATGTAAGAAAAACTGGATAAAATTCTATGACAGGTTTTATACAGGAGGTCAGACTAAAGAAGTACAATAGTTCTTTTTAGCCTTAAAATATATAAACATATGAAAAAACGGTCTTTTAAATTGCAATGATAGACAGTCTGTTCTGCAAGCAGCGATGTATAAAAACAGGATAAAATAGTACTGAGTTCAACGTCCTAAACTCAGCTACAGCCCATGTAAAACAGTTAAGTGAATTCACTAGACTGAAAGGCATTAGCTCACTTCCTACACCTGTGATGTGGTTTCTCTCTAAACCAAAGTGTGGCGTAATGGCAGTCTTATTGCTTATTTGATGCTTCACTTGGTTTGGAATTTTATACAACTTAGTGGCTTCTAAATGCTAATGACACTAACAGACTTGAGCATCACTCTCTGGAAGATGACAGCAGTGGTTTTAGAGCATTTTTCTTGTTGGAAACAAATAACATTTTGTTAATAATTCTTTTGCATCTAGAGATGTATTTAAAACTTTTTACTGTTTACCAGAAAACGCTTTACAATAAACAGTAGACAGCAAATATATATATATATATATATATATATATTAACAATGTTTCCCAAAGAATTATGAGATTTTATAGCCATTTAACTGCATTGTCATTTAATTATGTATTATTTATATATTCACTAATAGTCTGATTAATTATAGGAAAAGCATCAGGGACTTTCATCTTCCTAATCACCATAAAGACTTCATCTATATAACATCTTTTCCTTACCCCTTAGTCCACTGCTGATATGCAGTCACTTCTGGCAGCTGTTACAGTTCAAGAAAGGAAGAATGCAATTACTCAGAATGGAATTTTGTCTGGACATCACTGTTAACACCATGTCTTACATGAAAAAAATTCCATTAGATCTTTTGTGACCACAAGTCTTCAGGGTCATAGATTTGGTCCCATTTAATAGCTTCTTCCAAACAATATTGCCCCCTACGTCATGCTATGGTGGGAGGTTGATTCAGTACAGGTTTACAGGGAAGAGTGCCACCTTATTAGGTGGTTTATTGCTTCCTCTTACTTGCATTAGCAACATTAATAGAATACAGCCGTTTGCCCTCAAACATTTTATAAGCAATCAGAACATGGTCTAGAAATGTTTGGTTTACCATACCTGCTTAGAGCAAGCCTGGCATTCTGCCATGGATAATGACCAATTCTCAGTACTTCGGAGGGGCAGGGAGGAGAACCCGATAGACCCCAGAAACAAAACCATAAAACCTTATAATACATCTAATGCTGCCTTTTTTGGCATAGGAAAAAACACAACCTAGGAATTTTGGTTACAGTCTCCACTGTAACACTTAATTTTAGCACCTTTAACAACCAAACATTTTAGCAGCTTTTCAGAGTTGGGGTCAGTCTGCTCTCTGTAAACTATTGGAAACCATCAATAACTCTGTTGACTTCACAACCAAGTGATTCACACTAGTGTATTGCTAGCAGATGATGGCCCAATATCACTTTTACTTGACATACATTTGGCGTGGCAAGGGCTTTCTTCTTGCAACTGAAATGTGAATAAACAAGATGATCCCTCTTAGAAACTCAACAACTTGGTATTGAAATTGGGACTACCAGTTTTGGTAATTTGAGATTAAGAGTGTAGAGGTGGTGCAGTCCAGGGATAGGCTCTGGAATGTGACTTTGCCCCTAGCCTTCTTCATAACCTTGGGTGACCAGTTCAGCTGTCTGTGTATCTGTCTTCCCTCCCATCCTTTGTCTATCTAGACTGTTTAGATTGACAGCTGCTTGGGACACAGCAGGGGACAATGAGTTGTATTTTGCTCTGTGTTTGTACAATGGCACAGTGGGCCTATTATTTTAGTTGGAACCATCTAGATACTACTGTGATACAAATAATAGATATTATATTAATTAGTCAATAAAGAGATATGAGTCTGGTCACAGAGTAGGACAAAAACAACGAGAGTCCTGTGGCACCTTATAGACTAACAGATTTCTTCAGGCATAAGCTTTCGTGGGCTATAACCCACTTCGTCAGATGCGACTGTTACTCTCTAAGGACTGTTAGTCTCTAAGGCCAGGTCTACACTACGGCGCTAAGTCAGTGGGAGATAAGCAAACTGCATTCCTCAGAATACGTATCTCCCATCGACTTAGTTAATCCTACTTACTGCAACGTCTTTACTCGTCACCGGCGACTCAGAGCATCGTCCCGTCAACACAGCCTTACTCCACTTGAGGGGGTGGAATAATTATGTCAGCTGAAGAGCGCTTCCGGGATCGACTGAGCTGATCTACACTGCCTGCTCAATTGATCCCGCTGCGTCAATCTCTGAGGATCGGCTCAGTTTTTTAAGTGTGGACAAGGCCTAAGACTTACTGAAAGCTAGTCTGTTTCCCTGCCCTGTGTATCAGTGCTTTTGATTTTTCCTGTCTTTTGCACTCTAGCAAGTAACCCTTGAAAGGTAGTTTACAGCAAACTGGTGATATTGGTTCACAACGCAGTAATCTGTATTTGATGTCAGTGAGCAAACGGAAGACTTGCCTTGTGTGTTCATGAGTTTATCACCGCATGAAGGAGAATTACTCTGGGAACTAGCTCCTGGAAGTACCAAAGCAGTCAGACATCTATGCTTTTTATGAGCCTGCAGTTGGTTTGCTCTGCTGATAAGGGAGTATAAATTTATCGATGAAACCAGTTGTGTTAAGCCTGTGTCCATGTGCTCACCTAGGTGCAAAGACCTTGGTTATGGCTAGCTTTCGAACAGGAGCGCAAGGGAAA
Source organism: Pelusios castaneus (assembly GCA_007922175.1). Taxonomy (NCBI): domain Eukaryota; kingdom Metazoa; phylum Chordata; order Testudines; family Pelomedusidae; genus Pelusios; species Pelusios castaneus. The sequence goes on from ML685755.1 coordinate 52,043,633, forward strand.
GGAAGGATGAGAAATGCCTAATCACTTCTCCCTTGACATTGGTGATTTTGCTTTCCCTTCCAGTCACTGCCATAACTCCCTCAGGTTTGACAAACAAGGTCATTGCTTTATTGTGCCTTTGCTTTATATATCTGAGAAAAGAATGTTACAAAAATATTCATGAAATATCATACAAGCATCTATTTTTTCTATATCATATTGTGGCAAACCGAGCTTCTCAGTCCCCGGGGGTCCTGCGCTGTTGTGGCAGTCAGCTGAGGCACAGTCTTCCCTCCTCCAAACCCCCAGTGCTATGGATCCTCAGTCCCTCCTACCTGGAGCTGGGCTCTCCTCCCCACATGCCACTGGGCCTAAGGCCCGTCTGGGCAAACTTGCCCTCACTGCCTGTACCTCCTAGGTGCTGTCAGTAACAGCTATTGGTCATCTCTCCTCCGCTCTTCTTCACTCTGTTCTCCTCCACACACCAAATTCTGCTCCTACCTCCACCTCCAAACAACACATCCAAACTCCCTCTCCATTGGTGTCAGTTACTCCAACTCATTCTGGGTGCCTTGACTGCAGTCAGGTGCCTTAATTGGCTCAAAGCAGCCCCACCTCAGCTACCCTGGGAACAGGGCTTTGCTAAGTCTGAGGCTAACATATCTACCCTCTAGCACCTTCCTGTAGCCCTAAGGTCTGACTCCGGCACAATACCTAATCCAAAAGGCTATTCTCACCTCTGGTATGTGCCACGCACAGGTCTGATTAACAGTTATAATGTCCATCACATTTGGACTCAACCAAGTCTGCTAAACTAGATTTGTTGGGTCAGTGTTGGAGTTTGCGTGGTGCTTGTTGTCTGTACACAGACTTGGAAAGGAAACTGATAAATAGGATTGGGAGTAGTTTGCTGGCTGTCAAAGTGAACTGTAGTTGACATACAAAGGTGTGTGAGAAAATCCATTGCTCTGTTGTCGGGCAGCTTGGTGATTTGGTTTCTTTACTGCAAAGAAAAAGTCAATGGGAAAGTTCAGGAAGTTTGTAGTGTCATTTTGAGATGAAAAACCTCTTGCAAGTGCACCTGACTATATTGGCAATACAGTGATTTACTGAACTCCAGCTAACCAAAAGTTGCAGTCAAGCAAAGGTCAGTTATGTCCTGCAGGACTGTTATGATGAAGCTCCTACTTGTATGGAATCTGAAGCACTGCAGATGCAAAATGTCTCAGCGTTGAGGAGATGAAGCTTTGAAGCTGTGTATGAACTGAGTTTTGATAGAGACAAACAGAGGTGGTTTAGTGTGACTAAACTACATATCTTAATTACAGCTGGTTGGGGGAAAATGTGCAAATTTGAAGTTGTTTCAATTTTGCAGAGTTCATGATAGACACAGCATTCCTTCCCCTCCCCCCAAATTATTCACAATTTTAATAAATGATTCTTATGAACATTTTTTATTGAACATGCTAATACCTGTTTTAGATTTAAAATGCAATGGAAAAAGGTCTAATTTTGAAAAAGTTGGGGGTTTTTTGTATGAAGTATTTTCTTTTTGAAAAAGCCTACTTTTTTCTTCAAAAAATTGTCTTTCAGATACATCATTTGGCTCTAACCTCAATGCACTGACTTGGTAACAGAAAGATTTTATACACCTAAATTTTTGGAGATGGCCAGCCTGTGATAAGCCATATATTTTCTATAATAAATGGGAAGACTTAATTACCCAAATGAAAGTTTATCATCCACTATAATTTCAGTAAAACCGAAATTGCCCCGTATGTGCTGTAAAACGTTTCCATATCAGTGCTTTAAAAGTCTAACTTGGACAGTCATGCAAATTCACATGTGAGAGAGGCATTACTGTGGAATTAGAAAAACAATGTGGGTGAGGTAATATCTTTAACTGGACCAATTACTATTGGGGAAAGAGACAAACTTTTGAGCTCATAGAGCTCTTCTTCAGGTCTGGGAAAGGTAACCGGAGTGTCACAGTTAAATACAAAGTGGAACAGATTGGTTAGCATAAATAGAGAACACATATTGTAAGAGACCATTCCAAGTGAAGTGGCTAGTTAACACCTCTGCAGACAAAGGACAAAAGGGGTTGAGATTAAGTGGTTTACAGTTACTTGTATTAAGCCATAAATCAAATGTCTTTATTAAGTCAATGGTTATTAGAGTCTAGCAAAGTTATGAATTGAAGCTCCCAGATTCATCACTTGAAGGTGTTGTACAGATTTCCTTTGGGGATGAGGACTGAGAGGTCAGATACAGACTAGGTCTACACTTGCTGTCAAATTCAGTAGCAGTACATGGTAGATATGCAAGCTATGTAGAGTAGCTTGCATATCCCCCATTGACTTCCCAACTTCTACTTATCCCGGTGTCTTCAGTTCGCTGTGCTGACGGGAAATACCCTCATTATTCCATCTGGTGGAAGTGGATTAGTAGTGTCAATTTCTAGGTCGATTAAGTGGGTCTCCACTTCTGCTCACGTGATCCAGATAAATTGATCTGATGGCAGCAAACTTGTTACTGTCAACATAGCCATAGCATGATCACTTTGTGAAAAGTACTTGCCCATGGGTGATACCGTGTTTTTGTCTTCTATCATTTTTCTATGTGAATTCATTTGAGTATAACAGAATGGCACACACCTCCCATGAGTGCCCTGTCTGCTATGTGCTGTTCCCCAGTGTTTTGAATCCTAACACCTATTTTGATTTGCTGTTACAGCCTGACCTGATGCTATGTCATACACTCCCCTGCATTTAATTTCCTACCACTCTGTAACTTTCCTATCTTCAAAGCGTCTGACGAAGTGGGATTTTCTCCCACGAAAGCTCATGCGATAAATAAATCTGTTAGTCTTTAAAAGTGCCACAAGACTCTTTTGTCTTTCTACAATAGACTAACACGGCTACCCCTTTGGAATCTGTCTGCTTGGGTGTGTCTGCATTCTTTTTTCTTTTTTTTTTGGTTTCTGGTGATGCCTCAGGCAGATTTCAGTGACCTGGCCAAGTCACATACATTGTTGAGGCATGAAACAGAACAAATCCCTTCAATAGTATGCTGTCCAAATGTTTAAAAAGTCCCAGCCCTGGGAGGCAGTATCTTACTACAGCCTTATCGAGGTTAGTCCTTAGAATCATAGAATCATAGAATAATAGGGTTGGAAGGGACCTCACGAGGTCATCTAGTCCAACCCCCTGCTAAAAAGCAGGACCACTCCCCCTAAATTATCCCAGTCAGAGTTTTGTCTAACCGAGCCTTAAAAATCTCCAAAGATGAAGATTCTACCACCTCCCTAGATAGCCCATTCCAATGCTTCACCACCCTCCTCGTAAGAAAGTTTTTCCTAATATCCAACCTTGACCTCCCCAGCTGTAATTTGAAACCATTGCTCCTTGTTCTGTCCTCTGTTACCCTCGAGAACAGCCTAGCTCCCTCCTCTTTGGAGCAACCCTTCAAGTAGTTGAAGGTTGCTATCAAATCTCCCCTCAGTCTTCTCTTCTGCAGACTAAATAAGCCTAGTTCCTTCAGTCTCTCCTCATAAGTCATGTGCCCCAGCCCCCTAATCATTTTTGTTGCCCTCCGCTGGACTCTTTCTAATTTGTCCACATCCTTTCTGTAGTGGGGAGCCCAAAACTGGACACAGTACTCCAGATGCGGCCTGACCAGTGTCGAATAGAGGGGAATTATCACATCCCTCGATCTGCTGGCAATACTCCTACTGATGCAGCCTAATATGCCATTGGCCTTTTTGGCAACAAGGGCACACTGTTGGCTCATATTCATCTTCCCGTCCACCATAACTCCCAGGTCCTTTTCTACAGCGCTGCTACTTAGCTGATCGGTCCCCAGCCTGTAGCAGTGCATGGGATTTTTCCGTCCTAAGTGCAGGACTTTGCACTTGTCTTTGTTGAACCTCATGAGGTTTCTTTCGGCCCACTGTTCCAATTTGTCCAAGTCTCTCTGGATCCTGTCCCTGCCCTCCAGAGTATCTACCATTCCCCCCAACTTGGTGTCATCCGCAAACTTACTAAGCACGCAGTCTATTCCATCATCAAGATCATTAATGAAGATGTTGAATAGAACCGGCCCCAGGACCGACCCCTGGGGCACTCCACTCGTTACCGGTTGCCAACCAGACATCGAGCCATTGATTCCTACCCGCTGAGCCCGTTGATCTAACCAGTTTTCGATCCACCTTACGGTCCACTCATCCAACCCATACTTCCTTAACTTGCCAACGAGAATGTTGTGGGAAACCGTATCAAAAGCCTTGCTAAAGTCAAGGTATATCACGTCAACGGCTCTTCCCGCATCCACAAATCCAGTCATCTCATCATAGAAGGAAATCAGGTTGGTCAGGCACGATTTGCCCTTGGTGAATCCATGTTGACTGTTCCTGATCACTCTATTTTCCTCCAAGTGTTTCAGGATGGATTCCTTGAGGACCTGCTCCATGATTTTCCCAGGGATTGAGGTGAGGCTGACCGGTCTGTAGTTCCCCGGATCCTCCTTTTTCCCTTTCTTAAAGATAGGTACTATATTTGCCTTTTTCCAATCCTCCGGGACCACCCCCGTTCGCCACGAGTTCTCAAAGATAATGGCCAGCGGCTCTGCAATCACTTCCCCCAACTCCCTCAGCACCCTCGGATGCAGTTCATCCGGCCCCATGGACTTGTGCACTTCCAATTTCATTAAGTGTTCCCTAACCTGACTTTCCATCACTGAGGGCCACTCTTCTCTCCAGTCCGCGTTACCCCGTGTAGTAGCCTGGGAGCTGGCCCGCCCTGTGAAGACTGAAGTAAAAAAAGCATTGAGTACTTCAGCCTTTTCCGCATCATCCTCCACGAGGATGCCTGCCCCATTCAGTAAGGGACCTACACCACCTCTGATCCTTTTCTTGTTGCTGATATACTTATAGAATCCCTTTCTGTTATCCTTCACATCTCTTGCTAGCTGCAACTCCAATTGTCCTTTGGCCTTTCTGATTTGATCCCTGCAGTCCCGAGCAATATCTTTATACGCCTCCCTTGTCATCTGTCCAAGCTTCCACTTCTTGTAAGCTTCCCTTTTATGTTTCAGCTCCCCGCAGAGTTCCCTGCTAAGCCACGCTGGTCGCCGTCCACATTTGCTGTTCTTTCTGCACATCGGAATGTTATCTTCCTGTGCTTTTAACAGGGTTTCTTTAAAATACAGCCAGCTGTCTTGGACACCTTTCCCCTTCAGATCAGCTTCCCATCGAGGAAGCCAAAGCCCTCCTGGTAACACCATCTCTGCAGCCAGGCATTCACCTCCAGGATGCATCTGTCTCTGCTCGGGCCCCTACCCTTGACCGGAAGGATCAAGGAGAACACCACCTGTGCACCAAACTCCTTCACCCGTGCTCCCAGAGTCCTGTAGTCCCCTTTGATCTGCAGAGGGTCACCTCTCGCAGTATCATTGGTTCCCACATGGATGAGTAGCATGGGGTAGTAGTCAGAGGGATGGATGATTCTCGACAATCCCTCCGTAACGTCTCGGATACGGGCACCTGGCAGGCAGCATACCTCCCAAGAGGCCTTATCTGGGTGACAGATGGGTGCCTCCGTCCCTCTCAGAAGAGAATCCCCAACAACCACAACCCGACGTTTTCTCCTGGGTGTGATGGTTGTGATCCTCACAACCTCGGGGGTGCATGGCTTCTCCTCTTCCACCTCATCTCCCGTCTGTAGTGCTGTGTAGCGGTTCTTTACCACAACGGAGGGTGGGATGGGAGCAGGGGTGGAGCACTGTCTGCTGCCAGAAGTAACCAGCTGCCAGTGTCCACCCTCTGCTTGAGCCATCCCATCCTTCTCCGAGGGTGTGGCAGCAGTCCTTTGCCTCTGGATAGTTTCCTCATCCTTGCATGTTTCCTCATGGATGCTATCCAGGAACTTCTCCAGGGCATGGATACTCCTGAGCCTGGCCACCTCCTCCTGTAACTCCCCCACCTGCTTCCTGAGAGATTCCACCAGGAGACACCTGTCACATTGAATGATCTCCCCAGCCTGACCATCTGAGAGTGGGAAATGCAGGCCACAGTCCTTGCAAGTCCACGCCAGGATCTGGGTAGAGATATCCATGGTCAGTATGTCTGTCTGGATACAGGCGCAGGTGGAGGAGACAGTAGTGGTGCAGGTCCTCTTCACCATAGTAACAACACAAACCACAAACTTCCCCCAAACTCCCTCGCAAACTCCCCTGTTTGCAGTCCCTGTTAGCAAGCTCCCCCTGGTCGCTCAGCCACTGGCTTTTAAGGCCTTCTCT
>ML685755.1:52062574-52080863 GCA_007922175.1 Pelusios castaneus
ACCTTGATGTAACTGTATCCATGTCATCAATAAAAGTAACAGAAAGCTCAGGAGAAAATTTTAGAAAAACAAGCAAAACGCAGTTAGAGTAATAGGTTTGCTACACTGCCATCTCTGAAGGGGGAGAGGCTCTATTAATAATAAAATGTATTTTAGATGAAAAGTAAATAAACTTGTTCAATGAATAAATCAGTTCTGCATGATTCCAGGTTGGTGTTATGTACATGAAACTGCTCAGTAATGGAGACCTTTTAAATGACTGAATTAACTATAACTGAGCGGTGCTGCATTTTTAATAAACTAGGTGTAGGCAAGTGTGGCCTGGGCTTATATATAATGCATGGATTTTAAGTTTAATGCAACCGATAGACCTTTCGGAATAGAGTCAGTCTGCGGACATGCTGTGTGTAAATGCTCATCATGTTCACTTGTTTACAGGCAACCTGCAAAGCTTTTTAAAAAGAACCAGGCATGGATTCTGCCCTATTTTATTTGTAAATGGGGTTCAGTGAGCTTGCACAGATTCACGTGTCAGGGCAGCATTTGGCCAACAAATGCAAACATCTCTAAGATCCCAGACCACTGGTGGGTATGTATAAATTAAAGCCATCCAGTGATCAATCCCGCATGAGTATGTCAATATTAGGGTTTAATTCTAGTAAATTACTTGCCAATTAATTCCAATGAACTAAGATTGTACATGCACATATATTCTCCCAAGGCACATTTGGTGATGTACTCGAGAGGTATGTCCAGAATCGGATGAAAGGTGTCTTGGGGGTTCTTAACAACAAAAAAATACCCCAAAACACCACTGCACATAGGCTGGCTACCACATTTTTCACTAACAAGCTTTAAAACTATTATGTATTTTAAATAGTATTTACCTCGACCATCTAACTCATATTAAAATACAACTTGCCCCATGTTCACTGGAGTTAATGAGTTTAAAAACATAAAGTCCTTTTATACTACCTCAGCCTAGTACTAGTGTGTAAAGAACAAACTTTAATGTTGAACTCTAGCACAAACTGTAATGTCTAGATGAGCATTTTCAGACATGTTAGCTAATGTGAGTCATGGCCACTCAATTAACTTGTGTAAAAACATGACCAAACATTTCTAAAATGATGCCGTGTCTACATAGGACCACTCAGGAAAGTTAAGGTAAATCAACTAAAAATATGATGTCAATGTGCATAAGTTGAAGCATGTAAACACCCTTGTGGATGCTCTTGTTCAGGAGTATAATACGCTTTGATTTATATGTATTAACGTCACACCTTTCATTGATTTGCCTCAACTTTCTTGAGTGTCACCAAATAGATAAGCCATACGCACACCCCATATGGCCACCTTCTACTCCCCATATGTGAACATGTTGTGTCCATTGAGATAAATCTGAGGGGGTTGGGAGCAATTTCCAAAAAAAACCCTCTCCAGTCTGGGTGGTGATTTCCTTACAATTTCACAGATTCCTCTGTTCCCTTCTCAAGTAGATATTCTTGTAGATGCTCTAATGCTTCTACATGTCTGGATAAGAAATGCCCTTTTATATATGAAACAGCGGATGCAACATCTTGCATTTAATTTAGTATTTGAGATGAAAGAGCTGAGAGTCAAAGCAAAGAAGGCCGCTTACACCTGAAAGTGTGGAAGCAAAATTGACATGTAAAGATGCATTCCAAGCCAATTTATTGCAGCAGATATAGCTCATAATGTATTTGAGTCAAAATAAGGGTAATCAGTGCTTGCCATGGAGACCCTCCACAGAGTGCTGCTGTGGACAAAGTGTTATCTGGAGCTGTTTCTGCAACATACATAGCAAGACATGGGTACCTTCAGTCCTGAAATGATTCTGTGTTACTAAGATGAGGAAACTTTACAGTTCAAGGTGTGGTTTTTTAAGAAAAGAAAATGCACTTGTATAGTAATATTGTTTTGTATAGACCAAGTCCCATCTGAACGTTATTAAATCTCTTATGCTCAAGCAGACATGCTGCTTTTCAGGATTCCTGGAGGCATTACCTATCCATCACAAGATAATTTCTAGTCTCCTCCTAAATCCAGAATTACTCCAGGAAGGAAGGAAACAAAAGGCAGATGGGAAAGCCAGGTCACATAAATAAGAGTGGAAATTTTAAATTCAGTGCAACGTGTTAAACTGTGAGTGCAAAAGGACAGAAGAAAAAAAATCTGTCTCAGCTAATTATATAATAACAGCTTTCCCTAATGAAATCTCTTATTTAAAGAAAATAAGTTTCCTCATGTGTTGGTTACAAGTTAGTCTATAGAAATTTTAAGTCTCTAATCCACTTGTCAGCCTCTCTACTCTCCATCTGTTTTTCACATTCCATTAATTCAGGACAGTAAAGCTGAAGCTGCTCATTTTCACTTTGGTACTAAACATTTTCATTTACCAGTTCTTCTGCACTAATACAATTCTTTGTGACTGGTTTCTCAGCACAGTAAAAAAATTATATAAATTTGATTTATGTTCAGATGGGCACTGTCTGAACACAATGAGATAATAGCACAGATGTATTTCCTTCTTAAATTGCTATTTAAAAATGAAACCTAACACGAATAAGTTGATAGATGAATTTAAAGTACACTGGGAAAATATATATATAGGGAAGAAACACATATTTTTAATTAAGAAATTTCCAAAAATTCTTATTAAAAGGCATTATTTCCAATATATATTTATACACACACAAATGTATGTATATGTGTATAATATATAATAAGTAATTCTGATCAATTTTTGTAGAATTTAACAGATTACATAACCTACCTTTTGAAACTATCTGGACTGTCTGTCGATACAATACAATTAGAATAAGATTAAAAATCCTATCTTAAGAGTTTGAAATGTATTACACCAGTTTCATGACCAAGATGTCTTACAACAGTTTACAAAGTGTGGAGTAAGGTTCTGGTTGTGTGAGGACTGCACAGACAAATAAGGCAGATGATGTTGGACTAATTCTATGGAGACCACACTCCTTTTCATGCACTGGGATTGGCTCTTGAGAGGGCAAGGAGGCACATCTTTCCCTTCCTTCCAGATTTGGTAAAATAGATCTGGTACTATATAACCTACCTATTGTCTCTTAAGTTGGGATCTCTATTTAAGAGGATCCCCATTGTGGCGAGCGTGCACTAGCATAAAGCCAGAATGGAAATGTCATCTCTGCACAGATGGCTCTGGTCTCCTGGGAATCCTCCTGATTTTGGGCGGGCTATGAAGGTCACCCTGTCCTAGAAGAAATGACCCCTTTCTTATGGATTTTACCATAGAAAGGGACAGTCTGACTCCCTACAAGGTGCTGAGCCATCCACACCTTCTACTGAGGTCATTGAGGCTGTGCGTGCTCAAGAAGTTCAGCCACAAATGAGGAGAATAGCTCCCATTCTGATAGTTCGAAGTTATTATGGCTGAGATTTTCAAAACAGACTAAGGGATTTGATGTCCAATTCCTGTTAACTTTAATGAAAATTGAAGTGCTCTCAGGGCATCCCTTCCTCATTTTAAAAAAAATGTTATGGGGTCATCGTCTTCTCCTATAGAGTCATTGGCGATGCACAATATGAGCTCTGCTTTCGGCTGGAATTTTCAAAGAAGCCCATTGTGAGTCAATGGGAGCTGGCTCTCTGATTCCCTTAGGCGTTGTTGAAATCTGTCTCATGGCTGATTGTATAGTGATTTGAATTTTTGTACAAAATAGTTGATTATTGTTAATGTCAAAGGTTACTTAACTATGTTTTTATCAAATAGGGGGAGGAAGGGACTTAATTCTCCAAGACCTAGTGTTTCTCTTGAGACTGAGCTTTTTTTTTTTAAAGATATGCTCTAGTTCAAATAGGAATTTAATTAACATAAGTTCTATGGCCTGTATTATGCAGGAGGCCAGACTAGATGCTCCCAGTGGTCCTTTATAGTCTTATGAATCTATGTATTTTCCACCGGGCTTATATTTAATGTTCACATTTGCAGCTACAATATTATGAAGTAATAGATATTTAAAAAAAGAAAAGAAAAAGAGAAACACCAGTGGATTTCAAAGTATTTATGTGGATTTTTTTCGTCTTTAAAAACTCTGATTAGTGTCCTGTCCTCATCTATTGCAGTAGGAGTTGACTGATGGCACACTCTGTATGGAGATTACCATTCGAGTGTGAAAGCACAGACATTATTTCCAGGTCAGTGGTGCCTCCCTGCATGAGCTCTTGGTTTTCTTTGCCACTGACTTAACTGTCTAGCAGTGAAATACTTCACTATAATCTGCAATATATTTATAGCTTGTGTGTGGCAAAGCTGCACCATTTCCTCCCCTTTGATTTCCCCACTGAAATCTGACTTTGACATCAGTGCTTTTGTTATTTGTCAAGATAGTGTCTCATGAACAACCAAGAAAAGGGCTGAATTGCACGATGCTCTGTACAGACGTACAGCAGCAGATGGTCCCTGGCCCAAGGAGCTTACATTCTGCATGGACGAGACAGATACAGTGCAGTGGAAGGGGCAGGAGACGCAAGCAGAATGAACAATGTGATGGCAGCAAACATTATGTTAATTCCAGGATTTCATTTCTTTATTTACTGCTTTAGGTGGGTTTGGTTTGGAGGGGAGGAGCTAAATGGAAAGAAAAGGGGAGGGAGGTGGGGTGAAGCTGAGGTGAAGAGATGGTGAAGGTTAGAGCAAACAGCCAATCAACAAAGGGTGGGGAAAATTTAGCCAGGACTAGAGAAAAGTATCTGAATGTCTGAAGTTACCTGCTTTGGCTGCTTCTGCAGCTGTGTCTGGCAGGTTCCTCCCTACAGATTTCTCCCCGGGCCACATAGGAGGGATCGGACAGAGTTAAGGATGGGACCCTCCGGATCCCATTTTAATCTCCCCATTCCCTCCCAGTGGAGTATTCCTTGCTTTTTTAGCTCCTTTTGCAGATGGTTTTACCAAATGGAGACTTTATCTGTGCTAGCTAGTGCATAGTCCACTTGTTTTTCATGGAAAATTACAGTTTCCAGGGGCTAAAATCTTAAAACCCATGTCTCCAAAGGGGGAAGTAAAGGAATGCCTACTTGAGACATTTAAAACTAGATTGAACAATATTCTATACCAGTGATTGCGGGTACCCAAATCAAGTGGTGGGTCAGCAAGAAGTGACCCAGACTTGAGGTAGCAGGGAACATGCACAAAAACCCTATACGCTTTCCCTACAGCACTGAACAGGAATAGGCCATCAAAGCCTGTGTAGTCCTTGCTGTGCATCGCCTCCTTTCTGCTGCCGGCAGCCTCTCAGTGGGGCCAAGTATGAGCGGTACTGTCCCTTGCAGTGCAACAACCACACAATATAGTGGGAGAGAATTCTTCTGCCGACACAACAAAACCACCTAATGGAGCAGCAGTAGCCATGTTGGTGAAAGAGCATCTCCTGCTGACAGCTCTGTTCACACTAGCACTTATACCCACAAAACTTTTGTCACTCATGGGGGTGTTTGTATTATCATAACACCTAGCAATTCTAGTCATGGACGAGGATCCCATTGTGCTAGGTGCTGTACAAATACAGAACAAAATGGCAGCGTCTGCCCCAAATTCCTATTGAGTGTTCACTTAAACCTCTTGGTCACTTTTTTATTTTAATTTAGGTATAAATTATTTTGATGTAAATAATTGAGAGACACAATATCAGTGACGTATTTAAGAACGTGAGCGGATATTTTAACTAGCTTGTCTGTAGACATCTAACTGATTCAAAAGGGAGCTGAAACTGTAGAAGGTCCCAAACCAACATGAGTTATGTCAGTAGTAGCAATTATCATCGCCCTAGGTTTCCAAAGATTGATTTATAAAATTATTGCCGTGGCAACTGCGTGGCTGACGAAAAAATAGAATTAGGGGTGTTCATAGGATAGAATTGAAATGTAATACTGCTCTGTGCTGAATCTGGATTTGAAATGCAGAAGCAAATCCTTTGTGTGTGTGTGTATCTAGGGGTGTGTGTATTATGATGTTCCTCAAAACTCCTCTCAAACACAAGTTGTAACAGTGTGTTGGGAACTTGCGCAGAAGTGATCTATTAAGCTAGTTTACTCTCACAGCCAGACCAGGTGGGTCATATTAACTGAAGTGTAGGAGAAAAAATTGTGTCTCTTTAACAAAGGGATATAGGACAGGGACAACAGGGAAAAACTGGCCTTAAGGGTGGGGGGGGGGGAAGGGGAGAAACCAAGATACGGAGGATGCTTAGGCTGAGGTTAATGTTTTTATTGTCAATGCCAAGAGTTTCAAAAGGAACTGCAAGTTAGGAACTGAGACTGAATTTTCAAGGGAGACTGAGAAGTAGATGCCTAGCACCCACTGAATTCCAATAGGAATTGGATAACACACCCCTTAAGCAGCGTTGCAAAACAGGAAGTTGTAAGTAAGTGAAATAATTTTCAGAGGTTGTTGGATGCTCCTGAAGACCAGCCTACTTATTTAAGAGCTAAAACAAACTTTAGGTGCTTAACTTAAGTCTCCAACTTTTGAAAATCTTAACTCAGATTAATAGTAATGTCAAATTCTGTGTCAAATTCAACCCTGGGTAGAGGTGTGTTGTACTAGGATGGAAATACTGTCTGCTTGTATAGATCAGGGATGTTGCTGCCCCCGAAAAACATTTGGGGCACACAGGGCCCATGCCCCCGGCGACAACCCCCCTCCTGCCTTCCTGGATCCCCGGGCCCAATCCGGCCCCAGGTCCAATCTGGCCGCTCCACCAGGGCCCTGGAGCCCAAGCTGGCACCAACTCAAGTGGGGCTCCAGGCCCTGAGCCGAGCAGGTCGAGCCAGGCCGCACTGCGGGGCCAGGCACCGGGCTGAGACTCAATGCTTTTTTTACCTCAGTTTTCACAGGGAGCGCCAGCTCCCAGGCTACTACACTGGGTAACGCAGAATGGAGAGAAGGAGAGCGGCCCTCGGTGATGAAAGATCAGGTTAGGGACTACTTAGAGAAGTTGGATGTGCACAAGTCTATGGGGCCGGATGAACTGCATCCGAGAGTGCTGAGGGAGTTGGACAATATGATTGCAGAGCCGCTGGCCATTATCTTTGAAAACTTGTGGCGAATGGGGGAGGTTCCGGATGACTGGAAAAAGGCAAATATAGTACCTATCTTCAAGAATGGGAAAAGGAACTACAGACCAATCAGCCTCACCTCAGTCCCTGAAAAAATCATGGAGCAGGTCCTCAAAGAATCCATTCTGAAACACCTTGAGGAAAATAGAATGATCAGGAACAGTCAGCATGGATTCACCAAGGGCAAATGGTTCCTGACCAACCTGATTGCTCAATGTCTAGTTGGCAACGAGTAACAAGTAGAATGTCCCAGAGGCCAGTCCTGGGGCTGGTTCTGTTCATCATCTTCATTAATGATCTGGATGATGGGATAGATTGCATGATTAGTAAATTCGCCAATGACACTAAGCTGGGAGGAATGGTAGACCCGCTGGAGGGCAGGGATAGGATTCAGGGAGACCTAGACAAATTGGAGCATTGGGCCAAAAGGAATCTCATGAGGTTCAATAAGGACAAGTGCAAAATCCTGCACTTAAGATGGAAAAAACCCATGTACTGCTACAGGCTGGGGACAGATTGGCTAAGTAGCAGCATTGTAGAAAAGGACCTCTGGGTTATGGTGGACAGGAAGCTGGATATGAGTCAACAGTGTGCTCTTGATGCCAAAAAGGCCAATGGCATATTGGGCTGCATCAGCAGGAGTGTTGCCAGCAGATTGAGGGATGGGATTATTCCCCTCTATTTGGCACTGGTGAGGCCACATCTGGAATACTGTGACCAGTTTTGGGCTCCCCACTACAGAAAGGATGTGGACAAATTAGAAAGAGTCCAGTGGAGGGCAACGAAAATGATTAGGGGGCTGGGGCACATGAATTACGAGGAGAGACTGAAGGAAGTAGTCTTATTTAGTCTGCAGAAGAGAAGGGGGATTTGATTCCAACCTTCAACTACTTGAAGGGGTGCTCCAAAGAGGAGGGAGCTAGGCTGTTCTCTGTAGTAACAGAGGACAGAACAAGGAGCAGTGGTTTCAAGTTGCGGCTGGGGGACTCGAGGTTGGATATTAGGAAAAACCTTCTCACTAGGATGGTAGTGAAGCATTGGAATGGGTTACCTAGGGAGGTGGTGGAATTTTCATCTTTGGAAACATTTAAGGGCCGGCTAGACAAAACCCTGGCTGGGATGATTTAGTGGGAGTGGTCCGGCTTTTAGCAGTGGGCTGGACTAGATGACCTCATGAGGTTCCTTCCAACCCTAAGATTCTATGATTCTAATTGCTTATTAGTCCAATAACACTATCGATTTAAATTAGTCTCTGTTCAATAGCAGTGACCTTTAATGCATACTCTACAATGCTTGCAAGAAATTATACATTTTTCCCATTTACTCTGACTGGAATTCACTCTTCTGTGACCTTACATCCACCCTGAACATTTTCTGGAACATTTAGTGCTCAGTTCTGCAATCCTGTCTCAGGCAAAACCCACATTTGCTTCAGTAGGAGTTGGGATGCAAGATTGGGCCATTTGTTGTTATGCACTGAAATTTTTTCTTGTGGGGGCAGGAAGTGTTAATTTTACAAAGTGATCACAATTTATTTCTGTGGGATTGACAGACTGGCAGAAGGGAAACAGGCTGAGCAAAATAATTTAGGCCAAGACTTTCAAGAGTGACCAAGGATTGTGAGTCCTTCAATTTTTGAGTGTTCGACATGATTCAGAAATATCAAGCACCCACAACTCCCACTGATGATAATGGGAGCTACTGCAGGCAGTCAGCACTTGCAATCAGGTCCTAGGTGTCTCAGGACACGCACCCAAGAGTAGAGATTATTCTCCCAAATAGCATTAACTGCCATTGATCCATGCTGTCCTACTAGTGATGAGTCCCTTTTACTTTGTACCCCATTACATTCACTTAAAAGAATTAATCCAGATATCACCAGCAAACAATGATTTCCATTGCAAAATCAGCTCTGGATTGCCAGCAGCAGTACATTGGACTATTTTAGCATAGTTCAAAGGGCAGTCTGTTTTAAACCCTCTTAAACCACTCAACCTTGCCTTTCATTTTGAAACACTCACAGATGAATAGTTTGATGGATTTGCAGATTTAAGAGGAGTGTTGTCAGGTTATCGCATAGAACAAGATACAATGTAGGCTGTCCTTGAAGACTGTTTTTCTTTGTCTTTTCTCTTTCTTCTCCCTGATTGCTCCATTAGCAACTAGACATTCCACATTACACTTTATCCTCCCCATTAAGCAGGTTGGCAATTAGGGCCTCACATCTGTGACTTGTATATTGCCATGTCACAGAGTTGACAAATCACCTCATGAAGGATGGCACAAAAGCGTTGTTCCGTTAAGTGGAGTGTAAGAAGCCTAAATTCAGTGGGGTGAGGGGCAATGTGGGGAATGGTTGTAAAACCAAATTAACGACAGCATTTCATCATAGACGTTGTTTGTCAGAAATACAGAGGGTGCTATCTTGCGATTAGCCCAAACGCAGCTTACATGGTACCACAACACAATATCCATTCAGATAAAAATGGCAGGATTTGGATCAAATTTTACCAATTTAACCAATAAGAAGGTGGAAAGGTTAATTCTCTTGTCTGTTGTTCCATACAGTTTGAATCAAAGCAACTTGCTTGGTTTGCTGAAAAAATCTGAACTCACCTTGTGACTTACCCTTCTCTGCATTTATCTATTCCCTTCCTTACTGTAGTTTTCATTTCATGCATCTGATGAAGTGGGATTTTACCCATGCAAGCTCATGTGATAAATAAATGTGTTAGTCTTTAAAAGTGCCACAGGACTCCTTGTTTGTTCTACTTGTCTTCACTTTCAGTGCCTTTCATGGCCTATCCCAACCTGTTTTCAGGATTCACTGTTGAGAGGTTGGCTCTCCCCTTTTATAGGCCCATGACAACAGCCTCCATCCCCCTCTTGATACATTTTAAACAGCCATCTTCGTGCTGTTTCCTGTGCTTTCCTTCGTGGTTGGGACAAGCTCTCTGTAAATACTTGCAAACCTCACCGTCCCCTTTTAAATCCTTCCTTAAAACTCTCCTTTGCTGTGATGCCTGTAAAAAATTGGACAATGGTTAGAACGCTGGTGTTCTGAGGCAACTGCTTTTCAGGCTGATCGGTATGCTCACCTGTTCCTTGTACTTCCCCATCTTTCTGTCTGCATCCATTTCTTCTCCGTTACTAGGCTTTAAGCTCAGTAGGAGAGAGACCATCTCTTTGTTCTGTGTTTGTACAGTTCCTAGCAAAATGGGGGTCTGTCCCTGAGTAGTGTTCCCAGGTGCTTCTGTAATATCTCTGGATCCAACATTCCTGAACTTTTGTGGATCCACATATAAACTTTCTGACTGAGGCTCATCTCTTAAAAATTGAGTGACATTCCCCATATTAAAAATCTCTAGCTTGGATCTCCTTTTTAATAGGATCAGATTCTAAAAGTAGGCATTACTCTCTATTCTCTCTTTTTCTCCCCTCCAGGACAATTACTATAATTGAAGCTTTTTACTTAATGAATCTGTTCCAAAACAGCCATCATTCTGCAGTGGATGATGTAAGGTTTCTTTGACTCCCTCCAGCCTGGCTGGGATATCATGGGAGAAAGTACAGTGAGGAACAGAATGAATTATGTTTTTGTTCTTCAGCTGTGAAACAAAAGGATTTGAGCATCCCCTATAGTTGATAATTGATTGAAACAACATCCTCACTGGGCTTTTTGTGAAAGATTGTATAAAATATAAAGGAGATGTGTTGGTTTCCACCTGAAATGAAGGCAGAATTTCACCTTATCATCATCTATGGTGTAATACTTACAAATAAAAACATGTTGTGACACACATAAGTTATTTTGCTAATGATATTTTAAATTCAGCCATTCCATAGGAAGTCCACCTAGTCATAGCAAGTTCTGTGTTAAGGTACATCCAACACCAATTTAAAGCAAGATGACAAATCAATCAAACCCTAGAAGTGTTGTGGTCCTCAAACATTAGTATTAAGTTTAGCAGCCTAATGTGGCCATGTGTATTTTAGAATAAAACACAGTAGACGTCTAACAGTCAGATCTCTTAGACAGTGGAATAATGTTCCAAGAGCACGTGGTGGGTTTTTTCCCCCCTGTAGTTATTTAACACTAGATTGGACAAAGCACTGAAGAATATTCTGTAGAGAATAATCACTAATGGGCAGAGTGATTGGCCTAATGACCTACTAGGACTTGGCCACCCTTGATTTCTGTGATTCTTGAATTGACTCCTAAGGCATCAGCTGTTTGATAGAGCCTGCCATCTGGGTCTGTCTGTCACACCATACTGGCTGGAGAAGTAATGACTTGGTGATATAGTTTGAGACTTTTCTTAATTACATTTATATTCCTGATGGACCCAAGTGAATAAATTGAACTGCATTGGCAAACTGCTTCTTATCTCAACTTACAATTGATCTAAAAAGTAGCAGAAGTTATAATTTCTTGAAACTTTGTTAGATAATGTAGCAAGGGACAATGCATTTAAATGATTTATCATTAGCAGGAAGCAGGCAGCATTGCTAGAGGGAATGGGGGTATTTGAATGTGACAGAGTTATTGTTTGTGAAAGAAATCTAATGCTTCATTAGAGAAAAAAAACGGAACCAAAATATTCTTAATAACATTCTGATTAAAAAGGAGCAAACCATTTAAATGCAAGATTGGCAAATACATGCAGTGTTTAATAGATGAATACTAGTTACCCGATTCTGTATTTAAATCACTTCTGTCATTTTTAAGAAATGCAAAACCTTTGTTGTATGTCAGGCTGGGGTGAAGGGATTTGAGCAGTATTGGAAGAACACCAGCTTTTGATACATACTGTAATTTATTAGAGAGATGCATTAGCCTAATGAGGATCTGCAACAGGCATTTCTAGGTCAGGGGATGTCTCGGGAATGGAAAAGAGGGAATGCTCAAATACTGTGGCTATGAAGCCCACAAAAATATTATACTGTTATAGCTACCCTATGCTATTCCATTTCCTACAGTGATAACCAGTGTTTGAGCAGAACCTCTAGCTTGGAGCAAGGTGTTCATGTTGTTTCCTTGGACCTACAGCTAAAGGTATGGATCTAGGCACAAGAGATGTAGGAGAGCCAAAAGGAAGGGGGTGACTGTCGCTTTATATGGACCTTTGAAGAATAGTCCTTTGCCTTCCTCCCATACCTTTGCATTCTAGGTGGTCAAAAGCACGTAATAAAACAAGCCAAACCATGCTTCTGAGTTCTGTATCTGGGGTGTAGAGACAAAGAGAAGTGAAGTGACTTAGCTGAGGTCACACTGCTGTGTGTTGTTGCAGAGCCAAGAAGGGAACCCAGGGGCTCTGTTTTCCAAGTTCTCTGCCCCTGAACATCAGATATGCTCCCATCTCTGTGGTGTGGGTAATGTGATGGAGGTTTACTGGGTGTGAAATTCTCTCGGGTAACGAGGGCAGGTGGTTAGAGTCAGCACCCCAGGACATACCCAAGAACATTTATCAAAAATGTAAACACCAACCTAGAATCATGGTACTACTTTGCATTTACATAAGCATCCCTTATCTCTGAGGACCCTGAAGTGCTTTACAAACTATTCATATGAATTGCTTTAGCTGCTGTTGGTATGGAGCCATTGCTCAATGCATTTGCTGTTTGGCCGTGGACAGCAGCGCTGCATTAACAGCTGAGGCAGGCAGCAAAGAGTAACAGCACATTCCCTTGGAACAAGAGAGGGAATTTAAGTAGGTATTTTGAGGGCCTTGGACAATCAAGCACTTTTTATCTGGTTCAGCCGTCATCTGTTCAAGCACTAAGTCAGCCACTTGTAGTCTGGTAAGTGGAATTCTATTTAGCGGTACGTTCATTCTGAGAGTAAGATCCCCATTCAGGTCAATGCGGAGTTTTGCAGCTGTCTTCACTGTTGCCAGGATTTCACAATGAGCTTGTGTCTCCCATGTGTTGTAGTGCATTCACTAGTGCTAGCCACGACCGTTGCTCATTGCTCAGCTCCATTTCCCTACACTTTTGCTGAAGTGGAAGTGAGGATCCCACTGATGTGTTCCATGGGTGTGCATTTTACTATTTCCCCTTCATTTTCAAAGGTGGTATAGAAACTATCACATGGTTTCCCTAAATGCAGCATTATAGAAAGCACTTTTGACTGTCCTAACATGCCCCAGAGATTATGGTCCTTCATAATTTATTTTGTAATTAACATGTTAGTAACACAAATCATAGCAAAGGGGAATCTATTCCTGAATAATAATATATAGCTAACCTGGATAACATATTGTATCCTTCACACTTTTTGCTTTTAGTTTTAGAAAAAGAAGTACATCCTACTACATGCTACTTAAAGTTGGCGTCTATTAAATATGGTACTTACTGAATGAGCTTTAAAATGCTGAGCAGCACGTTTTGGAGAAAACTTGTTGAGACCATTGTTGATTACTTGGTACGGATACTTTTCCTAAGTGTATGAGGCAACAGTATTAGATGAAGGTCACAGCTTGGTATAAAATGTGATTACTTGTCTACTCTAATCTTCTGCAAGTAATATTTTTAACGGTTACTCTTTTAGTGGGTTGCCCGCTCTCAAGATATTTAGGTCAAGATCTATTTATAAGAATTGCTGCAAAGACATTGGGAAAGATCCCAAGAAAGGTCCCATCAACATAACTTATGATGCTTGTAGAGGTGGGTTTTTTATGCTGATGGGAGACATCTCTCCAGTTGTCACAGAGCACCTTCACAAGGCAAACTTCAATGGTGCAGCTGCTGTGCTGTGCTGTGGCACTTTATGTGTAGAGATGGCCTTAGACTGTAAGCTGTTTGGGGCAGAGCACATCTTTTTTGTTCCATGTTATTACAGCACCAAGCACAATGGGATCCAGGTTCCTGAGTAGTATTCCTAGATGCTACTGAAATACAAATAATAAATGATAATTATATAATAGCTTATTATTTTTTCCCATCAGGTGGTCAAAAATAATTTGTCCCAGTAAACAGCCATTTCCTTTGAGTATTGAGGTGAAGTAGGATTTGTAAATTTGATGTCAGAATGTCCATTCATTTTTTGAAATCAGGCAAAAAATTCATGCCTTGTTTTGAGCACCTTGAGATGGTAGAGAGAAAGACACTGTGTGTGATATTTTTGTAATCTTTTCTCCTTTTGTCCTTTGTCCAAAACCTCTATAATGGTTGGGGCTGTTGTGGAATTTATTAAATTAAATACATCTTATGGGTGCAATTAATTTTATCTCTATTTTTCTAACTCTTTTTTAAGAATTAAAAATAATAGAATAATCATCCTGAACGTACCTTGATATCAATTAAATGTAAATGACTTTTTGTGAAATTCAGTACCAGTTCAGTGAAGGTTTATACTGAGCATCCCTCCTGGCATCTTGCATTTGTAGCTTAATGTTGCAGCAAGTAGAAAGTTAATGCTTAGTAATAAGTGGGAAATTATTACAGCTACATTTTTGTAGATGGTTACACTATATGGCAATTCCAACAGCAATTAATATAAATTTACACTGTAATATGCTATCTATGGAGTTAATTAGTCACAGTAGAAATCTAAGTAGTTTTGTGATTCTTTAGCAGTTTAAGCTGTTTGTTTGATGTTGTTTGCTTTGTTTTAATATATTAGAGATTAGTGGATTTGTTTTGCCTAGTTTTGAACTCACTTGAATGTTGTAGGTTCAGAAGTCTACCTCAGACATTAATATCTGATAATTCTGTTTCAGAGGAGCTGGAATGGGGAATTGAGAGAGAGAGAAATGTTCAATGAAAAATATAATAGAGAGTAGACAAAACAGAAAACAAATATGAAACTGAGACTAAAAGAACAGAGAAGGGAAGAAAGATTCCAATTGAAAAGGAATATCACATATGCACTGTATTGTCTAGAGAGACTCCCTTATGCTAGTTACTTTAGAAGGATTCTGTCCCTATCACAAGCTAGAAAAACACGATTTTAATTGAATCACTATGAACAAAAATGCAAAAACGATAATTGCTAGTTACAAAGGGGGGAAAGGGGACTTGAAAACATAGAAAATAGTTTGAGAGTAGGTCTAAATGTTTTGTGAGAGTTTTATATTTTTGTTTCAAATTAAATAAAAGTAAATTTGTGGATAACAGAAGGTTTTGTTTCTTTTTGTTTTGTTTGTTGTTTATTTTTCTAATATGTGTGTGAATGGGGATATATTAGAGCTTTGGGAATTGAGCAGAGAATGTAGGAAGTGTAACATTTCCAGATTCTTCATACAGCTGCTGCCAGAAAATAGGAGAGACAACCTTCAGTAGTGAAAGGTTCCTTCAGCCTCCATACTCCTACAGAACATGTGCTCTGTGCCAAGAATGTTAACAATGGGAAAAGGAAATTAGTGCTAGTTGTGGGGTAATTTGAGATGATGGACACAAGTTCATTAGGAAATGTATTGAACGTCAGCCACCAAACAGCATTTGAATGGTAATCTGACTTTTGTTCACTAGTGACATTAGTTAGATTCAGACTTGCCGCCTCACAGGTAAAGGCTACAAATCTCATCACTAGTTCCATAAGCTATCCAGTCTCCCAGTAAGGAACTATGCAACTGGATTCAGAAATATACACTTCCTTGTGCTGTGGAATATGTGTGCATTACAACACTCAAAACATATTTAGTCAAAGTTCTTTTACAAACAAATGTTAGTACATTCTTACAACATTCCTGTGAGGGACGGGAAAGTAAATAATAATTTCCCATTTTGCAGATGGGGAAGCAGAGAAAGAGAGAGACTCACGGCCACCCGAGTAAGTCATCAATAGCATAATTAGATCTAGAATCCAAATCTCCAATTTTCCAGTCCCCAATTCAGTGGGTTACAGTGAATCGAAATGTACCCAGCTCTCCTAAAAAACTCAATAAAAATACGTGAAAGCAAAGCTCTTAAATTAGAAGGTATCCAAACTAGTCCAGGAGCCCTTGGAAATATTTATCAAGTTCCAAAGGGGTGTTAGTCTGGTTCAGCAAAACAAACCAGGAGTCCTGTGGCACTTTTAAAGACTAACACATTTATTTATCACGTTACATTTGCCAGATTCTTTTAGTCATGTTTCTCACGTTACTCCTGGAAGCAAAGAGAAAGTTTCAGGTCTTGGAATTATACAGCAATGCTGGAAGTGCTTGGCCCTGTGATTAGAATTTGGACTTTTGCAGAAATATTGTTTTGAGAATTCCTGGGCATACTAAAATACACGAGCAGTAGCTTATACAACAGGAGCTCTGATTTTCTAGCTGGCACATGCCCAAGTAAGTCTTTGGGCCCTGGGGTACATCCATTTTTCAAAAGCTTAATATTTATGTATCTTGCACAGTCATATATATATTACTAGTTAATATTAGTAAAGCATTTTGGATTATGTGAATGTTAGGAATTGTAGCAAATACTGATATATATACTGTTTAGGTAGATTGATGTGTGAAATGCATGTGTTTGAGAGAGATAATATGTACTTAAACATTTAGGAACAGAGTCTCTCCCGCTTGCGCATATTAAGTAATATCTTCCTAGTAATGCTTTCAGTTTCAATGGAGCTACTTCCCATGTGAGGCACTATTCAGCATGAGTTTGCGTGAAAGAATTGGGCCTTTAGTATTAGTTTGAATAATGCAATAATATTTCTTTCATATATAAGCTAATTTTCTAAGAGAACATAAAAGAGCTGGCACACATGGACATACATGCACTATAATTTTCTGTAGGATATTTCCCATGAACTGCAATGGTTGAAATCATATGGTTGAAACCGTAAGAACATAAGGATTGTCATTCTGGGTCAGACCAATGGTCCATTGAGCCCACTATTTTGTCTTCCAGAAATGACTTGTGCCTGATGCTTCAGAGGGAATGAGCAGAACAGGGTCCTTTATTGAATGACCCACTCCCTGTCATCCAGTCCCAGCTTCTAGCAGTCAGAGGTTTCAGTAAACCTTAATAGCCATTGGTAGATTTGTCTGCCATGAACTTATCTAAGATTTTTTTGAGCCCAGTTATAATTTTGACCTTCACAATGAGTTCCACAGGCTGACTGTATTTTGTGTGAAGGAGTTCTTTCTTATGTTTAACAAATTTCTTCAGGCATAAGCTTTCGTGGGCTCCAACTCACTTCTTTCATGGGCTCCAACCCACTTCATCAGAAATTTTCTTATGTTTGTTTTAAATCTACTACCTATTTATTTAATTGGGTGATTCCTGGTCCGTGTTTTATGTGAAGGAGCAAATAACACTTTCTTATTTAATCCTCCATACTGTTCATGATTCTATAAACCTCTAACATATCTTCCCTCAGTTGTCTCTTTTCTAAGATGAACAGTTCTGGTCTATTCAGTCTGTCCTCTTCTGAAAGCTGTTCCATCCCCTAATAATTTTTGTTGCCCTTCTATGTATTTTCTCCAATTCTGATGCATCTTTTGGGGATGGGAGAAGGATTCCCACATGTGAGCCATTCTTTCTAGGTAACAAATCTGAAGAACTGTCCTGATAGACCAGGTTTTGGAAAAAATTGATAAATTAAATAGTAATAAATTATCAGGACCAAGTTGTCTTCACCCAAGAGTTATGAAATACTTGAAATATGAAACTCCAGAACTGCTAAGTGTGATATGTAACCTATCCCTTAAATCAGCCTCCATACCAGATGACTAGAGGATAACTAATGTGACACCAAATGTTTTTTTTAACAGGCTCCAGATTGGACCCTGACAATTTCAGGCCAGTATACCTAAATTTGTTATTAGGTACATTTTTAGAAACTATAGTAAATAACAGAATTACTAAGGTGTTTATGGAGTATGCAAAGAAGACAAGGCTATAGCAGAGATCATTGTCAGTAGCACATTTCTACTGCTATAGTCCTATTATTCAATCATGGAATTTCGAAAGGACTCGAAGAGAAGCAGTTCTGATTCATTATGTTTGAGAGTGCAACAATATTACTATATGACGTTATTTCTTATTGAGTGCACGTTTATCAATACATTATTAAATTTTCACAGTTTTTAGTTATTTTTTTATCAAAACATGACATTTAAAAACTAATAACATATGCCATTCTCCCCCATTAGTAAACTTCTATGATTACTGCTGCATCTGGCCACACACACACACACACACACACACACACACACACACACACACACAC
>ML685755.1:52080873-52104620 GCA_007922175.1 Pelusios castaneus
CACACACACACACACACACACACACACACACACACACACACACACACACACACACACGTGGATTGTTCTTCTGATTGATTGAACATTTGAAGTTACAGACAGTACCATTGTTTTCATCACCCAGACATGCAAATTGAAGTGTAAGGGACCTCAAAGAGGCATAGATCTGCACTGTGATTATGGACGAAGCTCTTGTTCATCTGCAACCATTGTAATGAAATTGTATTACTTTGTGCCACAGTGAAATTAACATAATGTTCACCCAGTTCAGTTATTATGCAGTCTCAGTATATGAAGTCCATGAAATGGCAGCTCACTGATCCACGTTCCATTGACCCAGAAGGAAAATTTTCCATCTGAGCCAATGTTATTTCCCATTGTTATTAATCTGTAGAGAGTTTGCTTGGACTGACTGCAGGATTGGGCCCTTATGTCTGTGGCTCCTTTTGCCATTATCTATGTATTTCTTCCAAGTCTAGGCATTGTTGCCAAGTGTCAGGAGCCAGTTGAGATAGACATCTCTCTCTGGAAGACTTTTGTCTGTTTAAATTGCCAGGGAAGGAATACCTGATTGACATCTGGCTGTTATTTTTTTCTGCTGTTAAACTGGTTTATTAACTGGTCTTATGTCAGATGTTTGTCAGACCTGCTATATAGGACATGCCTTTGTGAGATACGCCAGAATACTTGCTGATGCCAAATGCTACACATTATTAGGAATTCACCTCTTCATGTGTTTTCTGTAAACCTGGAGTCCTATACACAAGAATACAGCTATCCCTCAGAGGGATAGAGCATACACAATAGACTACTTGGTTAAAAATAACAGAATTTTGTCTCAGAAGTGTAAGTGCAGTATGATCTGAAATACCCTATGAAACAAGCATTTGTCTGCCAAAGGCCCCATAGCCTGTTTATATTTCTTTTGAGTCAATAAAAAATATTTCACGTGCCTTCCATTTGAAAAGTTTGCTTTACTTCTTGACTTGGTTCCATCCATTCAGCCTTGTATGTTGGTAAACCCCTCCCGCAAACACTCTGAAACCCAGTGGGTACCTGAATCATATATACTCAGGCAGAACTTTGCATATGACTTTCAAAAGTGAATATTGCTTGAATGTTTTTCTCATTTGTATTAAGAATTTGTATGAGAATAGTCTATCAGCTCTAAGGGTCTGATCCAAGGCCTGTTGAACTCATCAGAAATACTCTACTTCACTTCAGTGGGCTTTGGATCCGGCCTTCAATAAAGCTGTTAACCTTAAGAATGGGGAGATTTTTGTCAGTTTTGGGGGGTATTTTAATATTAACATCTGTATTCAATCCAAGAAGAATGCCTCAAGCTATATAGTGCAATGTATAAGTCAGATCACCCACACACTCCCACCACTAGGCTCTTTGGCTATGTCTACACTAGAAAAAGTTAGGTCGACTTTGTTAAGTCGACTTAATAAAGTCGACTTTAAGTCAACTTAAAGCTGAGCTTATTAAGTCGACTTAACAAAGTGGACTAAGTTGACTTAACTTTAAGTCGACTTAGTCCACTTTAAGTCGACCTAACCACCCTTAAGTCGACTTAATAAAGCCGACTTAAGGGTTACTCCGCACCCACACCGTCCTTAAGTCGACTTAAGGAGTCGACTTAAGGCTTAAGTCGACCTAATGGGTGGTTCTTATTAAGTCGACTTAAGCTTTCATTAAGTCGACTTAAGGGATTTCTTAAGGCGACTTAATGAAAGTCTGGTGTAAACAGGGAGTAATTTAGGTCAACTTAAGCCTCTTTAAGTCGACCTAAATTACTAGTGTAGACATACCCCTTTATTAGTGACTACACTTTTTTTCGTTCATGTGCTTGCTTGCGCTCTAGGCTCTGTAACTAGTTCAACTATCCCCCTTTCTGCTGAGCAGGACTAAGCTAGAAGCATTGCCTCTTGTCAGTGAAAGACAGGGAAGTACTGCCTAACTGGCAGCTGGAATTGTAGTGACTTTTAGAAGATCTCTGAGTCAGAGGGAAAGGGGTCTGTGTGTGTGAGGTCAAGAGCAGTGTGTGAGTTTGACTGCAAGTCTGTGTGGAATGCAGGCATGGAAAAGGAAGATGAAAGAGAATGAGAGAAAAGGAGAACAGATGGTGACAGGAAGGGATCAGTGGAAGAGGAAATGGAAGACAGGCTGCCCTCTCTCTTTCTGGTTTTTGATGGCAAAATTTAACCCCAAGTGTTAATTACATATGTTATCAAATGTTGGTGCAATGTATATCAAAGGATAGCATTTTCCAGCTTAGAACAAAAATCTGTTCTACTCCTTGCTTCAGAGATTTGAAGGGGGGACCAGATGAGGAAGACAATGTGCTTGTGTGTGTTGTCTAACTGTTAGATACCAGTTGTCAGGCACTTTAGCAAGTAGACAATATAGCTGAGAAACAAATAACATTTTCTCAGATAATGCCTTTAGATAAGGAGATGGCAAATCAGTCAGCAAATTTAAACATTTAGCAGGCAGCTGAGCAATATACACACACTCACGAAGCCTGGATGTGTTTTCATTCACATCATGGAAAATGATCATCTCCTTGCATTATGCATTAATTGCCTTTCTATGTGGTGATACCATATTTGAGTTCAGGGCAATGAGCACACTCTGCTAATATACTCCCTTGTTTGTTACCTATTAGTGAGAATGTTCGAAGGACTTTTTATTCCCCATCACCAACAGCTTTTTCAAGGTGTTTTCTTTTGGAACAAAGCAGTAAACATTTTAAAAAGGTGATCCTTAATTAGCCCCTTTGCAAAGTGGAAACTTACAAAAGAATAAGTCTCTTTGCTAGTTACTAAACCAGCGTGCCCCTCGAGAGGAAGATGAATTTCCAGGCAGATAATGTTTAAGTTCAGTAAGCAACTGCATACAGAAATGAACTTGAGCCTGTAAAAAAAATAGGAACCGTTTCCAGTAAAGTCAGTTTTTACTTATGATGTTATCAAAAACAACAAGAGTCCTGTGGCACCTTAAAGACTAACAAATTTCTTCGGGCGTAAGCTTTCGTGGGCTCCAACCCACTTCGTCAGATGCATGAAGTGGAAATGACGGTTGAGAGGTGTATACACACATGCCAGGGTGAAGGAGGGCACATGTTAGCAAAGTCAGTTCAGTTAGGGTAGATGAGGCCCTTTCACATCAGTTGATTAGAAGGTGAGAATCTGTGAACTGAGACAATTACTTTTCGTAATGTGTTAACCATTCACCAGCAACCGGACACCATACAGCAAGAACACAAACCCAGGAACCTATCCCTGCAACAAACCCCTATCCCTGCAACTCTGCCCCCACAACAGGTCCCGGCCACATCAGGAGTTCATTCACCTGCACATCCACTAATGTGGTATATGCCATCATGTGCCAGCAATGCCCCTCTGCCATGTACATTGGCCAAACCAGACTGTCCTTACGCCAGAGAATAAATGGACACAAATCGGACATCAGAAATGGCAACATCCATAAACCAGTAGGAGAACTCTTCAATCTCCCTGGACGCTCAGTGGCAGACTTGAAAGCTGCCAAACTCCAACAGAAAAACTTCAAAAGCAGACCTCAGCATGAAACTGGAGAGCTGGAACTGATTTGCAAACTTGACACAATCAGCCTGGGTCTGAACAGGGACTTAGAATGGTTAACATATTACAAAGCCCTCCAAACTGGGCTTTTGTCCCATTTGTTCTTGCCAACTGATGATCAGAGGGAAAGGGGTGTGTGTCTGTTAGATACCAGTTGTCAGGTGTCCTGTATTAAGATTAAATAATGATCAATAGACATAACAGATTTCAGAGTTCCCTTATTAGGCTTTATTCAGCATGTCTGGCAAAGACTGCCAGGAGACACACAGTTTTACCTAAGCACTTAACAACGCTCCCATTTATCACTATGGAAACCCCCAATGGCCCCAGTAACCTGAGACACCACATATTCCTCCCCCTCAAATGAAAATGCCTTCCCCCTGTAAATGCCCCCCCCCAAAGAATAAACATTAAACTGGGAGATGTGTACACTGCCCCATATCCAGACGAACCCCTGGGGAATTATTCTGCCCCATGATGAAGGGGTCACCCCTAGCTAAAGATCCAGCTGAGTAGGAGGCCTTCTCACTCTAGGTGGATTGCAGCGAATTTCTGGTGGACCCACATCGGAAGGTGGTACTGGTGGTGGTGTGGCCACAAGTACTGGAGAAGTAGCAGGATCCGGTGAAGTTGTGTCCGGTCGGACTGGAGTGGAGGCTGACGGTGTTGAAGAGGTGGCTGGAGTAGGAAAGACCTGAACCGCTGAATCGTGACTCAATGGTATATCTCTGACAAGGGTGAAGTCAGTTAGGTCGGTTTGAGATGTACCCTCAGGACAGGTATGATGTGGTAACAACTGATCAACATGCTGCCGCCAAGAAAGGCCATCCGCTGTCTGGACAGAGCAGGAAACAGGTCCTGTGTTGGTGATGACTCTTGCTGGAACCCATTTAACTCCGGAAGCATAGTTTCGAGTGAGGATAGGCTGGCCAACCGTGAAGTCCTTCGTTCTTGGTGCACGTCTGAGGACCTGGTCCTGCTGTTGGCTTTGAACCACTTTTCGTGTTTCTTGTGGTTTCAACAAATCAAAGCAAGAGTGCAACTGCCGTCCCATCATAAGGAAAGCTGGAGATGTTTTAGTCGTGGCCTGTGAAGTGTTTCTATAGGATAACAAGAAGTTGTCCAGACGTTTCTGAAGGGGTGAACGTCCCCTCGCTGATTTTAGAGCTTGCTTCATAGTCTGTACAAATCTTTCAGCGAGTCCATTGGTGGATGGATGATATGGTGCTGATCTGATGTGATGTATCCCGTTGGCCTTCATAAAACTTTCAAAATCCTGGGAAATGAACTGTGGTCCATTGTCACTCACCAGATGCTCTGGGAGACCATAATGACTAAAGAAGCCATGTAGGTTTTGGATAATGTTTTCCGTAGTAGTGGACTGCATTACTACAGAGACTTCCGGCCATTTGGAATGGGCATCAACAACAATTAAAAACATACGTCCTTCGAATGGGACAGCAAAATCAATGTGAATACGTTGCCATGGCCTTTCTGGCCAGTCCCACAGGTGGAGAGGCGCTAACTGAGGTGCGTTCCGGGCGCTCTGGCATGAAGTGCAAGCTCTAGCCATCTCCTCGATGGCCCTGTCCAAGCCCGGCCACCAAAAATAGCTTTGTGCGATTTCTTTCATGCGCAGTATGCCACAGTGACCGGAAAGGAGCTGTTCCAACAAATGTGGTCTTAATGAAGGCGGAATGCCCCACGCATCCCCCACAACAAACACCCAGACGGGTTGATAACTCCATCTGCCTAGACATATAGGGGCGGAGGTCAGGTGCAACCTGGAAGTCAGGCAATGATGTTCCGTGCTTCACAAGATCCATAGTTCAAGACAATACGGGGTCAACGTGTGTTGCTCTCTTTACTTGAGTAGCCGTGATAGGTGTGTTTTCCACCTGATCAAAGTAAAAGATTCCTTCCTGGCCTGAATCTTGACGGGCTACTGGTAATGGTAGTCTTGAAAGACCATCTGCATTCCAATGCAAAGAGGATTTCCTATACTTGATCTCATATGTATATCCAGAGAGTATCAGTGTCTTTCTGCAAGGTAAGCTGAGCTTCGGTTAGCAGGCGTTTCATTGTTGATTCACAGTGCAGGCCACACACTAGCCTGTCACGTAGCATTTCATCCAACATGTTCTTGAAATTGCAGTGTTCCACCAGCTCCCTGAGAACTGCTACGAATTGTGCAATGGATTCACCTTCACCTTGATTCCTGTGATAGAACTGGTATCTCTCTGCTATAACCAGTGGTTTTGGGGGAAAATGTGCTGCTAGAACTTCCAGAAGATCATCATACGATTTTGCCTCAGGTTTCTCCGGATAAAGCAAATTACATAGCAAACTATAGGTCTTAGCACCTATAATGGTCAAGAAAAGAGATACCTTCTTTTCTTCGCGTATATCATTTGCTACCACGAAGTTTTGAAAGCGTGCTATATACAGTTTCCAAGTGGAGGTGGTAGGATCAAAGCTTTCTGGAAAAGCAGTGAGTGAAGCCATGGTTGAATCAGTGAGTGGAACTATGGTTCCCTCTTTTGGTTGTTTATCTCCTGTCCCTTGGCTTCCCCAAACAATAGATCATATTTCAACTCTAGTCAGCTCCATCCCCCTCCAGGCACATAGCACAGGCATGCAAACAGGGAGAAAAAAAATCATCCTTGTGTAGCTCAGGATTTCCCGGGTTCACAAGATGTTATCTCATCAATCCCACCTTTGTCATCAGTGTAATCTATTAAGATTAAATAATGATCAATAGACATAACAGACTTCAGAGTTCCCTTACTGGGCTTTATTCAACATGTCTGGCAAGGACTGCCAGCAGACACACAGGTTTACCTAAGCACTTAACAACCCTCCCATTTATCACTATGGCAACCCCCAATGGCTCCAGTAACCTGAGACACCACATCAGGCACTTCAGCATGATGAACAGTTGGCAAGAACCGTTTTGCCCATTTTTGCCACAAAAACAAATAAATAAAGAAAAAATAAAACACGGCCAGGACAGGGCTTAAAAATGGACTGCCATGGCCAAAATGGGATGTGTGGTCACTCTAGTCACGGTGCCCAACTTTTAGGTGCTAGACAATCACAGGAACAAACACTGCAATCCACAAAAGCAAGTTAGGCATCTAGATTCCCTAAACAATGCATGGGGAGGGATAGATGCCTAAAGGTATGTCTACACTATGTGCTCTTTTTGGAGGGGTGTAGCATATACTGTACATGCCCCCCACCACACAGGTATAAATAGCACTGTAGACGGTGGGGCATTGCTTCAGCAAGAATTGTAAGGACGTGCCTGAATCATGTGGGTATCTACTTGGGCAGCACACAGGAGTTTTGCAAGGGAGTTCTCCAGGTGAAAGAGGAGCAACTATATGACCTTTGGGGTGAGTTTGTCTGTCTGTCTGTTTGTGGTGTGCCTGCTTGCTTTGATCCTACTTGATTGAAGTTTATAGTGTGATCTCTTTTGGGGACTCTGTGCAGCCAACCAGCCAGCTGGGCTAGCCTGAGACTCACTCGTGAAGCTCTAGCCTGCCATCCTTGGATTCCTAAGCCCTTTATGATTCCTTGAGAAGGGGGTGGGGCTAACACAAGAAGGAAGAAAGATTTGAAAAGCAAGCTCCTAAGTGACTAGAAGAGGTAGTGAATAGGGGAGTTTTGCATGGAAGTTTAGAGAGGGAGCAAGAGAGCCAGATAAACCCAACAAATATAGTCTGAAGTTAAGCCAATAACCCGCCTCCGTCACCAGGAAAAAACAAAGAACAAACAAACTAAAAAGCCCTGTAAGAGTAAAAATAATGCAGGCAGAAGTCCATCAGCAGTGCCGGGGCTATCTTGTTTATTGAAGTGAAAGCAGCCTGTACACCTGCTTCGGGAGTAGGTGGTGTAAATGTGCATTCAGTGTAAGCAAGTAATGTCCCTCGGTGACTGATTACAGGGACTTGAATCCAGAGTGGCTGAACTGGATTTGCCAAGGGACACAGAAAAGTACATAGACAAGGTTTTCAGGGACATATCAGAGTGGTCCCACCCATAGTCTGACAATCTCTGAGCTGCTGAGAAGGATGAAAGTCCTGGAGAAGTAGAACATCAAACTAGAGTGAAGCGAAACAATCCCCTGGTTGGGATCCTCTATCCAGATGATGTAATAGTATCTTCTGTTACTGTGGAAACTTCTTAGGGGAAGGGGAGCCCAGTTAATAGGACAAGACAGGTAATAGTGATGGGGGATTAGAGAATTAGAAATATAGGCTATGTCTACACTAGAAAAGTTAAGTCGACTTAAAGTCGACCTTATTAAAGTCGATTTAACAAAATGGACTAAATTGACTTAGCTTTAAGTCGACTTAGTCCACTTCGTTAAGTCGACTTAACAACCCTTAAGTCGACTTAAGGGTTACTCCATGTTCACACCGTCCTTAAGTCGACTTAAGGGTTACTCCATGTCCACACCGTCCTTAAGTCGACTTAAGGAGTCGACTTAAGGGTTAAGTCGACTTAATGAGTGGTAGTAACAAAGTCGACTTAAGCTTTCATTAAATCGATTTAAGGAATTTCTTAAGACG
The DNA here is from genome assembly GCA_007922175.1 of Pelusios castaneus. Lineage (NCBI taxonomy): Eukaryota > Metazoa > Chordata > Testudines > Pelomedusidae > Pelusios > Pelusios castaneus. The sequence continues at coordinate 52,089,059 of ML685755.1, forward strand.
ACTTAATGAAAGCCTAGTGTGGACATGGCTTAATTTAAGTCGACTTAAGCCTCCTTAAATCGACTTAAATTGCCAGTGTAAACATAGCCATAGATAGTTGGGTTTGGGATTATTGGGGAAACTGCGTGCCGCCTGTGTGCAAAGGTTGAAAATTACTCAAGACATCTAGATAGACCTATGTATAGTACTGAGGAGGGAGGAGACAGTGGTCATAAGGGATGTATGTACCAGAGACATAGGGAAAGGTAGGGGAAAAGTCCTGGAAGCCAAATTTAGCTACTAGGTAAGGGATTAAAGTCCAGGACCTTCATTGTAGCATTCTCTGAAATGCTTCCAGTTCCACATGCAGGTCCAGTTAGACATGCATATCATCAGGGTCTAAATGCGTGGATGATGTGATGGTGCAGGGAAGAGGATTTTAGGTTTATTAAGATCTAGGAGATCTTTTGGAAAAGGAAGAGCCTATACGGGAAGGATAGGCTCCATCTAAACCAAAATGGAACCAGATTACTGGCATGAAAAATTAAAACATTGTTAAGGATTTATTAAACTAAAGGCTGAGAGAAAGCTGGTGGGTACAGAGGAGCACATGGTTTTGGATAGAGACATCCCTTAGGAGAGGATTTATTAAAAGGAATACTCAATATCCTAGTAAAGAGGAGATGATATAAATTGATAAAGTAGAGGAAAGAACGGAAGAGAAAAAGTCAAATGAAAAGGAGTCCCATTCAACTTCATCACTTGAAAGCAGACAACTTAATATTGACATATTTCATAAGCACTTATACACAAATGTTAGAAGTCTAATGCTAAGGTGGGTGAACTTGAATGTTTGGTATTAAATGAGAATATTGGTATAATAGACATCACAGAAATTCCTCCTACCAACTCCCCCTAGCTTTGTATCATCTGCAAATTTGATCAGGAACCTACATCCAGAACATTAATACTGAAGTTAAATATCATGGGACCCAAAACAGATCCCTGTAGAATCCATTTGAGAACTTCTTTCAATCTGAAATCAACCTTAATTCTCACACAAAACCTCCTGTGGTTTCCCTGCTTCTAGGCAAAAATATAATGGCAGATTAGTGTTATGAGGCCTTATATTACTATGGCTTCTTTACATGTGCAAAAGAAAGAACATATTGGTATTTTGCAAATAGTGTAATAAATAATTATAATTTCAAGAGGGTAAGTGTGCCTGATTCTGATCTTGTATATACTGTTATATAGCAGTGTAACAGCATTGATTATTGTGGTGGTTTTTAGTCTGAGCAGAATAAAACCCACATGAGCAGAGGATATTTTGTAATGCCTGTATTTTGTCCCCCATGCCTCCTTTTCCAATAATAGTTGTTAACTTTCTTGTTAATTGCACAATTTAGTCACACACACATAGCAGGCCTCCAAGTCTGTATATAGGAAAGAAAACCTGCTATATTTGACAAGTTCCAAAGGAGTAGCTGTGTCAGTCTAGTTGAGCAAAACAAACAGAGTCTTGTGGCACTCTTAGGCTATGTCTACACTTGTACTTTTAAGTCGACTTTAACTAAGTCGACTTAAAGTCAACTTAGTTAAGTCGACTTAGTGTGTCTACACTTAAAATTAAAGTCGACTTAAAGGGGAACTTACAAAGTCGACCTAGAGCGTCCACACTGGATGCTCTAGGTCGGCTTTGTGGGGCTAGGGGGACCTTGGGCAGGTCCACAGTGGCAGGGGAGGGGCACCCCCTGTGTGCAATGGGGCAAAGGGGGACAGGGACCCTGGCAGGGCAGAGCCCTGTGTGTGATGCTGTCTGGATTTAGGGAAGCATTTATGATACTATTTTCAATGGCTATCTCATAAATGCTATAATCCATAGGAACTATGTCATGTTTGGTATCAATAGAAAGGTAGTAATTTGCTGGGAATGATTATATAGTTTATGTCTAGGAATTCTATTTCGATTAGAAGTTAGGAATTTGATGTTATATCCATACTTTAACTTGTGTCATTCTGGAGCAATGCCTTAGATGGGAGGATGTGAACAACCATTGTCTCCTCAATGTTTAGGAATTTTCCAGGTAGAATGGTCCCAGGGAGTATCCTGATGAGCCATTAAGGACATAAAGAATACAACTATTCTGTCCTTAATGGCTCATCAGTTTACTCCCTGGGACCATATCACCTGGCAGATTCCTTAACATTAAGGAGACAGTGGTTGTTCACACCCTCCCGTCTAAGGCATTCCTCCAGCATGAGACAAGTTAAAGTATGGATATAACATCAAATTTCTAACTTCTAATCAAAATAGAATTCCTAGACATAAACTGTATAATCATTCCCAGCAAATTACTACCTTTCTATTGATACCAAACATGACATAGTTCCTATGGATTATAGCATTTATGAGATAGCCATTGAAAATAATATCATAAATGCTTCCCTAAATCCAGACAGTGTCACGCCCTGCCCACATGCCCTGCCCTTTGGAGGGCATGCAAGGCTCCTCCTGTGCCTCCCCCGGCAGGGAGGGCATTGGTGTAGTCCTGGGGTAGCCCTAAGTCGACTTAGGGCTACTCCAGGGCTACACTGGCTTAATTCGACTCTAAAAAGTTGAATTAAGCCTTAGGTTGAGTAGAAAGGTGGTTTAATAAAGTCGACTTAATTTTGCTTAAGTCGACTTAATTTTGCTTAAGTCGACTTAAGCAAAGTGTAGCGTAGACGCAGGGCAAATTAAGTCGACTTAAGCCAAGCTTAAGTCGACTGAATTTACCAGTGTAGACGCAGCTTTATAGACTAACACATTTATTTATCACATTTATCCCATGAAAGCTCATGTGATAAATAAATGTGTTAGTCTTTAAAAGAGACTCCTTGTTTGTTTTTGCTATATTTGAAATTCAGTTACAGGGATCTGTGATTGATGTCTCCAAACAGGCCAGTGTGTGACTTTAGGGAAGTAAAATTAATTGCCATTTGTCTTTGTTCACCCATCTAGAAAATGGGTACCTGGTATTGACCTCAGAGGGATTGTCTGTGAGTGTTAATTAATCAGATGTATGAAGTGCTTTGGGAGGACTGGATGAAAGCCAAAGTACATGAAAGTGCATCTTCAGCATTTTGGATGACTTTACTCTTGCTGATTTGGAAGAAGACGTTTATGTTAGATGCTTTTATACAGTACCCATGGAGCATTTGTAATGGTGCAGGAAAGAGCCAGTATTATCAATATTGCACATTCTAATAGCATTTAATCCCACTTTGTAAAATGAATGCTCTCTGAATTCTGCTTTCAGTGACTGGAATTCTTCCCCTCTTCACAAATCCCACACCGTTCTTTTTCTCCTGCCATATATGGTGTTACAAGAAAGGAACTTTAACCTCAAACACACAAGCTTCACAGCTGGCCAAGTAATATGATTTTTACCACTTCTTATAAAAGAGACAACTGTTTATCTCGTGCATTATGCTGAAACCATTGCTCTTTTCTCTTTAATTTACTACACAGCAAATGGAGTTGAGTTAAGCAGCCTGCCTTTTGATCTGTAATGCATTGTGCTTTTTTCTGGCAGTTTTGCTGCCATTTACTTCAGTGAAATAGAGTCCCATATAAATTGCTAGCCTCAGCAGACTGCCAATGCTTATGTTTTATTTGGTAGTAAATTAATACAAGTCATTGCCAAAAAATAGATGAATGAATTGAACTGACAGCTGTGAATAAGGGAGAGACTGTTTTTTTCTGAGCATATTTGACATGATATTCCAATAGCTACTGCCTGGTCTTTATCAATTGATTTCATGTCAAATCAAGTGCCTTTGGGCCAAAGTCATAGTTTACTAAGAGAGTCACTTTAATTGTTCCCGGCTCTCAGCACACAAAATAATACAATCAAACACACTTCGTTAGTACCTAACTTCAGCCCTCTTCATCAGAACCCAAATCCCTCTACCATTTCTGCCACCGTGCATCACTGAAGTGACGTAAAGGAACCAGAAATCAGCTGGGAATTCCCCTGTCATAAGAAGAATTTCCAGGTGGTGCAGAGCTTCTAAGAGTGACTTTCGCCATTCATCTCTGTAGTTTGAGTATAGTGCATTTTGGGGGGAAGGGGCATGTGGCTATCGGCAGCTCACTGTAAGACACACCTATAAGGCTGCTATAACTTATGCCAGGGCCCAAACATACAAACTATTAGATCCAGAATCTGGGGCCTGTTCAGGTATAAGGGCCACTTTCTGTTTATCCACCACCACTAACTCAAGTCTTGCTTGGCCAGACTCAAGAAGCAGGTTCAATATTTCTAGCAATTTTTTTTCCCTGTATAGAGCCGTTCACCCTGTACTCCCATTATTGTAGGGAACACAAGCTTCTCTTGGCTATTTATTCTTCTTGGGTGCTTGTATGTGTAACTATGGAATGTCCCTTTCACATAACTAGTATCAACCGTGACTGGCAGCAAGAAGCATCAACTTGGAGATGTAGGATTTTTTTATAGTGGATCAGACTTTAAAAGCTGAAAAAACCAAGTTCCACACCCGTACATTCCAAAGTAATTTGGCTTGATCTGAAGTTTTGTAATAGAAGTAATTGTACAGAGCTTAATTCTCTTCTTATTTTCTCAGCTGTTAATTTCTGTTGACTTCAGATGCTTATGCATCTAAGAGCAGAATAGATCTCATTTTACTGAGGCAACATTTTCAAATCTAGTATAAAGCAAATTAATTCTGGGAGTTTAGCAAATTACCACGGGAACGTAAGACAACCCTTTCGTGGCTGTTGTCAAAGGGTAGCAGATTGCGGCACTGGGCCTGAGTTAGGAAATTCAAGGCCCATGTAGCTTGATTGGCACAAAATTGTTCAGTGCAATTGTAGGAGGCCCTAAAACAGGCATCACCACCACCACATAAAGTCAGGCAGATGCGCCATTCTAGGCCTAATTATTTGAATGAAGCTGAAGTCTTGCACATGCTCACAATATATAGTCCTCGGAGAATTCCTTCCCTACATCTACCCCTTAATTAAATATGCAGCCATTATCTACAGATAATGTGCCTGGAGATACTGTGCTTGCCTGGCAAAGAGGTACCTGCTAGCTCCCCAAAAGTTCTAGGTACAGTCAGCTTCATAGTAGCTTTTAACACTTTCCAAGTAGAAAAGGTCCCTTCCTAAATGGTGGCAGATAGTAAGCCACAGGTGCAGTACTGATGAAACATTGAAATAAAAGTTATGAATCAAATTTCCAGAGGGGTAGCCGTGTTAGTCTGTGTACAGCAAAAACAACGAGAGTCCTGTGTCACCTTATAGACTAACAGATTTTCTTCGGCATAAGCTTTCGTGGGCTATAACCCAGATGCGTCTGACGAAGTGTGTTATAGCCCACGTAAGCTTATGCCGAAGAAAATCTGTTAGTCTATAAGGTGCCACAGGACTCTCGTTGTTTTAGTTATGAATCAGTTATTCTTCTGTCAAATTTTGTGTGTGTTAAATCTTTTATTCTTTTCATGTATCCTGTCCAGAACAAATCAAACTTTTTTTAAATTGCCATCCAACCAATTTATCTTCAAATGTTTTTTATTCCACATGTTTTTGGGGGGGGGGGGTGTGTGGAATCTTACTTGTTTCATTGTTTATTAACCTTTAAAGGAAGCATGGTGGTGTTAGTTGTGTGGAGCATATAATACTATGAAATGTGCATTGGGAGAAGACTGTGTTTTAGATTTTGTTTCCTGGGAAAGTCAACAGTACTGTTAGACTTTACAGCTTTTGTAATTCTTTTGTCCCTAGTTATATACAACTTGGTTATATATAGCTCTCCTTGGCTGGAGATTTACAAAGACTACTTCTATTTGCCAAGAATTTTCTTTATTGGAAAGATTCATTTTGACTAGAAATACATTTAAAATGACAAGTGTCACCTTAAATTTAATGTGCTGTATACCCAGTAGTAAACCTTACGTATGACTCGAGGCTTTTTGAGACTCTTCCATGCAATTAAAATAAAATCAATTGAATAATATAATATTCTGAATGCTAAGATACTTTTAAAGCTTCATACTCGAGTTAAAATAGTTGCAGAAATGCAACATGAGCTCAAACACTGCAGTAAGTTACCATCATTATAGAATACTTTTATATAAGAAATATTCTCAACCCCAAATCTACAAAAATCATACTTCAGGCTCTAAATATCATAGGATTGTCTTAAAGAGAATGAATACATTTGGATTCTTTTCATTTACCTTGTGGCTTTCGAGGTTTAGCATTGACACTGATCATGTTTTCTGGCTTTTCTCCATAATCACGAGGGCTTGAAAATGACCCTTTTAAAAAAAATTGAAAACTTAAATTTTCACCTAATCGCGTCTCCAGAAGTTGAGGCTTTTTTTAAAACCACAAATTATTGCAAGACTTGTGAAAAAAATTGCAAGGGTCTGCAGCACAGCAACGAAAACTTGAAGGGAGACAGAAAAAAACGTCATGGTGGCTGCTCTTTCCCCCTTTTAAAAAATGAAAGTCGAGTTATGTATTTAAACTGAACATTATTCTATTGCTATTGGCAAAAACAAATGAAGGAGGAAGCTGTTTTTTGCAAATTCACCAAATGGCTTGATGAGGAGTTAGCTCAGGTACTACTAATCTGCACTTAATCCTATCTCAAGATGTAAATGTCCTCCTTCAAGATATGTCTTCATGGATAATTAATGATTATCTAAAAAATAATAGCTTGTGCATGTTCATCTGACTTTTACAAGTGCTAGAAGAGCCTCTTCAGGAGATTGTAGACCTTGATATGAAAGTAACTTGCCCAAACTAAGATCATTTGACATTATATAATCTAAAATACGCTTCAAGCCTTGCTTGCATAGAACCTGTATGGTAGCGGCAGAGTTTCACAAATATAGGATTTTAATAAAATAATAAATGAAAAAAGCAGGTGAATATTTAATCAAACAATTCCTCTCCTTTTTAGATGGACACTGAAGTAGTTTAAGCCTAAATTTCATACTGAAATTTTAAAGTGTTTCAAAACAAATAGGAATTAAAATATTTACATAATGTAAAATAAATGAAAACATTGCTCTCTCTTCCCTCAGTTTCTAAATGTAAGCATTCTTTGCAGACTCAAACAGCAGCATTGTCCTACTGCAAAAAAACCAAGAAGAAAGACGTAGAAATAAAAATTATAGTAGAAATGAAATGAATTACCAGCACCTATAAAAACTTAGTAGTACCACAAAAAACAGACATAATTGTAGTTCAGTCTAGTTTTACAATATTGGGTAGTGAAGAGCAAAAAATAAATAAGCTGCATTAAAGCTGACGTAAACTAGAGCTTTCATTTTTTTTTCAGTTTTAGCAATCAAAGAGATTGAACATTTTAGGTATATTTTTTTAAAAATTGGCCTAAATTTTTAAAAGCGTTTAGTCTATTTGGGGCCTTCATTTTGGGGTATCCACATTCAGACATTGTGCAGTGTGGCCTTTCAATCTAAGTGTGTTTTTCAGGAACACAGCACTTTTTGAACATCGGGTCTCTTGAAGGTGTGGCACTTCACTTACCAAAAATAATTATCCACGTCTGAAAATGTAGGCTGCTCTATTTGTCAGAGAAGTGTTGCTTTAAGACAGACAAGACATGTGACATCCCATATCTGGGTTGTCTTTGTGAAGCACAGCCGTGTTTATCTGGATATGCTTTATACATATGTTATATATATATATTAAATATATATTATATTTAAATTTAAGGTTTGGACACAGATTTATCTCAGTCCGTTTGCACCTGATACTGCTTTGAGACTTCTGTCACATTCTCCCCAAGAATTTAAAGTTTCATTTAAAACAAAATGTAAGTGTCTAGCCATTCCGGTTGTGAAGAAACCATTCAAAACTTCGTGAGCATAAAGAGGTGCACTGGTGTGAATTTACAGAGAGTCTAACACTACCTCTGAGAGCATTAAACTTCCTCATCCATCTCAACAGGGCGTTAGCACAGGTTAAGGATTATTTGGCAGTAGGGAATAGGCTAGATTTCTTAACTCTTTACTTTCAGACGTGGTAACAATTACCTTTTAAAGATGCAGGGTTTTTTTTAAAAAGTGTGATTCTTGGAGTTGAAAGCTGGGCTTCACTGAAACATATTTTCAACCTTAAACTTCTTTTTTGGGGGGGAAATCCAGTCATATTGGCGTTCCATTTCACCCCTGCTCTACCTATAGTATAGCTGTATTCTTTACCCTTTTCAGATAATTTTCTTAATTTGGCTCCTGGATTAATTCAAACCCAGCGAGACAAGGTGGCAGACTTTTCTCATAACAGGGCAGCTTCTAAGGGTGACCGGTTAGGACAGTAATTGTTCTGCGGTGGTTTGCCAAGTAGAGATGCAATGATGATTGTAAGTAGTATACAGTACTATCTTAGGCATATGATCCACATTTTGTTTTCCAGTTCTATGTAGCAAAAAAAAATATTTGCCTCAACTCCTTAAAACAGAGTTTAATGAGAGATTTTCTGCTCTTTTTAGATTATATTACGCATGAATCATAGTTATTGGTTATGGCAGATCTATTTACAGTCCAGGGGAGGATTTTAGTCTGAATGTTTTTTTAGCTGAGAACTTTGTGATAAGATTGCAAGAGCGAATCACATTAGGACAGCTCTAACTGCCCCTTACTAGACATTTAAGAGCTGTACAAATTTGCCACCTTTGATTTAAAATCTCTGAGTCATTTTGTTGTTGTTTATTGCAGATGACTCTACTCACATGGAAGGATATGAATTGCATTGCTTATAGTGGGGGGTTTAAATAGCCTATCGTGATTTGAATGGACATCACCTAAAGTGGCATTGCCAACCCAAAGTGTTTAAAAAATCATGAATAGGGCCCTTCTAAAACCATGAGTGACTTAAATATCATCAGATATTGTACCAAACAATACATTTGGGGGTTCATTTTCTTTTTCTTCTGGGTATTGAGTCTTTAGGATGCACTAGGATTTTAAAGTTTTCTTCACAATGATGAAGGCTAGGAATCTACTTCTTCACAACATAAATCTGAGAGTCTTCTGTAATCACATGACTCCCGGAGCTTGGGTGTTGCGTAAAACACCAGAGATGGCGAGACTCGTGATAAGATCAAAATCAACACAGCTGGACACAAGAAGGATTTTGTGCCGTGTGATGAGAAGCAGATTAGGCAGTGAGGAAAGGGAGATTTAAAAAAATGAATTCCTGCAACTTTTTTATGTCACCTGTAGCTTTTCCATTCATCTGAGCCAGGATTTCACTCACATTCTGCTACTGAGCAGTAAAATGACAACTTTCTCTCTTGATCGCGACATATATTTTTAACGGTGAATTTGTTCTAACTGACTATAAAAACCCGATCAGAAGGCATAAATTACTGTACATGCTGGCTTCTGGTTTCAGGAAATAAAAGGGGGCTGCGTTTCAATTCTGTTGAACTGCACAAAGGGCTGTCTCCTGAGAAAACGTGCAGTATTTAGAGAGTGGTGCAATTTAAACAGCTGCCCTCTGTGCTGAGGGCTTTCTTCTCCCAATCCAAAACCAAACTGGAGTACAAGTCCTACAGCTCACTCAGCAGCTACTCTGCAGTGCTAGTGGTAGGGAGCCTATCTCAGGCATTCCTTTATTAGTGTGACCTCTGAGTGTTGTGCATTCTAGGTCAGGATTTGCCCATTCACAAAAGCTGATCCTCCTGGCTCTGCATTATGTAGCTGATTTGCCCCTGCAACGCATTCCAAGTTCTAGTGCTGTCTTACTGTACTTGTTATGGCTAAAGAAAAGTTGCAGTTTAAAAAATAGCTGGCAACCAGAAAGCCAAATATATGTGCAGATATGCATGGGCTACTTGATTGTTTACATTTTCAAGGTAATTATCTGGATCCGTAATACTTTTAGACATTCAGTTTGATCCCATAAGCTACATGGAGCTGAACTCAGCTGATGCTTAGACAAGAGACCTTCAAGGAACACCCGTGTGTTGCTGGCAATAGGGTTTATGATTCAGCAGGTAGTATTCTTCTCTTCGAGTCATCGGTGATTGAATGCCACAGCATGGTTTTACCTGGCTCTTCGCTGCAGGAGTGTTTTATTCAAGAGGCACCCATGTTGGATTTCTGGGAGAGGAAGATCTTGCAAACAATAATAAAATGGATTATTGGTTTAATCCATCTGTGATTTGTGAATGGCATAGACAGTGGTAGGATCACCAATACAACAGTGAGAACTTGACATATCTGCCCCCTGAACAAAACACTCCAGCAGCAAAACAGCGGTTTCCTGGCACTCTCGATACTGCTATAAAGTGCAGGTCAGCACCATAGCTTTACTCCTGTTTTCTAGATTTGGAGCAAGTAAGCACTGTGCTTAATGGTACTTACCATTAAAGGAATTTGTCCTGGTTTTTGGATTTGTCATAAAACAAAGACCCTGACCACCTGAAATCATTTAAAAAAACCCAAAACCATTTATTAACATGTAAGGGTGTCAAACCTTGTTTTATCCCCAAGCTCCAAATTGGGTAAGTAAATTCTTCTGTTGTTTCAATAAGTGATGGTATTTTTCCTCTCTTGCTAAACCAAATTCCTGAGCTACATCAAACAAGTTGTTGCGCACGAAGAAGTGGCAATGTTTCAGTGGTGGGTGAAATGATCTTTGTATAGTTTTTCCTTACGGCTGAAGCTTGGGATCTTTATTTATAATGTGATTTGAGATAGCAGGATAAGATATCAGGTGAAGGCAAAGCATCGCTATTATTATTTTATTGTATTTAGATAAAACTTTCTCTTGCGTAATAACTATGGAGACAATGCCAAGTATGTCAGAGTATATATTTATCTTCTGTATAATACACTATACATGTAGTCACACAAAAGCCCTTCTTTATTCAGTTGTCTTCCAGGAAAGCTTTAGACCCTGTGTCAGATCACATTATTTCATACACTGCAGTTTTGATTCAGTGTTGGTAATAAAGCCAACTTTCACAGATTTTCTTCCTCACTGGAGTAAAAATTGAAACCAAGCCAACAAAAAACCCTAATGAGATCAGCAAGTCACAGGAAAATATAATAGATAAATAGGCTATGTTCATACTGTGTGAAATACAAAGCAGAGGGCTAGCACAAGATGTCAGAGTAGGACTGAAGTGAATGGATCAGCTTTGTGGTGGGCCTTTGCTCAAGGATTAATTTTTACCTGTTATGTGGAGTGTTATTTGACGACCTAGCCCTGAAGATCTCCTTCTCACCCATCCTTGACCCCTATTACAAAGTTGCAAGAGATTCTGCAGGTTCTGTCTATCTGAATTCATTATTACATGAATTTCTCGTGGTGTCCGTTCACCTACTGCCCCCCAAAATATTTGAATTTGAGGCTGTTTTTTATTTTCAGAGAGAGGGCCACAAATGGAGTATGTGATGACTTATTTGAAGACTGTTCTTTCTACGTGGTATGCAAAGTTCCCAGATGAGTGTTAACTGTTGGTGATGAGTTGGTGATTCTTCACTTTAGACAAAAATCATAGACGTGTCAAAATTTCCAAGCCACAGTATAAAATTGCATGTGGTTTCTGAAGCAATGTACTTTCATACATGTGACTTAAAAAGCAATGAAAATCACTGCTTTCTGAAAAGCTAAACTGAGTCCCATACTCAAACAAAACTCATACTGATGTCTAGTGGAGTTTTACTGGGAGTGAATATAGTAAAGATCTCAGGATAGGGCTTTGAACTCAAAATTCATTCCAGCAGAAAGCTCCCACAGAACACTTTATGCAGTGAACAAGACCAGCTTTGGGGTAAAAAATCACCCATCTGGAGAAGAGCTATGTACCACTTAAGAGCTATTTGGAGGTTTTAAATGGGATTTAAGAGGTTCATATGCTTTATTTAAACCTTACCCTCAGTGTTTAAAGAAAACAGTGGTTCAAAGGGCCTTGCACAGGCTCATGGCATAGGGGTGAACTTGTTCTGTCATCACTAAAGTTTTGTGGCCTCATGTTAATTTTAGATCTACACGTAAAATGTCCAATTCCATAATCTATACCTATGAAGTATCCTAGTGTGTTATACAGTTTTAATTAACGCATACATTTACTGTTCCAAAGGAGCAGCAGAGGAATAAAGTAAATAGACAATGTTCAAATCAATATAACTCCAGCAGATTACTGTGACAGTCCTCAAGATACCCAAGACTGTGAGTCCCCCTGTTAATCCCTGCCTTTAGCATGAGGGAGTCTTGTTGTGTGTACCTGTGTTAGCTACCTAACACCCGTTAACCAGTTATGCACTCCGCTCTGAGCTATGCTAGTCTTTATTTGTCTAGCCACATAATAGTAGGTACACTAGTAGATTCCAAGACTCCCTTTGAATTGTTCCCCATGATATCCAGCCCCTGGCAGTGACTACTCACAGGGGTACCAGACATGCCATTCCCAAAGGAACAGTATACACACCAGCTTGTAAGGTCAAGGGCCCAACACTTTGCTTAACATCACTGCACTGTGATATATTTATAGTGAGAACAAGTTAATTATGAAAGACTATAGATTTTGAAGCTAGTGTGTGAGGCTATTAGAAACAAATGGCTGTGTAGGAAAAAATATCACAAAATGCATTCTACAGACTTAACTAACAGGTTAATCTCCTGCCTAAAGAAATTTATTTCACCCAAATTCCTCTTCAGCCTTTTCAACTAAAGTTGGCTGAGATCTTGGTCTCATGACTATATAAATGCTGTCCCTTTAATTCCTTGGTGAAGGATGAAGGGGTCTGTTCTTTGACTAATAGATATACCCCCAACGTTAACTATCTTTGCTTATAGACAGAACAACCATCTAGCTTGTTATTTCCTGTATGCTGCTAGCCTGTTGACGTCACATCTCTTTGTTGACATTTGACTTCGTATGTATATAGGCATTGATTGTCTTGGCTTAAAATGCTTAATTTACAACCTGAGAGAGATGTACATTTCGCATTGCCTGTCTGGAGGAAAACCTGTTTTTCACCTTTGCTGTTGCCTAATACCCTGATAGAGACTTTAAAAACACATTTTTAGTATATACACATAGCGTCTTATATAGTATCTGTGCATAGATTTCACATCGGTATTAATGATCATTGTGTCAGCAGCTTTCATTTGAAAGCTCACATGACATTCTTTGGTGAACTAGAAGGTACACAGGACCCCCACGAGACTTCTGTAACTCCTTGCCAGTTGGCATAAAAATGGGGCTTGACAAAATTGGCTCCCTTCTAGGTGCTGACAGTTTTATTTTTGGTCACCAGAGGGTGCTCCTCCACTGCATTTCTGCAGTAGAGCTAGGAGCCAAGCTACAAACTCTAATGGCCATGGCAACCTGGCATCTGGGTTTTGTTGAGCCCTGCAGTAAAAGATTCTTGGACCACTGTTACATGCACAGTGTAAACTCTTAACACCACATTCTCTCTACAAAGTGTTATCGAAGTATTAACACGGAGACAAAAATGGCAAAAGACTATAAGAAAATATAATGATCACATCAGGAAGTGGTAGGATGTGATGGTGGCATGATGGTTTTTACCTGAATGTTCCACTGGGTGTTCTTATCCTCATCTGGATAATTAAGTGAATTTGTAAGCCTACCATTTTTGGGATATGGATGTTTTATCATTGAAGTTCTAACCGTTTTAAATACTAATCTGATGCAGCTAGTTCATTGTTGTGAAGCACTTGGGCTTATCTAAACGGTATATTTAGATATGCGTCAAGACATTTCATCCCGCTGTTATTGAGGTTGAGGTTATTGAAGTTGCTGATGCTCTGAATTCAGCCACATCATTGAACTGTTTGACAAAGCAGATATTCGGTGGAGATTGTGGGATCATTAGAGGGAAGAGAGGGTCTGTGAAATAGGTACTTTTAATCATTTACTAAAGAACAAATGTTCTGTCTCAAAATATCGTATGTCTTGCTGATTTTATGTTGACTTTTCAGGCACCTGTTGAGAATATATTTTTAATGTTAGAGAACTGAACTGAAGTAAAATGTTAGTAGCTGCAAAGCTACATGAAAGCATTCAGTACTTATTAGTTGAGGTGAAAACTGCTGCAAGTTTTATTACTGAGTGTTTGAAAATATGCATATCCTTCAAAAAAGCCATACAAATGATTAGAGAACATGCTGAGAAAAAGATTAACATTTTGAAAAATGTGTGTAGGTTTTTGGAGGATGGCGATGTTGATGGCGAGAGAATTTAATTGTCAACACGTTAGACACTTAGTAACTATAAAGAACATTTTTGCCATATGCGTTTGTTTATGTTTGCTGATGTATTCTTGAAAGAGGACTTATTTTTAAAAATAAGCATGTGTTAAGGACTGGACCTAGAGAAAATACAGAATGGCCATGAAAAGTAAAGTTGTTTAATGTTCTCCAAAGGCTAAGTCCAATCTATGTATATGCATATTATGCTCTCACAATATCAACACCAGCCTAGCACAGATGGCTGGGCTTGATGACCTCCTGAGGTCCCCTCCAGCCCTGCATTTCTACAATTCTATGATAAAGTCCGTAGTTATAGTTGCATCAGACTTCTCTGTTTTTCTTCTGTATTTCAGTGTCCCATCAACTCTCTGGACCATTTCTGTTAACGTCATGGGGAATTCAACCCACATTTCAGATAATAATGTGTGTGGAAAGATCTCTAGTGTGGTTTTTTGTATTTGTGTGACTGTTTTAGGAAATCTGGGAAAACAGAAACATTAGAACCACCCCTCCTCCCCCGACCCACACACAGTGGACATTTGCTGACCTCTTGTCATTGCTGGGGCAGTACATATTGTGACATCGGAGACAATCAGCCAGTCAGCACTCACTTCCTGAAGTTCATTTGCATATATAGGGAGTGTCACAGTTGCTTGATTTGTGGCAATGGCTGCCTGAGACTCCTCTAACACAGTTACAAAGCAGGGGCCCAGGAGGAGCTGTAATGAAAGCTACACTCCTACTCTGCTCCTTCGGGTTTGTGCTGGGTGAGTTATACTCTGTTTTCAAAGGGTAGGTGTTTGTCAATTTCCTCAAAAAGGATTATACGGAAATAAGACCCAAAACTTCAGCTCCTTTTTATGTACTTTGTTTAGATGCCTCTTACAAATTAAGGGCTTAAGCTTTCTGAGTATTTATTTTTCTAACAAAGCAGGAAATTATAGCTTTGAATCCCTACTTAATTTTCTGTTACCAAATTTAGAGAAATAATTTAGAAGGTGCAGTAAAAGGGGAAGTTCCATTAATAGTGTTTTGTTTCAATACTGTTTGGTACTTTCACTGACACTGAGTGGTGAATATAGGGAACTTCCCAAAGAATAACATGGGTAACAAAATACATAATGAAGACAACAAATATATAAGTACTTTCCAGAGGGGTAGCTGTGTTAGTCTGCATATAGCAAAAACAGCGAAAGACATGTGGCACCTTAAAGACTAACAAATTTCTTTGGGCATAAGCTTTCATGGGCTGCAACCCACTTCGTCAGATACATCTTCATCAGAGTGATCATTTTTACAACTTTTTCAAAA
>ML685755.1:52110037-52240814 GCA_007922175.1 Pelusios castaneus
CACAGGTCTGGTTTGAGGGGTCTTGTCCACATTCTCAGGGTCTAAGTAACTGCCATATTTGGGGTTGGGAAGGAATTTTCCCCTGAGTCAGATTGGCAGACACGCTGGGAGGTTTTCATCTTTTCTCTGTAGCATGGAGGATGGGCCACTCGGAGGTGGCTTCTCTGTAACTTGAAATCTTTAAATCATGATTTGAGGACTTCAGTAATTCAGTCAGAGGTCAGGGGTCTATTATAGAAATCGGTGGGTGAGGTTCTGTGGCCTGCAGTGTGCAGGAGGTCAGACTTGATTGATCCAACTCACACTGGTCCCTTGTGATCTTAAGGTCTATGAGACCATTAAATTGATAATCTAATTTAAAGAAGCAGCACCTTTAAAACTGTTAAGTAATTGGCTTACAATGTAGCATTGCTAACAATAACACTAAATGGAGAACTGCAGGCTAGATCAATCTTTCCCATAGTAAAACCCATGATGGTGCTCTGAGCAAGAGAGGAAATTTCTGAGGATTCACTGATGGAGTTCCTCCAGCATTCCACCAAGGTACTAGATGGACCTCTCTGTGGAACAGACTGCAGAGTCAGATCTTAAAACTTGAGATGGAGTAGGTCAGGCCTTCTTTGTGGATTCCCTATGCCTCCACAGTGCTCTGGCCTTTGTCACTCTGTAGAAGAGTAATAACCTGCACTCCCATGTCCTGTCTCTTCCTGGCTTGCCTACTCACTCCCAATATCTGGTGTCCCCATTCCCACAACACAGAACCCACAGAGCCCTTCCATCAGGCCTGGGAAACAGTGGCTGGCCACCTTCTGCATCAGAGCAGGAAATGCCACACTATATGATGACACGAGGGTCCTTTTGCTCAGCCATGTTTGGCTGCAGTGTAAATATTCTTATGATACAGTAACAGGCGTAAAGGATCAGGCACTAATTCTCCAATGGCCCAAGTTTGCAAACTTACCCATGTTTGTAAGCAATTCATAGAATCATAGAATCATAGAATAATAGGGTTGGAAGGGACGTCACGAGGTCATCTAGTCCAACCCCCTGCTAAAAAGCAGGACCACTCCCCCTAAATTATCCCAGCCAGGGTTTTGTCTAACCGAGCCTTAAAAATCTCCAAAGATGAAGATTCTACCACCTCCCTAGATAGCCCATTCCAATGCTTCACCACCCTCCTAGTGAGAAAGTTTTTCCTAATATCCAACCTTGACCTCCCCAGCTGTAATTTGAAACCATTGCTCCTTGTTCTGTCCTCTGTTACCCTCGAGAACAGCCTAGCTCCCTCCTCTTTGGAGCAACCCTTCAAGTAGTTGAAGGTTGCTATCAAATCTCCCCTCAGTCTTCTCTTCTGTAGACTAAATAAGCCTAGTTCCTTCAGTCTCTCCTCATAAGTCATGTGCCCCAGCCCCCTAATCATTTTTGTTGCCCTCCTCTGGACTCTTTCTAATTTGTCCACATCCTTTCTGTAGTGGGGAGCCCAAAACTGGACACAGTACTCCAGATGCGGCCTGAGCAGTGTCGAATAGAGGGGAATTATCACATCCCTCGATCTGCTGGCAATACTCCTACTGATGCAGCCTAATATGCCATTGGCCTTTTTGGCAACAAGGGCACACTGTTGGCTCATATTCATCTTCCCGTCCACCATAACTCCCAGGTCCTTTTCTACAGCGCTGCTACTTAGCCGATCAGTCCCCAGCCTGTAGCAGTGCATGGGATTTTTCCGTCCTAAGTGCAGGACTTTGCACTTGTCTTTGTTGAACCTCATGAGGTTTCTTTCGGCCCAGTGTTCCAATTTGTCCAAGTCTCTCTGGATCCTGTCCCTGCCCTCCAGAGTATCTACCATTCCCCCCAACTTGGTGTCATCCGCAAACTTACTAAGCACGCATTCTATTCCATCATCAAGATCATTAATGAAGATGTTGAATAGAACCGGCCCCAGGACCAACCCCTGGGGCACTCCACTCGTTACCGGTTGCCAACCAGACATCGAGCCATTGATTCCTACCCACTGAGCCCGTTGATCTAATTGCCAATAGTTGTTTCAGGCTGCCCTCCTTCAGAACTGTGTTTTAGATTTTTATATTTATGCTTTAATCTCATTGGTAGTAGCACATTTATATATAATGTGCTCTGTCACTTTATTTGGGTACGTGTGTGTGTGTGTCCTGTCACTTTGTTTGTGTGTGCGCGCGCGCGTGTGTGTCCTGTCACTATGTGTGTGTGTGGTTTACGAAGACGTTTATGTGAGTATATGTGCTTCCATTATCATCTTGATTCATTCTTTGATGAATGACTCCCATTCCCAGTCCACCGTTTGGAACATCAGTTTCCTCCCCAACTCCTGTAGCTAATTATTTATTATGTACCAAATACAGAACTGTGACATCACTGAGTGAATCAACCTAGCTTCTAATTAGAAGAATAAATTTGCTGCCACGCAATCATGATTGTAAACAGCAAAGATAGGAAAGCAGCTTCTTTCAAACCCGGACAATTTAATTAAATTTAATCCTTTTCAATTTTGGTTTAATTTATTAGTAGCTTTTTAACCTATATTCTCTGTTGGTGGTAACTCGATGGCTCAGTTATGACCTTAAGTTTCCTTCTATTTCTTTAGTCCATAGTCCAGTATTACTATCAGACACATCAGTTTTTGAAGGTCATGTTTGTAATGCCTTTTGCTTAGGCAGGTTCTTGGCATTGTTCTGTCCTTCAGTTACTTAGCAAACAATGTATAGTTTTTAATGATGGTTTGAGGAAAACAGCTCTCATATTGGACCGCTCTTTGAAGGCTGCAATGTGGCTTTTTGATTATTAGAAATTAATCTAAATGAACTTAATCACTTAACCGTACAAGTCTACCTGGTACAGCAGTGCACTGCAGCTGCTAACTGCTTCCCTGCAGTTAATTTCTCTGATTTTCTTTCTTGTATAGGTCTTGGCTCCCACATTCGGCACTATTTAGTCTATTTTGTTAATAGATTATCAAAATTAACAAAACGGCTGTGGCTTTATGCATTTTAAAATTAGAAAATGTATGAAAACAAAGGAATTCTTTCACTTGAATAACTATAAGGGTTGCGTGGAAAAGCCAACATTGGCCAATATATTCCACCCAGTTACTACTTCTAAACTGTAGTACTTTAGATTGAGCTCTGTGGTAGTTCTTGGCAAATGCCAATTTGTAAGGGCAATCATCATATCTGTATTTTCCCCTGTGGTTTAATTTGAATCCTATAGCCTGACCCTGCACCACTGCAATGACATGATTTTTCTAATGCTGTTTCTTGGGCATGCTTGGAGCCAAATTCTGTATCTTTTATTCTTTCCAATAGTCACTACACGTTTGTACTTCTGCAGGAGTGATGTGTATGAATAAGGGCAACTTGTGTAAGTGTTGCAAGGTGAATTTCTTGATTACCTCCCCATCTTGATAGTTCACTCTTTCCGAAAGTAAAACAAGGTAATCTAGAGATTCAGGATCCTATGTGAGGACATATCCTACTCTACATCCATATAGGGAATGTATGTGGTTCTGTGTGTCCTGAATGCAATGCACACAATACTATTTACTAAAATGACGGCTGTAGACCACACTTGAGGGGCTGATATGATATGGGGCATAGTGCGAGTATTGTGATTGAGAAAAAGCAGCCATCATTGTGAGCACAAGATTTTTCTATTTAGTTGCACTCGGTATGTTGATCATACTCTGGAGCTGCTGCTTTTCTGCATGTGAATGGTTTTGCACTGTTGAGCTAGTTTGCTTTTTCCTGTTTAAAATTGCAACGAGGGCTGTTGGACTTATTTCTAGTTCTGGGCTACAATCGAAAGAATAGCTTATAGATACAGTTCCCAACTTACCTGTTTTCTATAGTCATAGTTGACTGGTAGAAAGGACCACCAGATTATCTAGTCTGAGCTCCTGTATGTCACAGGCCACCAACACCACTCTCCGAGCACCCAGTCACCAAACTCGCTACAAACACTGAAGTCAATCCTGCTTCCAATGACTCTATGAGTTTCACCATCGATTTCAGTGGTAACAGCCATAGCATTTTTGTATTGACTTTACTGAGAGCAGTCTACTTCTTTTTTTCGTAATCAGAAGAAAAGACTTTATGCCCATGTGAAAATTATATATATAATATGCACACCATCCACTCAGCATTTAGCAGTAGAAAATTACACATTTTGATCTAAAAGTACTGCTTTTTTTAGGCTAATTAAATTAAAAACTCTATTGGCAAAGGCGTGAGCACTTCAATTGGTCACACTAGCAGGCATTTGCCCAACAAATCTAATTAACTTCAAACTGTGGAGCGCCATTAACAGATGGGACTTTTTTCACTGGGATTTTTCCCTAATTAGTCTTTTAAAAATTAAGACTCGAACAGAAGATTTTATCTTACTTGTCTAAAAATCTGCGGAATCTTTTTCTTAATGGTTTTTACGTCGGTGGGAAAATTAAGAAAAAAGAAACCATTTGTATAAGAAAAAGAAGACTATAACTGAAATGCTAGTCAATATTAGGGGGTTGTAAGGGACAGAACTTTTCAAAGATATTCTAGTTGTGTTGTTGTTCAAACAAGTGTTGTTTTAGCCATTTTTTCTTGCTTGTTATGATTTTCACACAAAGTCCTGATTTAGTAAGTGGGCTTTTCTAATTTTGATACCTGCTCTAAGACACCCCGATCCTGTACCTTCAGTATTCAGACTTCTTATTGAATTCCAGACCAATTCCACAAGCTGCACACCGGGTCTGCTGAAGAGCTCATGTGCGACTCTACAATAACAAACCCGGGATGGGGGTCATATGTTCCTATCCTGTGCATGCGTGTGTTATGGAAACAGATTTCACTTGCTAGGTGTCTGATGTGCTGGGCTGTTATCTCAGCTAAGATGTATTTCTGTGCAAACGAGCATATTCACAGTGCTCACGGGTCTTGCTGTACAGGAGTGCGTAGATTTGTATGCAGAAGCATTACCTGTGAGAACTGAGAATATGCAATACTTCAATATTTTTACTTCTTAAATTTGTCTCCCTGTTTCTACATTATATGCTGTTGAACTCTGAGAGTTTTCTTTATTATGATTGTTTGTTTTGTTTATCCATTTCTTAGTTACTGTAATAACAGGTCCATGAGTATAACAAGACTAATATATAGTGTGAGATAGCAGGAGCAGGCGGCAGCAGGAGGGTCTTAGAAGGGAGATATATAAGCCCTAGAAAGATCCGGGCCTCGTTCCCTCCAGACTGAGCTGGGGTTAGTCCAGGTTAATTAGAAGCACCTGAGACCAATTAAGGCCCTGCTAGAGTTCTGACAAAAGCCTGGATCCAGCCAGAGGGGGTGGAGAGTAAGGAGACCTCACAGTAGTGTGTTGAGTCAAGCAGAGGACCTAGACCAGAGCCATAAAAAAAGGTAAAAGAGAACAGAGAGGGGGAAATAGCCGAAGGGAAAGAAGCACAGTTGCCAGCAGTTCATAGATGCTATTCATAGGACCCCTGGCCTTGGGCCTGGAATAGAGGGTGGGCCTGGGCCCCTCCCCCCCTCATTGTGCCTACAGAGGCACCAAGGGTGCATCTACACTGGCAACTTAGGTCGATTTAAGGAGGCTTAAGTCAACCTAAACAAAGCCACATTCACACTGGGCTTTTATTAAGTCGACTTAATAACACCTAGTTTTAGATCAACTTAAACCTTAAAAACAACAAGAGTCCAGTGGCACCTTATAGACTAATAGATTTTCTTCAGCATAAGCTTTCGTGGGCTATAACCCACTTCGTCAGATGCCGAAGAAAATCTGTTAGTCTATAAGGTGCCACTGGACTCTCGTTGTTTTTTGCTGTACTATAGACTAACACGGCTACCCCTCTGGAAATTTAAGGCTTGTCGACTCAAAGCCAGTGTGGACGGGGCTTAGCGCCTAAGTCGACCTTATTAAGTCGACTTAAACAGGGCCGTCCTGTGGGGGGAGCAGGGCCCAGGGCCAACTGGCCTAGGTGGGGCCCCGCTGTGCCCCCCCTGCTGGCGGGGAGGTGGGCCACTCCACCTCCCCCAGGGAGCCAGCCCTGGCGGGGAGGCTGAGGCCGCTGGTGGGGAGCTGGCTCCAGCCCTGGAAGCGGTGGCCGCCGGTGGGGGGAGCTGGCAGCAGCCGGGACCCCAGGCTGCTGCGGCCAGTGCCCCCGGCTGGGGACCTGAGGCCCCGGCCACCTGCCCCGCCCCTGGGCCTGCCTGCTCCGCCCCGGGGGTGGCGAGGGCTAGCCCAGGGGCCAGGCTTAGTGCTCCCGGCCCACTCTGCCCCGCTGCCTTCGGCTCCCTGCCAAAGGCAGTGGGGAGCAGGGAAGAGTGTGGCTGTGGGAAGGCTGCAGTGGAGGACCCGCACTGCCCTGCTGGGAGTGGGACAGTGCAGGGCCCACATAACCGCAGAGCCCAGGGCAATTGCCCCATTTGCCCCCCCCCCAGGGACGGCCCTGTTCATAAAGCATTAAGTCGACTTTATAAGGTCGACAAGGGGCCATGTCTACACTAGAAAAGTCAACTTTGTTAAAAAGGTTGACTTTAAGTCGACTTAAAGTTGACCGTATTAAGTTAACAAAGTAGACTTAACTTATCTAGTGTAGACATAGCCCAACTGCCCAGGGACGGGGCAACAGGGGGTGCGCTCTGGCCTCCCCTGCAGGAGAGCAAAGTGTGGGCCCCAACACATCAGAGTGGATAATTTGCCCCAATACATAAATGCAGGCACATACCATAAATAGGCATTTATTTAACACAGCTGTACTATGTTTTTGCAGGGCTATTTATAGAATGCAAATCATTAAAGCATCAGTAACAGCGCAAATGATGTAAAATCCAATTACACTGGGTGCCAGTGCTGGTGTACCTAGGTGATAGAATAGGACCAAAATCATAAAAGCAGCCACGTAAATGAAAAAGAGATGGGAGGGGAGGATGACATTAAAAACTTTTATTTAAATGAACCCCTTGTACAAAAGCACCCTCTTGGACCCAGGTACAGGGAAGAGTGTTGCAAAACATTCTACTCAGGTTAGTTTGTTTATTAATATTAAAACAGTAGAGCCTGGAAGTCTCTGCTGACACTGGGGGCTGCATTGTGCTAGATTCTGTACAGATACCTAGTGAGATCAGTCACTGCCTCAAAGAGCTTATAGTGCAAACAGAGAAGCGAGCCACAGGACGGGATGGAAAACAGAAACCTGGAGAAAAGAAGTGCCTTGCCTGAGCTCACACAGCATGTCAGAGGTAGAACTTGGGAGTAGAATCTAGATCTTCTGCCTCCATTGCCTTATCCGATAGACTACACTGATGGTTCCCAATCTGTGGCCCAGAGGCCCAAATGGCTCCCCTCCCACTGACTCCAGAAGGAAGCTGCTGCCTAATGACCCAGGTGTAGTGTTAGGGCTACAGGATGTGTGCTGTTTCCCTGATGCAGCCAGGGGAATAGGAGTTCATTGAGGAGGAAGGCAGTCTCCTTGCAAAACTCCTTTATTCTGGCTGCAGTGGAGTGGTGGGGAGGGGCTGCTGGCAGAGACTGGTGGCCCGTCAGGATTGTAAAAATGATATCTGTGGCCCTCGAGCCAAAAAAAAGTTGGGAACCACTAGACTGCGCTGATGGTGGTAGTTCATTTCAAATGTGGTTGTTCATTTGAAAGGAAGATCACAGTTAACTTTCAGGGCAATTTCTCTTAGTCCCTCTTGTTTTATTTGATAGTTACTAACCCATCTTCATGTTTAGATCCATTTTAACTGTAGTCTCTGTGTTCAGATTGACGGTAATCTGTCTCCCTGGGTTAGAGAAAGGCCACACCATGTAACCCATAAAGTCTTCAAAGGCAGCCCAAATCTGCCTTTGTTCTGTAACAACAGGGAGATGACCAGACTAATTAATTCTAGGTTTTTCTTGCTAGTTCACTTAAACAAGAAATTACTAAACTTCAAGGAACATAAAGTACAGGAACAAATGCTATAGTTGAACACATTTCTTTTTGTCAAAGTTGTTACCTTGCATGCAAATTTGATGTGGGCTGCAGGTTTCTGAGAAGTTTGCAACGTGGCCTTTGAGGCTGAGCTAATCCTCCTGGCTATTCACTTTACTGGTTTTGCAGAACAGCTTTTATGACTCAGACCGGAGGGTCTATAAGGGCTGATCCTGACTGACGTCACTGACAATTGAGGGTACTCTGGACTTCACTATGGATTCTTAGCACCTTGTAGGTCTTGGCATGCGGGGAAGGGAAGGAATTGTGTTTGCAGAAGGGAAGGCAGGACCCTGCTCAGTAGGGAACCAAGACAGCTAGCTGATTAACACACCAGTCAGCAGACATAACCCTAAAGACGCATGCTAGCTAGTGTTTATGGTGTATGCAGCAGCAGAAAATAGCTGTGTAGTTTGTACTTTTCTCATGCCATCTATCTACGTGATACTGTATGTCCCCAAAGCCTACCATTAAGTAGCATGCTCCAGCCTGCATACATTTCTTGGAAGCTGGAGATGGAAACCTGTTTTATTAGCAGATTTGGGTTTCCTCTCTCTCGTGTACAAAGTTTGCTGCTGTGCAGTTGGTCGTGAGCGCAGGCACATCTGGCAACGTTTTTCTTTAAAGATAAACTAGCCTTTAGAGCGGTTGCTCTGAAAGCTATAACTGTTTGCTGAACCAAGAAAAAGGCCTTGTCTAGACGAGAAAGTTTGGTTGATGCAAGTGACAGCAATGATCTGAAGGCACTGCAAAGACAATACTTGTGCCTGTCCACAGAGCACCCGTGTTGTCGAAACACGTCCACAGTCGGTGCTCTAGCATTGGCCGTGAGAGCAGCACACTGTGGGCGTTTATCCCACGGTGCGACTCGCCACAGCTTGTGGGACAGCAGAGAGAATTTCAGTGCATCATGGGTGTGGGCACATTGTCCCAGGATGTAGTGAGTTTTGTCCCATCATTCCATGGGTTTTGGACCATGTTTCATGGCATTTTCCAGTGGCCCCAGTCTCCCGAGCACCCGCCACCTCTATCTGAAAGGGTGAGTCCTGCACTGCTCTCTGCTGCTGTGGTCAGTGTTCTGAACACGTCGCGGCTGGTCATGCCGTGTATCAGGAGCTCCCAATTGGGACTGGAATCTGAGGCACCTGACCTGCTGTGTGCCATGCAAACATACTGCCAGATTACTGCTCGTATTCACGAAGCATCTGCACACTGTGCTCTGCCGCTTTGGGGCATGTAAAACAAGCACTGACCGGTGGGATCCCTTCATTATGCAGGTCTGGGGTGATGAGAAGTGGCTGCAGAATTTTCGAATGTGCAAAGCCACCTTCGTGGAACTCTGTGAGGTATTTGCCCCTGTCCACTGGTGTAAGGACACTAGAATGAGAGCTGTCCTCTCAGTGGAGAAGTGTGTGATAATTGCCATGTGGAAGCTAGCAGCAACTCCAGACTGCTATCAGTTGGTTGCTAACCAGTTTGGAATTAGGAAGTCCACCATTGGAGCTGTGATATTGCAAGTGTATAGGGCCATTAATCGCATTCTGCTACAAAGAACTGCGAGTCTTGGCAATGTGCAGGAAATAGTGGATGGCTTCTCAGCAATGCGTTTCCCTAACTATGGTGGGGTGATAGATGGGTGAAGAAACAAAGTAGTTCTGCCACGCAATCTCTGACAGAGGATTGGCAGGTACCTCCAGGAAAGTTTGCTAGAGAGCTCTCTGGAGGATTCCCGTGAAGTCTCAGTATTCATTAACACATTTCACCACCACACTGCCTAGCTGAACTGGAGAAGGGGAAGCACATGCAAAGACAACTAACTCTTGTGCATTTTTATCCCTTCAACTAGCTGTATAATGCAAAAAAGCAAAGGACAGCTGTACCTCATGTAACCAACCAGCTCGAAAAAGCATTCACCCACGCTCCCTTCTCCTGTATCCTGCACATCAGACTTGGAGGGTTAGAACAGGCTTGAACCCACCAGAATTGGGAAGGGGTCCTGGCTACCCATGTCAGCAAATGACCTGGTCCCCTGCTCCACATCATTCTCCAACTCAACCTCCTCATCCATAAATTCTTAATCAGGGTAGAATACAGTGTCTTCTGCTCCAGCCCCTGAAAGTATTCATATGGCTCTTGGTGGTGGAGGTGGGGTTGCCACTGATGTTAGCTTCCAGCTCCTTGTAGAAGCAGGAGATCTTTGGCTCTGAGCAATGGTTTGACTCCTTAGCCTTTTGTTACCCCTGTTGCAGCTCCTGGATTTTTGCACAGCATGTAGTGTGTACGATTCATGTCCTTTCCTCACCATTAAATGAGAAATTTTCCCATAAATGTGGAAGTTCCTTTGGCTGGAGTGGAGCTGGGACTGCACAGCCTCCTCTTCCCAAATGCCAGTCATATCCAGAAGCTCCTGTGTGCTAAAAAGTGGGAGAGTATTTGGTGCATAGAGCTACCACGGTCAACTGGGAAGATGACATGTGAGTTCTCCACACCAACCACGCAGGAAGTAGAATTTCAAAAAATTCCGTGAACATTAAAGGGGGAGGGACAGATGGCTGCAGGGTAAAACATGGCCAGAGCAATTAGGATGGGCACACAGTATTCAAGATTGGAGCAAACCATGTACTTATATAGTGACATTATATTTGGTCTCATTATCTATCTGTTTCATAATGGTTCCTAACATTATATTTGTTTTTGATTGCTGCTGCACATAGAGCAGATATTTTCAGAAAATTTTCCATGATGACACCAAGATCTTTCTTGAGTAATAACAATAAATTTAGAGCCAGCGCTTTGTATATATAGCAGGCTTATGTTTTCCACTGTAAGCTCCAGGCTGAGCCTGAGCCATTTACACAGCATTTTATAGCCCCATGAGCCAGTCAACTGAACTGTGCCCATGCAGCAGGGCTTTTATCCCCATGTAGACATTCCATTAGCATCAGCAGTCTAGTCTGCTGAAATGCCTTTTCGTCACGTTTCCGATGCAGAAAGGGAGAGCAACTTGTCTTAATTATGCTCAGACATTTGGGAGACGTTATTTTCTTCCAGGGAAGCAAATTCAATAAAAGTAGTGGTTTTTAAAAGAATGATATTTATAAATTATATCTCTTTTTAAAAGTTCAGTCTAAAATGTCATGGTGTGATAATCTGTCATGTTGAGAAAGGGAAAAAAACCTCAAAACCTCCTTAATTGATTTATTGTCATGCTCTCGTGAGTTTTTAGAAAACTTGATTGAGTTTCTAGGAACTACCAAGGAAGGGGTGGGGGGGGAAACAGGAAAGAAAGTGGAGACAAGGAGACTCTTCACACCTTTGACTTGGGTCATGTCTACATTACAAAATTAAATCAACCAAATTTATATCAGTATACATCCACCACAGGAATTACGTCGCTTGTGCGTTTCTGTGCTTTGCTTGCTGTGTCAGCAGAGCATGTCTCATCAGGAGTGCTTGCACTAAGTGAACTGTCAATGTGGGGCATTGCAGGATGGCTTCTGAAAATCTACACTGAAACTGTGCTGTCCTAATTGCCACAACATTGATGCTACACCTCTTGCTGTGTAAACTGGTGTTGTTTGTAAGTTATGTCAGCAGAGTGAAATTTTAGTGTAGACACGTATATAATTAGATTAATGTAAAGCGGCCTTGCAATGTAGATCAGAGCCTAGAGTTCCTTTAGCCACCGCATACATGCATCAGTCTCTGGAGAAGTTCATAATGTACCCAGATCCGTTGGGTTTAGAATTTGGATTAAGATGGTCAATTTTCTTGCCAATTATCTAAATCAGTATACTGAGGGAATTTGGATTCTTGTTCAGAACCTGACCACAGATTTTACTTATAAAGAACTTCCAAGTATGCTTAGTAGGAAGAGTTACACAAATATTTGAATTTAACTTTATGAAATCCTTTTTATTGCCAAAAGCATAATGCCAAATACAGCATTTAAGAAACATGTTAGTTGGATAGATTGCTATGACAGATTACAATTAATTTCAATTTGATACATACAAGAAATCTTATGCAATTATATTTTGTTAAACTTGATATTAAATTTTATGATTGATATTCATACCCTGATTTCCCAACTGGGTTGAGAAGTTGTCTGAGGCCTTGGCAGGAAGGATACTCAGGAAGGGAGTTTAGTAACTTCAGCTCATATTTTTAGACTTATGAAAGTAACTTAAAGAACTAACTAATAAAAGGAAATAAAATAAAGCTGGTCTTCTTTCTCAAGAAAGGTTTAGCTGAAGCTTAGAGCTCAAGAAGCTCAGAGTTGGAGGGAGAGAGAAAAGCCTGCCCTAGCAACAGCGTTTAAGTTTTATACCCTTCTCAACATAGAACAAGCTAGATCCACCTCTATCACCCAAATATGAGCCTTCACCCCAGAAATTGTAGGGGTACAGCTATATCATTGGACAAGGGGGTTGTGTGTGTTATTGATGTATGTCCGTTTTCCAGACGGATCTACCAGCCTTTCCCTTTTTTTATTTCTGGATATTTTTGTGGGTTTTGCAGTGTTTCACTAAACGTCCCGGGGTCTGAACTGGAAAGTTTTGGGGTTGCTGACCTGGGTGTCATGATCAAACACAGGCTTCGGGATTTATGCCTGACTGCACATACAGACCCACCTGTCTAGTCTTAATCTAATATTAGCTGAAGTTTCCAACTTATGCCTACACCCTTCATCTTTTCATTACATGCTGTATAGTCTCTTATCCAGATTTCTTGTAAGGTTTCTTGCGTTTCCAGTTAATTCTATAAAAGTTATGCCAACTTATAAACTTGTACTAAATACCAAACTTTCTATAAAAACATGATAGACCTATAAAGAAGAATACATGATATGATTTCTAACCATTAGAGGAGTAAATTTCTGGAATAGTCTTCCAAGGGGAGTTGTGGGGGCAAAAACCATAACTGCTTTCAAAACTGAGCTTGATAAATTTATGGAGGGGATGGTATAATTAGCCTATTTTGGAAATTAACTGATATTTGGCTACGTGTGGTGGATATACAAGAGGGGAGAGTACATGGGGTGGGTTCTTAGTTATTACAGATAATTTTTTCTTGGGTAACTGACTGTTGAGACTTGCCCACGTGCTCAGGGTTTAACTGATTGCCATATTTGGGGTCGGGAAGGAATTTTCCCCAGGGCTGATTGGCCTGGGCTCTGAGGGGTTTTCTCCTTCCTCTGTAGCACAGGGCATGGCTCACCTACCGGTCAGTTCTCTGTATCTTAAAGTCCTTAAATCATGATTTAAGGAGGTAAATAACTCAGTCATAGGTTGGTGGCCTATTGCTGGAGTGGGTGGGTGAAGTCTTGAGGCCTGCATTTTGCAGGAGGTCAGACTAGATGATCGTACTGGTCCCTTCTGACCTTAGAGTCTATGGCTATGTCTACACTAGGGAATTAAGGTCGACTTTAAAAAGTCGACTCTAATAAGTCGACTTTAAGTCGACTTTATTAAGTCGACATAGAGAGTCCACACTGGATTCCTAAGTCAACTTAAAGGGGGGCTTACTAACTCGACTTAGAGAGTCTACACTGGACTCTCTAAGTCGACTTGATTGGTCCAGGGAGAGCAAGCCCCACACGGTCTGGGGCAGAAGGGAGCAAGGAGCTCCCTTCTGCCCCGGACCACTTGGCTCCCTTCTGCTTGGGACTTCTCAGGTCCCTGGCAGAAGGGAACCCTCCTAGTCTGGACCACTCGGGTCCTGGGGAGAACTTCCCCAGGACCCAAGTGGTCCGGGCCAGGAGGAAGAGCCAGAGACCCGCGCTCCAGCTGCTGGCTGCTGAGCAGCTGGAGTGGGGATCCCAGCAAGAAGGGACCGCGGGGTTTCCTTCTCGCTGCTCTCGGCAAGAAGGAAGCTCCACGCTTCCTTCTCCCCGGGACCCGCGCTCCAGCTGCTCGGCAGCTGGAGCACGGGTCTTGGGGAGAAGGGAGCCCCACGCTCTCTCCTAGCCGGGACTACGCTCCAGGTTCTGGGAAGCCTTTGGAAGATTCTTGTGGCAGCTGCAGCGCGGGTCCCGGGGACAAGGGACCGCAGGGCTTCCTTGTCACCGGGACCTGAGTGGTCCCAGCAAGAAGGGAGCCCCGCGGGTCCAGCTGTTCAGGGTCCCAGCCCGCACTCCAGCTGTTCAGCAGTGGGCAGCTGGAGCGCGGGTCTCCAGCTCTGCTCCTTGTCAGGACCGCAGGTTCCCGGCTTGGCAGGAACATGGGGAGTGTGGGGCTTCCTTCTCCCCAGGGTCCGTACTCCAGCTGCCAAGCAGCTGGAATGCAGGTCCTGGGGAGAAGGAAGCGAGCCCCACAGTCCCTTCTTGCCGGGACCTGAGTGGTCCCGGCGAGAAGGGACCCATGCCCTAAGTCGACTAAGTCGACTTAGGGCTACCCCACATCTACACTGGCTTAAGTCGACTTAAATAGTCAACTTAAGCCTCAAAGTCAAGTTTATAACAGGTGTTATAAAGTTGACTTTGAATTTCCTTAAGTCGACTTAAGCAGCTGCTTAAGTCGACTTAAGGAAACTGTAGTGTAGATGTAGGGTAATTAAGTCGACTTAAGCAAACTTAAGTCAACTTAATTTTCAAGTGTAGATGCACCCTATGAGTCTATAAACTAGATATACACATGCAAGCAGAGTATAGGTAAGGTCAAAGGCTACAATAATACCTACTTAACAGCAGTACCGCCAATGGAAAAGCAGTGAAGAGCTCTTGGGGAAATAAATATATATATATATACGCGTATTGTAATCAAATTAGGTTCTGGCCAGGACAAGAAATGCCATGAATTGGCAAAGAGAGCACGGTTCGGTTTCATAGCGGCTCTCGCTTAGAGGCATAGAAATTGCTGTGCTGGAACAGATTAGTGAACTGTCTTTTCCAATATGCTGTTTCTGACAGTGACCAATACCAGCTGCTGCAGAGGAATATTCAATAAACTCATCAGAGGACTGTTATTGAACAACCTACCCACAAGGAATTTTCTTCTACCTCCCATTAGTTAGAGATTGACTCCTGCCTTGAAACATAGGTGTCTACATCACTTCTGAAACGTCCTTTTTAAAAATCTTCATTATTATAACCCTTGATATTTTTGCTATCCATATAAATATCTGTTCCTTTTTTGATTCTTGCTAAATTCTTGGTCTCTGATATTTTGGGGTGGTGAGTGCTACAGACTAACTGTATATTGCAAGGAAAAGAACTTTCTTTTACCATTTGTAAATATTCAGTTTCATGGAAAGTCTCATGATTCTTGTATTATGAGAGGGTGAATAAGAAGTTCCTGCTCTAGCGTCTATATATTATCAATTATTTTGTCTATCTTTTAATGTCCCCACTTATTCATCTACTTTCTAATAGAATCAGTTCCAGACGTCTCAGTGTCTGTCCATATATGCATTTGCCTATGTGTCTGTAATTTTGCTAGGGTATTGCTTCAGTACTGATTTATGGTAACCAGTGCTACCTACTGAGTTATCAGTATCATTTTCTGCAGGACCCTGGCTTTCCATGGAGGTCTCTTACACTTATGATCGCTAAGCTTCCTCCTTAGATGAGTAGTGATCTTATCCTGGTGTATGATGGCTTCATGTAAACAGTATTTTCTAAATATCCATACTTCTCCCTCTTTCTGTTGCTTCACTACATCCTTTATTAAAGTCTTGATGGAGGCAGAGCCCTTATTAGTGTCTTAACTATGGCTCTGGATACCCAGACTCTCATCTCAAGAAGCACAGTCCAGCCAACGGTCCTTGCAAACTGCTTACTGTTAGAGGAAAACAGATTTGTCTATAGTTTGTTCACAGGTGAATTTAGCACAAATTTTCTAAAAAAGCTTTGTGTAGGTTTATTGAACTCTGGGTTGTTTTATTTTAAGGAGGATTTGGAGTTTGTGCAGCAGCTTTTTTTTTCCCCCTCTTGTCAAAGTGGTGGTTATTTTTGACTCAGAACCAAGTGCTTAGTCAATGTAACTGCTGCTGAATAATTCCACTTCCCCAATACTTAAACAAACAGCAAGTTATTACAAAGAACAGAGTCCTTTCAGATAAAGATAGCACCTATTCTAAATATGTAGGAATAGCAATATTGTGCCAACTGCATTGGAATAATAAACAGAGCCAGCAAGCTTTTGCTCTAGGCCTACTTAACAAACAAGGCAAAGCTTCTCTTGGACATCTGCCCTTTCTCACCCTCGCTTCTGCTGGCTGTGAATTCAAGAGATCCTAGCCTAGCAATAGCCTGTCATTATCCCTACAAAGAAACTAAAAGTTTCCCAAAAGTAGATCTGTAGCTAAGTAAAGAACTTGCAGAGATTCAGAATCTGCAACTGGATCCAAAGTCCACAACTGACTCACCTATTCATAACCAGCTCAACTAAAATCCTGGATTCAAATATCCATGAACTTGGGGATGTTTGAAAGGTGGATCCAGATCCAAACTTTGTAATTTGGGCCCATTTTTTATTGAACAGATTAATTTGACATAGGGGCTATTTTTGGCAGGGTCAGCTATAACATCATTTGAATTAAGCATCTGTTTCAGGCAACCGTGGCAAGTTACAGCCTGCAGGAGCAGAGAAGATCAAGTCTGATTCCTCCCTCCTCCCAACCCTTTCTGGGATCTTGGGGCAATGTGAATAGTAAGGCCAACTTTGTCTCTTGGTACAATGGGAATGGGAAAAAATCCCAATCTAAGGTTATGTCTACACTGGCAAATTAAATCAACTTAAGGAGGCTTAAGTCAACTTAAATTAATCCATGTCCACACTAGGCTTTCATTAAGTCAATTTAAGAAATTCCTTATGTCGACTTAATGAACGCTTAAGTGGACTTAATAAGAACTGCCTATTAGGTCGACTTAAGCCTGCTTAGGTTGACCTAACCCTTCTTTAGGTCGACCTAAGCCCAGTGTGGACGTTTAAGTCCACCTTGTTAAGTCAATTTAAGTGTGGTTAGGTCAACTTAATAAAGTGGACTAAGTCAACTTAAAGTTAAGTCGACTTAGTCCACTTTGTTAAGTCAACTTAATAAGGTCGATTTTAAGTCGACTTAAAGTCAACCTTATTAAGTCGACTTAACAAAGTTGACCTAACTTTTCCTAGTGTAGACATAGCCTAAGTGTTTTGTTTTGTTTATTTTAGGATTATAACAGAAAAAAGGTTTAAAAACTGGGGTTTAATAAACATATTGTCATAGTGTAGTTTGAGGTGTCAGAGGTGTCAACAGTATGTGATCTAATGGAAGATAAGTAAATTTTTACTGGTGGATGGATGTTTAAAGCCTTTATACAGCTTGGTAGATTTCAACCAGGTCTACAGTACAGAATTCAGGTACTGTAATGAGTCTCTTGAAAGACCATACATAAATGAAATACAGCCTCAGTCCTGTTCTGTAATATCATTTCTTCCAAAGTATGCTGTTGGTTAGTAGCCACTAAGAGATATTTTGCCACAGGATGTGACATTTCTTAGGTCAGGCCAATAATGGCAGTGAAGTTCAGCAGCAGTCGACGGAAGTTACTCAAGCTATGCAGAGTAGCTTGCGTAATTCCAGTCGACTTGCTAACATCCCTTCACTGCGGCATCTTCACTGGGCTGCACTGACGGGAAATGCATTCCCATTGACGTAGCATTACTCTTTTCTGGGAGGTGGAGTTACTGCGACAAATGGGGAGCACTTCTGAGATCGATTGACCAGGTCTCCACAGGCCTCTCAATCAATCCCACTGCACCAATCTGTGGAGATTGAGGCAGGGATTTCAATGTAGACAAGCCCATAGATGCTTGCAAGATTTAGAAGAATTAGTTGTAGAGATCTGGAGAGATTTCAATCTGATTAATTACATGGATTTCAGGGCCAGAGGGGACCATTGTGATCACCCAGTCTGACCTCCTATATAACATAGAACTGCTGTCAAAATAATTTTTAGAGTAGATTTTTTTAGAAAAACATCCAACCTTAACTTAAAAGTTGTCAGTGATAGAGATTCCACCATGATATTATCAGCCCCAAGTTCTACCACCAGTATCAGCTACAGAATTCTTCAGTTCACTTTTTTGAAATAATTGTGTAACATTGCTGTAAAAGGGCCTTTGTTTTGTGACTTTGATGTCAGCATTGCCTAATCATTTTATTGTGGAGATTATGTAGTCTTGCTCTTTTAGCAAAAATAGATTTTGCTAAAAGGAAGGGGGGGGGGGGAAACCTTGTCCTCTGGAATAAAAATGAGAATAACCTCCAAACCTTCCAGAGTTGGTTGGATTTCATTTACAAAGCTATTTAAGGAATCTTTTCAGAAACAAAACAAAAATCAGGCTGTCGTGGACATGACCATAGCTGGGTATTGGGCAGTCTGATCTAGTAGGGAGAGTCATGAGACTGGAGTCAAGAGTCAGCTGGGTCAGGATACTGGGAGATCAGAACTAGGAGACAGTCTGGAGGTCAGGACCCATAAGTCAGATGCCAGGACCTAAGGTGGGCTGAGATGCCAGTATGTCAAATTAGGGGAACAGGAGCCCAGTTAAACAGAGAGCTTCTTGTTCTTGCTGCTGGTTTAAGTAGGTCCAGTGCGCCAATCGGCTGCTTTAGGACACCACCAATGGGATCCCAGTGATGAAGCTCCATGGATCATAGGTCAGCAGGTTGCCAGGTGGGCGGTTGGAGCAAGCCATAGCTATGCAGGCCTGTGAATGCTGCAGGCCTGGGTTTGAGACTGGTGGGTCTTTAGCATTTTGAGGTGAACAAAGGTTTTGGAGTTTGTTGAACAGTATGAAAATCTGTACTGGAGAAAAAGTTGAAGAGTTGTAGTGAATTGGTTTTTAAAGGTGCAAAAAGGTAATTAACTGGCAATTAGAGTAATATGTTGCAGAGGGATTGCCATCCAGAACAAGTTCCTCTGTTTATGGAGCAAATCTAGCATGACTTCTTCACATCACCATGCCATCCTGTGCTGGAAGAACCATTCAGTACTTGCTTTCTCAACTGAAACTGCCAGTACAAGTGGTAATTGTGGTATTTATTTGTGTGTACATCTAGCCACTTGGAACTGGACTGACCAAGACTACTAATTCACTAATCACATACCCATTGCTTAGATGAACTGTTAAGTTTTGATCAGTGCTAACCTTGATTGTATTTTAATTGGCAATTTAGAGTCAAAGGCTTCATGTCCCATTACCAGTGCTCTGAACCGTCCAGCCTTGAGTCATCAACACTCAATTTTTTTTAACAGCATTGTTTCTTAAACAGTGCTTGCCAGAAATATTAAAAGGAGGCTTTGTTTAGATTCTGTAGCCCAGTAAGCAAGCCACCATTACAAGAGATGTGATTTGCTATCTGTTTCCCATTCTTGGTGCAGTGGACAGGATTTGTCTTATTCTTCCCGAAGAGGTCACATTCCTGGATATGAAAGAAAGTGGTCCATTATTATTGAGATAGTTTATGCTTCCATGTTCAAGTCATCCCATCGGTAACACTGTTCAGACTGCCAATAAATAGATGGACCACCAAGGCAGGGATCTCATCAATCTTACTCACAACAAAAGAGCGTTGTTGTATTTATAGACTCTTTATACAAAACAAACACAAACAAAGCCAGTGTAAAACCTGCAGTCAGAGGGGAAGTCAGTCATTTTTGTACTGCCCTGGTGGTGTACCGTGCAGATGTAGAACACCTTTGTTCTACTGTACAAAAGAATCCGGATTAGCTGAGTAGCTTGCGCCCTGTCTAATATCATGGGATAATTTGAGAGCCAATAGAATGGGAATGCACCCTGGCCCTTTGATTAAAAAAAGCGGTTAGCCTCTGTGTTAGCCCTATCACTTATCACTAAGGACTTGACCCTGCACTCACTAAAGTTAATGACAGTGCTATTGATGGCTTCAGTAGATCTTAAAGGGGCAAGAAATGGGGCAAGGAATCATTGTTTTATTTCCGTAAGGCAAGGCTAGCTACAAATAATGTTTTCTTTGTTCAATCAATGAGGAAAATAGAAAATGTTTGTCTGAGTTAATAGCTATGATTTGGATTAGTAATTAACTAAATCAAAATTATTTAACAACTAAAGTGGAAAGTTTTGTTTTTTTTTCAAATTTACTGCGTGCACTGTTAATTGTTAAAAACAAAATACTTTTTGCACTTATTTAGCATGTCTCAGCTTTAAAAAGACCTGTCAAAATAGCATGAAAATTCACATACCCTTTTCAGGACGCATTTCTACTGTCTGGTGCTTCCATTAACATTTATCCCCTGTACATCTACCTGCTCAAACATTACTGATTGTTTGTCAATGTGGTATATGAATTTCCTAGGCTCGGTATAAGAGATCAGGCTGTCCCTCCCTGTCTGTCTCCGAGGAGACCATAACCCCTTGCTACAATGCTCATAGACTCATAGACTTTAAGGTCAGAAGGGACCAGTACGATCATCTAGTCTGACCTCCTGCAAAATGCAGGCCTCAAGACCTCACCCACCCACTCCAGCAATAGGCCACCAACCTATGACTGAGTTATTTACCTCCTTAAATCATGATTTAAGGACTTTAAGATCCTATGAGTGCAGGCCCAACAGAGGGGAATTAGCACCAGGGCAAGTCCGTTCTGCAGGTGACGGACATGTATACCATCTCTGGCCCCAAACAAGGGAGCAAGCAGTCTGTAGCCCCAAGTCCTCCAGTGGGGCGGGGAGACCAAGAATCTTCTAGCTCTTGACAGGGCAAATTGGCAGTTTCTATGCCCTAGGACTCAGGCAGAGTGGGGTGGGTAAGCAGTCTCCTGTCCTATGCAAGACGAGTCAGCAGTTTGAATCCTGGCCCTCAGGCAGGGCAGGGACTCAGTCTCTAAGCCTGAGCAGGGCACATGAGTAGTCTATTGGCCTGAGCAGGCATTACAGGCTGTGGTTCAGGAACCCCTTTGGGGTGTTGTGGGAAGTGGGGAGGGGAACTTGAGCCTTCTCAACAGTTCTGGTAGAGGTGAAATGTTAATGGTGTGTGGTAAATGCAAATAATCACATAGCTATGCAATTTATCACTATCCCACATGTAACATAAATGTACATGATATTGGGTCTCTATTGGCTACTTATAAAGAATGAGACATTTTTACTGAAAAGCTGGAGGGAAGCTCTGATAAAGCTACAGTATGACCTGAACACCATTCAGTGGGGCAAGAGTCAGTTACATTTAATAAACCTGTTTCAGCAAAGGTTAGGATACAGGTGCCATATGCAAATTGCATTTCCATGGGATGAAAGTCAGTTCTTACTCCCTTCCTTCCTCTGCTCCCCATGGAATATATTGGCTGAAAATGCAATCAGGATTCATTTTTAAAACAAATACCAACCAAAAATAAATAGATGTTTTAGGTATTATTATTTCCTCTCTTGAATGTGAAAGAATAAATATTTCAGTCATACACTGTTAAGTGATTGTATTTTTCTTTTCTTTTGCAGGTTGTCTTAGTCTTTGCTCTTAGTATTGGTGCTCTTGTAATATACTTCATAGATTCGTCAAGGTGAGTATTCTAATACATTTCCTTTCCCCTCTTTTCCTAAAGCAATTATGTGCTTTAAATTGCTCCATTCATCTACTTCAGCTCAAAGCTTTTTATACTCATCACCTGAATGCAAAGAATTTTATAATATTGCATAGTCTTCCAGCTAGTTGATGAGGGGAAGGTCTTTTGTAAACTATATTAGTCTTAGTTACATTTGGTGCTAGAGAGGGAGTAATTAGAAAAAGAATATTTCTGAGTTTAGAATATGCATACTGCAGGAAAATTTTATTCTTCCAGTTAAGTTAGGACTTAACATATCCTTCAAGGACACAAGTAGAACAGAGGATGTGAGGAAGGGAGTTTGACTTAAGAAGTCGCAAGTCTACTGGACAAATAACACGAATATCTAAGGAGACTTCCAGGAGCTCCTTTGAAAACAAATCACAGTTACATCTAGCCTTATTACCCATTCAGATTTCCAAGTTCTGAGTTTGGTGGAGTTGTCCCAATGCCATTCAAGCTGAGCTTGTAGGACACAAGAAACATTTCAAATTTTCTATGGGGATGAGGAAATGGATTCGCAGAGGATGTTTCCTTTGGGAGATGTCAAGATTTCAGCATAGGGTTGGGGCTGTGTGTCTGTCTCCGAACTTGGGGCTGGGGCCAGAGCTGGAATTGTGCACTCTCCCCCACTGGGACTGCAGCCAGGGCTGGAGTTGGGCTGTGGATCCTTCCCCACCACCCACTGCTTTGGTCGGGGCTGGAGCCGTATCCCCCACTGTGGCAGGATGTTCTGGCTGTCCGTCCTCTCATGGAGAGGCTCCAGCTCTGATCCCCCTCAGTTATACTTAGTAAAAGTCACAGACAGGTCACGGGGTCCCATGATTTTTTGTTAATTGCCCGTGAGTGACCTGTCCATGACTTTTTCTAAAAATAACTGTAACATAATCTTACCCTACTATGCAGATATCTAACCCAGGGGATCCCTGTGAAATCCAATACACCCCTGTGCTCTCTGCCAGTTGGCATCAAAAGGTCCCTGGATCACAAAAGGTGACACTGGGTTGGTTTAGAACAGTGCACG
The DNA here is from genome assembly GCA_007922175.1 of Pelusios castaneus. Taxonomy (NCBI): domain Eukaryota; kingdom Metazoa; phylum Chordata; order Testudines; family Pelomedusidae; genus Pelusios; species Pelusios castaneus. Next base: position 52,132,633 of record ML685755.1, read on the forward strand.
TTGGCTGGGTGTTTTTATAGGGTAGGCTTCTCCACTGTCTTACTCATTTGTTTTGTTTATTTTTAAGAGCGCCTGTTGCCCTAGTAGAAAAGTGCTTTTTAAAAGAATTTAAATGTAATGTCCACAATGCTGCAGACATCAGTATAGTACCATGGTTACAAAAATACTCATTATAAAACCAATAAATCCCCAAATCAACTAAAACAATAGCATATATTTCCTACATCATGTCCTGGAGCTGTGATTGAGGCAGGTTCTGGTAAACTATAAGAAGCAGCAAATTCTAGAGGGAAGAGCTTTGAGCTAAGGAAGTCATTTCTGGATCTTGTCAGCAAGTGTCTCCTAACTCACCTTGAAGAGTTGTGTGGTCAGAAAAAAGACTTTTAAAAAAGTCACCTTCTTATTCAGCAGACCTGCTGCCTGGGTACATTCAGTCATGTTTGCTTTTGATACTAACCAAAAAATAAGTCTTTTTTCCTATATTTCACCTGTGTTAGAACTTCATATCTCATGCTGCACTGGGAGAATGGGTTTGATGCTGTTCTGGCTCCAGCATTACCAATGAAATATGACCCCTTAAACTTGAGTAGCAGAAATTGCAGTAGTCCAGTCAGAAGGAGACTGAAGGGCGGAGGAGTATTATAAGAACTGCATTAGAAAGGAGTGCTTGAGCTCTCCTGGCCAGCCAGCTAGGACTATGACCCACTGTTGCTCTTTGGTCAGGGAGAAGTAGTGGATCCAGTAATTGGCAAGCTCTTTTGGTTAAAAGAAGTCACACTATATATGCACAGTCCCTTTGCTAACAAGTACAACTCTCATCTTATAAAAGTTGAGCCATCTGGCAGTTAACTTCCATCCTGATGGTTATTTCTGTCAGACACAGGGGGAGAAACCAGACTATGGAATCTGACTTCCCTGAAATGGAGGTGTAGGACTGATTATTACCAGTAGGGCCATGGCATAGTGGCCCATAAAAGTCTCCCAATCTCTGTTAGACTTGGTTTCACAAACACAGTGAACAGATGTGTGATGGAACATTGTGTGACTCTATATGTCAGGCTGGTCTTAAGACACAAGAGCAGTTGCCCAGTATGATCCTCTTGGACACTTCTGAGAGGAAGGAGTAAAGTCAGTCTTGCAGATCTTGTATCCTGGTCAGTTAAAAGTGCTCATCACTCTAAGGAAAGTGGCATTCATACTTCAGCCATTATCCACACTGCCACAATCATGCTCTTTTAGAAACTGTGCTGTTGGAAAAGAAAGTTTTCTGCAGAGTGAATGATGGTACTAACTAGAAGGGAAGCAGCTGTGACTGCACCGTGCAGCTGTGATCGGTTGAGTGTTTGTGCCTAGAGCTGAGTCATTGATTCCCTTTCCTGAGCAGATTGCAGCTGATAAATTCACTCTGTAGAAAAGGTTCCTTGCAAAGAGAATCACAAGGCATTTCATTCTTTCTGGAAGGGGACGGAACATTATTTGTTACTCCACCTCAATGCTTCCTCTTGCCACTTTTTCCACTTGCTTAGCTCATTATCCCACAAAATGGTAGTGTGTATAGGACCTCATTCTTCTTTCCAATAAATGTATGTAACTCCTGTTGATGCCAGTGATGCATGCTTGCAACTAAGGGCAGAATTTGGTCCATAAACTGAGAAAGAAGTGAATAGGAAAATGGCTTGACTGCCTTGGGATCCTTACTAATTAAATCTAGTCTCATCCAAAAGCTCCCATTTCAGATTATCACGGTTCAATACACCCAACCTCTCCTCCTCAGTTTTCAGAATTGCATCAGTAAGACTCAGTTATTCTGGATGTTAGAACTTTTAAACATTCTAAATTCAATTTAAATGTGTAAATACTGTCTTTCTTGGTGGTATCCTGTTCCTAAAGGAGATGCTAAAAGTGTAATCACAATTATTTTCATCTTCTGCTATCATCGTAAAACTGGTATCTTCTGGTATCATCTTAAAAAAAAAATTAGCTGAATTTCCCTCCATCTCTCGATGTCGATTTTTAATTTGTGTAAAACCAGAGCTTTAAATTGCAAAGGAAAAGAAGTCAAATACAAGTCTGTTTGAGTATAAAATAACTTACTGTGTTCTCATGCTGATTCTTTTCCAGTTCATTTCCGTTTAAAATTGTTTATGCTTAGTTCTTCAAGGTAAGAAATTAATGGAACCATCCTTTACTATTCGGAAGAGAAGCGAAGTTCACCTGTGTCCCTTAGCTGGTTCTATAGAGTCTGCTGAAAATACTGCAGTAGAATAGAGAGCACTCATGACAAACATTTGGCAGTTTTGTGTTTAATCCATGCTTTTTTGTAGGCAGTGCCCCCACTCTGCTAGCCTTTCAAATAGTGCCTGTATGTTACTAGTTAACCCTTACTCTCAACACTTCTGTATGCAACATAGCATATTCTCTGGTGGTTTTTCTCAACATTCATGGTGAATTCCTTATTTCATTTCTCATTCCCCTGCCTTCACAGCTCCAACCCTTACAATTTATATAGAGTTCTCTGGAAATAATATACAGTAGATGTGGGCAATGTTTCTATCAAGCTTCCACAAAGGAGACAGCATCTTAGAGCCAGGGTCAGTCCCAGTTGCAAACAATATAAGTGATTGCTGAAGACTCTGAAGTTCTCAATGGATTTCATAAGGTGTGGGCTCCTCTGATTTCTCCTTTCTGCAATCTGAGTGGAAGGGAGGCAGTTCATGACCTGAGTTAATAGCATTTCTTGGGGCTACTGCTCAATGCATGAATCCATACATATAAAGCAACCTAGATCCGTTATTTAGATAGATACATAGATAGAGGTCTGCAGGGCATCTTACTGACATAGATCAACCTTTATCCCAAGGATCTTACATTCTAGAAGCCTGTTCCTACAGCCTTTTCTCATGAAAGCAACCTCTTTAATGGAGTCCCTTTGCTACAAGATCAAGTCCCCACTTAGACTTCAAAGGTATGATCTATGATAGGCTAGAAACTAGAGAGAGGATTCATTAGACAAGTTGTTTGATTAGTTTGTATGTTCTGCACACACATTTTAGTTATTTACTTTGATGCTGTTTTTAAAATTAAAAGACAATATTGCAGGTTTTGCTAAACTTTCATGTTATCATGCATTTGTGACTTCCTTAATTAGAATCATACAGAAAAGTGTCCCCTGGCAATGAGGGCAAAACATCTGGATCTAAGAACACAATGACATCATGAATCGTGAAATGTATATAATGTACACATTAGGTCTTACTGAGGATACAAGTTTGTCCACTGCTGTGGCCTCCTAAGCTGAAGTCAGCTTGAATCAGCTTTTTAGATATGGAAGATACACATGAATTGCTCCCTATGGTTAGCTTTGTCTTTTTTGCACATAAAACCTCTACTTGTGCATCAAGAAAGGTCTTATAACTGTTTGCTGCTTCTGTGGAGGAGAATATGAACTTATCAGTTTCATTAAAAAGTTGTATATAAACCCCAGTTGAGTCTGATAAGGTGCACAAATATTCTTAACTTTTAGATACTGCTAAAGTAGTTCTAAAGAGGTAGCCGTGCTAGTCTAGGTCAGTTCCCCATCTTCAAAGCATCTGACAAAGTGCGATTTTTCTCCCACAAAAGCGATAAATAAATTTTAAAAGTGCCCCAGGACTCCTTGTTTGTTTTGCTAAAGTAGTGTGTTCACGAGGCAGCTGGCATGGAAGAACATATGTGTTGAGGCCAGCCTAGAAACAGAAAATTTCATCTTCTATTTCTGGTTACTTTCCTTAATTATCCTTTTGCTTAATATTATTTTTAAAATGTTACCTTCTGCTTTCACTTGAAAGTCCCTGGTCCTAAATTATGAAAAATACCAGTAAATATCCTATCTTGTCCTCCTCCTTTCAAAATTCTTCTTGTGCTGCTCCCTTCTATCCTGACACAGGCTAAGGGCTCTCTGTTTTAGCTGTTGTAAACACCACATTTGCTGGGACTGATCATCTGCAACTGCTATTGACGTCAATGGGAGTTGAGCCGCTGATGCTCTTCACCTCTCAGGGTTTGTTTCTATGTTGGTTCTGAGTACAAGTTTGAATCAGATGCGGTAATACAATTTAAAACACATTTTGTAACTTGCTAGGTTCATAATTCTCCCAGTCCTGTGTTTCTTGAGACATAGCTACTGCAGGTAGAGTGTCATGGAACAATGGTAAGGAATCACAAAAGCTGCATTCTTCTTACACAGACCAAGGAATTTTATTGGGAAAAAAGAAAACAGCACTCTTCCTAAAGTTACTCTCTTTTATTCTCTGCTTCACAGCTGAGCTTCTGCCTAGAACCTTCCCCTAGCATCCCTTGCGTGGCTTTTCTGTAACAGATTTTAAGAATTTCAGATTTTACATATCCATCTAGCTATTGCAATACAAAAAGATGATGATAGCAAAACTGGGGGAGAAGTTCAATCCTAGGCATAGCTGGCTCTGCACCTTGGGATTTACTGTCTTAAGGCCCATTAGAGCCCGAGTGCAGTGGCTCCATGCCAGTTGCTTGGCTTGCTTATTATTTAAAGTAAAGCAAAATGTTGGTTCTTGTTTAATCAAAATATTAACTGGAAACCAAGCTTGCCCAGCTACTGAGCGCTATTATTTAGAGAGAGGAAAGGAGCTGCTTTGAGGGAGACTTGAAGCCTGGAGTAGGCTTGCTAAATGAGCCACCCAGAGGCACCTGGCACAATTAAGGAACCTTAAAGCACCTGATTACTTTTTTAAAAAGCTGAAGCAGTATAGGGGAGGTAGGATGAGGGAGAGACAGGGGCTGACTTAGTGAAGTTGCAAGAGAGTCAGCTTGGGTGGGGGCAGTAGTAAGGTACTGAGAGAGACTCTGTGTGTGAAGGAATCATTTTTGCTCACCCAGACTGAGGTAAGAGCCATGACCACAGACAAATCTGGGGGACTCTGAGTGATGGGGAAATTTCCTTGTTTAAGTTCAGTTCGGGACCCCCTCTGGAAGGAGCCAGACAGGCTGTGTTGATGATAAGAACTTTTATTAAAGTTTCTTGGACTCCTACTAAAGAAAACTGCTTCACCAGATCCTCCATGAGGGGAAGTGGTGGGATTAGTTAGGGTGGAAAAAGGTCCACCTCTCCCTTCGTGTCATGGGATAAGATGGAAAGTCTTCTCATGGCTTAGTAACTGATTCAAAGATAGGAAATACAGGGTAGGACTAAATTATCAGTTTTCAGAATGGAGAAAGGTAAATAGTGGTGTCCCTTGGGGTCTGTCCTGTCCTGTTCTACATATTCATAAATGATCTGGAGAAAGGAGTAAATAGTGAGGTGGCAAAATTTGCAAATGATACAAAACTACTCAAGATAGTAAAGTCATAAGAACATAAGAACATAAGAAAGGCCGTACTGGGTCAGACCAGAGGTCCATCTAGCCCAGTATCTGTCTACCGACAGTGGCCAGTGCCCAGGTGCCCCAGAGGGAGTGAACCTAACAGGCAATGATCAAGTGATCACTCTCCTGCCATCCGTCTCCATCCTCTGATAAACAGAGGCTAGGGACACCATTCTTAACCCCTTTCTGGCTAATAGCCAATTATGGACTTAGCCACCATGAACTTATCCAGTTCCCTTTTAAATATTGTTATAGTCCCAGCCTTCACAACCTCCTCAGGTAGTAGACTGTCCAAAGTAGACTGAAAGCATTACAAAGGGATCTTACAGGACTGGGTAGCAAAACTGCAGATGAATTTCACTGATTCACTGTTGATAAATACAAAGTAAGGCACATTGGAAAACATAATACCAACTATATATGTAAAATGATGGGGTCTAAATTAGTTGTTACCACTCAAGAAAGAGATCTTGGAGTTATTGTGGATAGTTCTCTGAAAACATCCAGCCAGTGTGCAGCAGCAGACAAAAAAGCTAACCAAGTGTTATTAGGAAAGGGAGAGATAAGAAGACAAAAATACCACATTGCCTCTCTATAAATTCATGGTATGCCCATATCTTGAGTCCTGTGTGCAGATCAGTTTGCCCCATCTCCAAAAAGATATATTGGAATTGGAAAAGATACAGGAAAGGGCAACTAAAATAATAAGGGGTATAGAAAAGCTTCCATGGGAAGAGAGAGTTGTAAAACTGAGACTTTTCAGGTTGGAAAAGACACAGCTAAGGAGGGAGGGATATGGTAAAGGTTTATAAAATCATGATTGCTGCAGAGAAAGGAAATAAGGAGGTATTATTTGCTCCCTCTCAAAAGGTGAAAACTAGAGGTCACCAAATGAAACTAGGTGGCACCAGAAGCGTTGCTCCAGGAAATAAAATGATTCAGGGTTCAGACCCCCAAACCCAACCCTTCAGGCATGGCCTTGGGGCCCGCATGCCCACCCGGCACTGCTCTCTGGGGTCCCTGCGCCTGGCCTGGCCGGGTGCCACTACTGTTGGGCATGGAGCTCCTGCACCTGGCCGGGAGCTGCTCCTGGCTCCCTGGCTTTGAGTGGGCCTGGGGACCCCAAGCAGCTGGCTCCTGGGGCCCCTACCTGGCCCCATGCATCTTCAATTGCCCCCCTCCCTTGCTGTCTGAGTCCCAGTCCCTCTTGCACCTTCCCCGGCCCACACCCAGCTCCCACAGATCCCCACCCAGCACTAACTTTTACTGGAGCTCAAGGGGGAGCTGCCAGATGCTGAATCGCCCCAGGGTTGACATTTCCTGCCCTGCTCCACCCTGGGCCATAGGCCTGGGAGCACAGCAAGGCAGGAGATTTTAAAAGGCCCCACTGGCCCCAGCTCCAAGGCATGGCTCAGGGCATGCCCCAGTACATTTGGGGCCCATGCCCAGCAATGCCCCCGGGTGTCACCAAATGAAATTAACAGGCAGGAGGTTTAAAACAAAAAAGAAGTATTCCTTCACACAATGTGGAGTCAAATCTGTGGAACTTCTTGCCAGAGCACATTGTGAAGGCCAAACCTGCAATGGGGTTCAAAAGCTAACTAGATAAGTCTGTCGGTGGCTATTAGCTGGGATAGGCAGGGATTTCTGTTTGGCAGAGAATGGGAATGATGATGGGGTGGATCACTTGATGATTACCTGTCCTATTCACCATAGAAGCACCTGGCATTGGCCACTGTTGGAAGACAAGATACTGGGCTAGATGGACCATTAGTCTGACCCACTCCGGCTGTTTTTATGTCTCTGTACACTGCAATTTAAGGGCCCAAAGTAGCCCCCGCATTCGTGCTGTGGATTTACAGTTATTTGCTGTTAGGAAGTCACTTAGAATCCATGGAGACTAGGCAAGAGATTCCATTCAAGGTATTTCCTGTGTGACTGTAGCAGAAGAGAAGTGTTATTTATGAAGCCTGCTCATCCTTTTGAAATAATCAATTAGCAAATGCTTTCCATCTGTGTCATTGCAGGAAATGTCCATGTACTTAGTGATTCTGCTGGTTACTGTGCCTGTAAAGCAGTGGTCCCCAAACTTTTCCTCTCACCCTCCCCCCCTTACCAGCAATAGAATGGCCCAATGGGGGTTCAGGTCTGGTGGCTATGTCATGACCAGGAGCAGGGCAACAGCCGGGGTGGAGTGGAGGCGCTGCCAGAGGTTGGGGTGGGCTGGGAAGGGGGGAGTCTGGAGCAAAGCTTGGGCAGAGTGGCACTCCCTCTCCTCTTTCCCTGCCCCCCCAATTGTGGGGTCTAGCTGAGGCCATGCTGCACTCCCCTGGATTTTACTCTGTGCCTCCATGGGGGTTGTACCCCACCATTTGGGGACCAGTGTTGTAAAGAGATCTTTATCCATCTCATTAAAAACAAACACACACACAAAACAAGAGTCCTGTGGCATCTTAAAGACTGACACATTTTTTCAGGCATAAGCTTTTGTGGGTTGCAACTTTATGCCCAAAGAAATGTGTCAGTCTTCAAGGTGCCATGGGACTTTCATTGTTTTTGCTATATACCGACTAACACAGCTACCCCTCTGGAACTTATCCATCTCATGTAACTTGCTGTACTAATTGCTTAATATTGAGATGGTCAATATAATATAATATAATATAATATAATATAATATAATATAATATAATATAATATAAAGTTTTATTAAAAATATTATTTTAATTATATAACGTATTAATCAAAGAACCAATTCTGAAACACTTGGAGGAAAATAGAGTGATCAGAAACAGTCAGCATGGATTCACCAAGGGCAAATCGTGCCTGACCAACCTGATTGCCTTCTATGATGAGATGACTGGATTTGTGGATGGAAGAATAGCCGTCGACATGATATACCTTGATTTTAGCAAAGCTTTTGATACCGTTTCCCACAGCATTCTTGTCAGCAAGTTAAGGAAGTATGGGTTGGACGAGTGGACCGTAAGGTGGATAGAAAGCTGGCTAGATCACCGTGCTCAGCGGGTAGGAATCAATGGCTTGATGTCTAGTTGGCAACCAGTAACGAGTGGAGTGCCCCAGGGGTCTGTCCTGGGGCCGGTTCTGTTCAACATCTTCATTAATGATCTGGATGATGGGATAGATGCACACTCAGTAAGTTCGCGGACGGTACCGAGCTGGGGGGAATGGTAGACACACTGGAGGGCAGGGACAAGATTCAGGGAGACCTAGACAAATCGGAGCATTGGGCCAAAAGAAATCACATGAGGTTCAAGAAGGACAAGTGCAAAGTCCTGCACTTAGGATGGAAAAATCCCATGCACTGCTACAGGCTGGGGACTGATCAGCCAAGTAGCAGCACTGTAGAAAAGGACCTGGGGGTTATGGTGGACGGGAAGCTGGATATGAGCCAACAGTGTGCTCTTGTTGCCAAAAAGGCCGATGGCATATTGGGCTGCATCAGCAGGAGTGTTGTCAGCAAATAGAGGGATGTGATTATTCCCCTCTATTCGGCACTGGTCAGGCCACATCTGGAATACTGTGTCCAATTTTGGGCTCCCCACTACAGAAAGGTTGTGGACAAATTAGAAAGAGTCCAGCCAGCGGAGGACAATGAAAATGATTAGGGGCTGGGGCACATGACTTACGAGGAGAGACTGAAGGAATTAGGTTTATTTAGTCTGCAGAAGAGAAGACTGAGCAGGGATTTGATAGCAACCTTCAACTACTTGAAGGGGAGCTCCAAAGAGGAGGGAGCTAGGCTGTTCTCAGTAGTGACAGAGGACAGAATAAGGAGCAATGGTTTCTAGTTGCAGCTGTGGAGGTCGAGGTTGGATATTAGGAAAAACTTTCTCACTCGGAGGGTGGTGAAGCATTGGAATGGGTTACCTAGGGAGGTGGTGAAATCTCATCTTTGGAAACATTTAAGGCCCGGTTAGACAAAACCCTGGCTGGGATGATTTAGTGGGAGTGGTCCTGCTTTTAGCAGGGGGCTGGACTAGATGAACTCATGAGGTCCCTTCCAGCCCTAAGATTCTGTGATTATCCCCAGAGAATTTACAGTCTAACTAGACAATACGCAGAAAGGTTGGGAGAGAGGAGTATTATCCCCATTTTACAGAGGGAGAAATGAGCCACTGAGATTCACTAAACTGCCTGGAAATTAAGTGGCAGTGTCAAGAAATGAAATCAGATTTTCTGACTATCAGTACACTGTTTCCAACCACAAAAATATTATTCCTTTATGCATCACCTTTCTTCTCAAAACCTTTTGGTGAACCTTGCCCAATTTATAGCTTTGATAAACAGAAATAAAAAAAAGAAAAGCCACCACACTGTATGAAGTTCAATCTTAAATCAAATGTAACTTGGCAGTTTCATCTGATTTTTCTTTTGAATTGTCTTCTTTTTCAAATCCAAAACTCCATTCCATTCTCAGACAACGTAAATCCTCATGGAATGCCTTATAAGACAGTAATATAATATGCACCAAAGCACTAGTTTTTCAGTAATTTTAATGCGATGTTGTAAACACTAGAGCACAGAAGATGGAAATATTTTTGCTTTAGCAAGTCTCATACAATTGTACTTTAGATTCAATTGTTATTTTTTAGGAAGATGAATATTTTGGTGCATTTTCTATCAAGGATTGGGGCTGATCCTTTCATTGTGTGTGCCAGTTTCTTTTATGATTAAAATGAACCCTCTTTTCCATTCTAGTGTCCCTCCTGATAGCTACGTGTCACCATTTTGACTGCTCATAGACATCTATGATGTCTGGAATCCCTTCTGTAGAAGAGATAAAATTTACCCTTTGGCAGATTACTAACACAAACACTACAGGACCACTTAAATCCTATTTTGGGGATTTAAATGGAACTTAAGTGGTGCACTGGCTATGTGCTTTCCGGCCACCTCTATGCAGAATATCTTCATCTTTAATAAAATTATTCTTTGCCTGATTGCACTTCTGGGCTTACCCCATGTTCTCAGGCCCATTTTTTATTTTCTTTTTGAGGCTGGAATATTGCGGTGTATTTTTCCCCCACAGTTGCAGGATTACATATGGTGAGAATGTATTAAAATGCTGACATCTGGTTCTCTAGACTGTTGCAATGCATTATTTTATCGTTGCTTAAAATGACTGCGACAGTGGCTGTCATTTAAAACCTTTGTTTTCCTTGCTAAGTAGATACAAACATCTTGGTTTTCCCTATGCTAAGAATGTGAGTATACAGGAAAGTTCAGTAATAGTAGTTGCAGAGGTATACTGATCATGTGGATCAGAGAAATGTTTGCACCATAGTCCATGCTTGATGGAGCTTCAGTCTCCTTTATATTCCTCCTTAATTTGCATTCTTCTCCTAGTTGTACAGGGCTGATAGTCTCCCCTCTGAATCTGCCTGCGCCTGCTCTCTCACTTCTACTTGAATCCAGTTGCACTGCATCTGAAACACTTCCCTTCCAGTTGCAAGACAGTTATGATCTCCTCACATCTTTGTAGAACACTATTTATGCCTATCACACTACAGAAATTAATAATAATGAATAAGGTTTATATGAAAACCATTCCATGCAAGTAGTATAGGCATCACTCCACCCTTCCTGCCCAAATTCACCTCAATCCCCTGCAGCCAGTCTCCTCTCATTTTCTTTGTCAATTCGACTAGTTGGGTCAGTTCTGCAATGGCTTTTGTCAGTGGTACTCCTTGCCACACAGAATTTTGGCTCTAAGCTGATGCATGTTGTCCATTGCTGAGCAAATCCAATTGGATTGCTCACCATAAAATTAATTTGTAGCATGAGCCTATCTCATTAACTGTACAGGAGTTCATTTGAGATACAGTAGATGTAATTTATCATTTTCAGTGTATAAAAACTTTTAGGTTCTATGTAAGTGAATCCTCGCAGAGTGAATATGTTCAAATTACTTAAAGACTTCACATTAATTTCACAGTGAATGAACCCATAAACCGTAAAAGTGACACACTCTTCCTACCTCAAATCCTTGGCCAAGGACAAAATTTAAACGACTGAATCATCACCCTTAATATTGATTCAGACCCAAATAGGATTTTCCATTCCTTTATAAAGCCAGATGAAGCCAATTTGATCTTCACTGAATTTGTATTAGTTACTGCAGTGCACCTGTTTATTTGTCTAGTCAAGAGTAATGTTCTGAAAAAGGGTACCTGGTCACTCCGGCTATGTCTATACTTACAAAAGCTAGTTTGAATTAGTTAATTTGAACTAACTAATTTGAACTAATTTTAGTTAGTTTGAATTAACTTAATTCAAACTAGCATGGCCCCACTAGAATGCTAATTCGAACTAGCCATGGCCATGCAGGGTACTTGCTTAGTTCGAATGAGTCAGTTGCAGGAAGGTCAATCTGCCGATTAATTTGAACTAAGCGGTTAGTTGGAACTAATATGGCCACATTTGACTTAGTTCGAATTAATAGATCGAATTAACCATTAATTTGAACTAAGCCATCAAATTTATTAGTTTGAATTAAGGAAGCCCTTAATTTGACCTAATGAAAGCCTAGTGTGGCCAAGGCTTAAGTTAGTTCGAATTAAGTTTCCTTAATTCGAACTAACTTGCAAGTGTAGACATAGCCTCCATGTCTATAATTGTTAATTTTCTGCAGTGCATTGTGGCAAGTTTTGAAAACACTGCCCATAGTCAAGGTTCAGTGGTAACTCCCGCTTTTATTATTAAGGTCCACTTTCAGGTACAGGATGCAATATTCGGCCTTTGCAGATAATTAAATGCCAAAGAGAAGAAGGGCCATTTGTTAAGCACAACAGATGTTAATTGTTAGTGAACTCCAACCCCATGAAATTGTATCTATCATGCAACAAAAGGCAAGAGAGTCAGCAATCCACAGGGTAGAAATAGTGGAATGCAAACTCTTCCTCTTCATTTTTTATTGCAGTGCCACCAAGGAGTTTGTCATAGACCAGAACCCATCTGTGCTAGGTACTGTACAAAAATAGAACAAAAAAGATATTCATGGATGAAAGGATGTTGATAAATTAGAAAGAGTCCAGCAGAGGGCAACGAAAATGATTAGGGGGCTGGGGCACATGACTTACGAGGAGAGACTGAAGGAATTAGGTTCATTTAGTCTGCAGAAGAGAAGACTGAGGGGGGATTTGATAGCAACCTTCAGCTACTTGAAGGGGTGCTCCAAAGAGGAGGGAGTTAGGCTGTTCTCAGTAGTAACAGAGGACAGAACAAGGAGTAATCGTTTCAAGTTGCAGCTGGAGAGGTCGAGGTTGGATATTAGGAAAACCTTTCTCACTAGAAGTGTGGTGAAGCATTGGAATGGATTACCGAGGGAGGTGGTGGAATCTCCATCTTTGGAAACTTTTAAGGTCCAGTCAGACAAAACCCTGGCTGGGATGATTTAGTTGGAGTGGTCCTGCTTTTAACAGGGAGTTGGACTAGATGACCTTATGAGGTCCCTTCCAACCCTAATATTCTATGATTCTAAAGTTTGGTAGCTGTGGCTCTTCAGAATTTCTGCTTGACATGAATTTGGGGATGCGGCATGGGTGAATAGATTTAAAAAATGGGTTCCAAAACTGGGGATAAATAGGATGCTCCCTTACTTATTTACTATGTGAGCAGAAAATGGCATGATAAGACACAGAAAGGTGTATTTCTGTGAGATGACACAGTTTTATTTGCTTTGATTAACTGATGGAAATCCTTCCCTCGTCATTATGGCAATCAGTAGTGGTGGTTACCTTTCTTCTTTCTTAACCTTTTTGAGAAGATGAATATAGTATGAGTAATGAGTTGTATATGTGGGACTTAGCTCACATATTTTCCATGCTAGCCACTTAAAGCAATGGTTTACATTGGTTTGTGCCATATTTATTCCATGCAAGCAAGATCTAGAAATAATAAATTGATAGAATCTATAGAACATAACAAAACAACCTTTCGTGTTTCTTAGGGGTTGAGGAAGGTTGCAGGAATTCTTGTTAAAACTTCAGTTCTCCCCAGCCAGATTTATAGACATAAATCTGTCATGTTGTTTTACTTAACAATTAATTGTTCTAGAATTAAAAACACAATTTTTCAACAATTAACATCGCATGGTCTTAAATCAAACTTAAGTTCTCAGGAAGCATTTTTTTTCACTTCGCCTATCTGTAAATTTAGATGATTATTTTTTCGTTAGAGTGTATGTATGGTGAAATCAATGATTACTGACACAAAAAAAGGCAAATCCTTCAAAGTCTACAGATAGTTGCAAATCAGACTGAATATTCCACATAGGATTTAGAATTAAGGATGTTGGGTGTTTGTCCCCTATATTTCGGTAATGTACAAACTGAGCCTGTGGGCAATTCCTACAACATTTATGCCTACCTTATATATTTCACAGTTCTGCTGGGCAATAATCATACATCCTTATACTCATGAACAATTTTCTTGATAACTGCAATTATTATAATAATTGTTGACTAAGACTTGCTACCACTTTTGAAGAAGAGGAATAGCAATTCACAAGCCTCTGCCAGTGAGTAAAATAAATATTTTGAATGTCGGTTGGATACATAAGTTCTAAGTCCATATTTAGGCACCAAATAAATGGCTTAGTTTTTTTCCAGACCTTTCTGAGCATTTACAACTCAGTGGATGCAAAAATGGACTAAATGTAGCTACTTAAAGTACAAGAGAAGTTATGGATGCTTAGCACTGCTGAAACATTGCCATTTATTTGTGTCTCTCCACATGGACTTAGGTATCTTATTTGAACAGCTGAGTACGGAAGTGCTGTACTAATGGATAAGCAGACAAAAATGATTATCCTTAAATCCCTTCCTCCATATAACTTGCATTGTGTCTTTGTAGCATCAAGGTGGGTTTTATTGTTTCACTAGAAAAAGCAGAAAGATACAGTTCTGGAAAGAGAAGAATTATTTTAAAAGACAATGAATATATCTGTTTTTTTAAAGAAAATCGTTATGTACAATTTACCGTTAACACAAGTAAATTGCAAATTCCACATGTCAGGTGCAAAAAGAAAAGCCAGCAGTATGGCAGCTTTATTTAATCAAAAGTTAGACTCATTTGCAAATAAGGCAACAGTTTGTGAAAGGTGATCTCGGGATGGACCTTTTGAAGAAGTAATAATTTTTTTAAAAAAGAGGAAAAACTCAAATTATAAATTTGTGGTTGTACAGCTTTGAAAAATGAGCACAATTGTCTTATATTTGTGATGCACCATTTCACATATGGATTATATTTCATCATATGACACCACTTTAGTTAAGATGCAGCAAGATGCAAACTAAGCAATTACTATTTATTTATACATATAAAGTTCAATTGCTTAATCTTTTATTATTTGCAGTATAAAGACTCTATTAATTCAAATGGCATATGTTTGTTTTTATAGACACACACCCGTTGAGTAACATTATATATGTTTGTTTGTAAATACGCCAGTTGGATTATTGATGTTTTTATATTAGAAATAACAAAAGGCTAAGGATTTGATCGTCAACTGCAATTTGACTATCATGCCTTATTTCTTTAAGGGCTAGATAGTCCATGGAATTTGCTAATGGGATTGGAAGCTTTTTATCTCTAGTTCTTCCCAGGGTAGTAAAGAATGACCAAAAATCCATTTGTGATATGGACGTCACAAACACAATACCACCTACTGCCATGCTCTTGGAAGTCTCATTAGGAAAGCCAGGAAATGTGTGAGCATGGGTAATGAACTTCCCTTATAGTACACGAGAGTAGTACACCTCAGTTTTAGTTTTGAGGCATGTTGGTGTGATGAGATTTTCCCTGTTGCTTGCCCACATCCCACATTTTACCTTTCTCATGGATAAGTGGAAGAATCCATTTTCTAGTGCTGTCAGTATGACATCTTGAACCCAGTTACATAAACATTTCTCTTTCAAATGTGTGGTTAGTAAGGCTTATCTTACAATGTCTCTGGTTGAACTTCCTGTTTAGATTTTGATTCTAGGTTGTTTTTTAGTGTGTTCTCAGATCCACTCAGTTTGTGTATCTTTGTTCAGCTAATAATATTTACTTGTTTTTCGTACACTTGGATGGTCTAGTTACAGTCCCATCTCATTTCTCTCATCTTCTTTCACTTCCTATAATTTTCCTCTCTCATCACTATCTTCACTTTTAGAACAATAAGAGTTTGCTGCTGTTTTCTCTTCCTGCTGCCTACAATTCAGCTCTTTGGAGCCTTTGGGAAATCTGTTGGTCTTTTCTTCTCTGTGTCTTCCATTCTTTTTTGTTCCACATTTGCTACTGGAATTGTTTCTCTCTCTCCTTCACGAAGCGGGATTTTCTCCCACGAAAGCTCATGCGATTAATAAATCTGTTAGTCTTTAAAAGTGCCACAAGACTCTTTTGTCTTTCTACAATAGATTAACATGGCTACCCCTTTGGAACTTCCCCCATAGTAAGTGTAAAATGTTTTCTTAGGCCAAATTCTTCTCCCATACAAGAAAATATCAGCACTCCTATTCAACAAATAGGATTGAAATCTGGGCCTTAATTTATTTTCTTTGCTCTTCTTTTCTAGTCTTTGTGTTGCCACATTCATGCTTGCCAAGATTACTGTATTTGCTACCTGTGATCTAGAAAAGATTCAGACTGCCAGAGGTGCATTAGAACCTCTTTAACTGACAGTCACTGTGGACGTTCTAATCTGTAATACTTCGCTAAGCAATGATAGGGAATCTCCACCATGTCATCGAGGGGTCAAAAGCTTCCTTCCGTGCTCTGGATGAGTAACAAGAATATAATGTCCTTTAACTGTTGATTTTACCCTTTCAGGAGAAAGTATACATTGGTTCAGGATCTTCTATGTTTTTTATATTTGGTAGAGGGGCTTTCTGGGAACTGGTGATTCACCTGGATGAAAATGTATTTATTCTTTTGATTGATATTTAAACTCAGCTGCTTCCAGTAATTCAGTGAGGCAGGGTATTAAAGTTTAATGTTGGCTCTCCTTAAATTCAGGGTCAAGTTCAGGTAACTGTCCTTTATAAAGAATAACCTCTCTAAAAGGGGTTTGACTATTTCCTGCCAAGTAAAAGCGAAAGGATAAGAGCTATAGTATTGTCATCGCTAAAGAATTTCTCTGTCCTGATCTGGCCTTCCCTTTCTGAGAGCCTACTCAGATGTGACAGATGCTGGCTTGGCCCATCTTTTCAGTGGATTGTCTCAGGCTGGTACTATTTAGTATGAATAGTTTGTTTGAAACCATCTTGAGTGAATTTTGACATTTCTGAGCAGGGCTGTCCCGTGGGGGGGGGCAGGGCCCAGGGCCAATTGGCAAAAGTGGGGCCCCCACCCCCCCATGCTGGAGGCGAGCGTGGTGGGCCGACTGGCCCACTCCACCTCCCAGGGAGCCAGCCCTTGGCTGGGAGGCCGAGGCTGCCGGTGTGGGGAACCGGCTCTGGCGGCCGAGGCTGCCTGTGGGGGCGGGCAGGGGGAGCCGGCTCCAGCCCCAGGCCTGGAGGCCGACCGGGGGTGGAAGGTTGGAGCCGGAGTGGGCTCTGGTCTGGGCCCCGAGGCCACCTGCGGGGAGGCGCCTGCAACATGGGGCAGGCCGGCCCAAAGGCCGGGCCCCATGTGCTCCGCCCCTGGGTCTGCCTGCTCCGTCCTGGGGGTGGGGAGGGCCGGTCCGGGGGCCGGGCATAGCCCTCCGGGTCCACCCCGCCCCACTGCTTTCGGCTCACTGCTGAAGGCAGTGGGGTGGCTGTGGGAGGAGGGGCTGCGACGCGCGCGGGCCCCACACTGCCCCGCTGGGAGCGGGACAGGGCGGGGCCCATGTATCCACGGGGCCCGGGGCAATCGCCCCGTTCGCCCCCCCCCCAGGGACGGCCCTGCTTCTGAGAACATTAAAGGAACCCTGTTGCCATAAATTGTTTGACCCCGAGTATTTTCAGAAAATATTAAGTGTTTGAGAGCACCCTTTAAGTATCATAGGCAGACCTTTTTTTAAAAAAAGTTTCTCTAAAAATGTCTGAGTTTTTATGCTACATTGTGAATATTCATGTATCTCTTGATGGGGGCCTTCAAACCATGCCATAGATTGATGTTGGGTAGGAAGCCAGGCAATTACTTGTGACCCAACTCACAGGAGACCCTTGTAAAGCAACTTTACATGTTTCAGGCCTGAGTGGCTCTGAAGCCCGAAACCCTGTATACATAATTTTTGTAGTGGGGGGGGGGGGAGGCATCATTATGTTAAGTCCAAAGGGGGTCGCCAGCACAGAAGGCTGAGAAACACTGATTTAGATGAACTGCGTGGGCCAAAGGTGTTAACATAACTCAGTCACTCTCCAACATTAAATGGTGTTAAGCAAGGATTGAGGTTTGATGTATAGAGATCTCAGCCTGCTTACTATCATGGCAAGCATGCCATTAAAAATCCTTTAAACCTTTTCTTGAAGGTAAAGAAAAGAAGGAAACACAGTTATAGCATTTGAAATGTTAAATAAGGCCTTCATTTAATTTCTTGTTCCCTTTCCCTTTAGCTAGAGAGAATTTTAGAAGCCCCTTCACCCCCCACAACTTCCTCCTCCAGACTCTTCCATGACTGTCATTTAGATGATATAAAAGCTGGTAATAATTGTCCTTTTGGGGAAAAGAGAAGAAGTTAGTTGACTGACCGCAGCTGTCGTTGTTCAAGTCCGATCCTGTTTCATCCCAGACGGTGTTTGTGGTTCATTTGGGACTGATAGAGATAGAATCATAGAATCATAGAATAATAGGGTTGGAAGGGACCTCATGAGGTCATCTAGTCCAACCCCCTGCTAAAAAGCAGGACCACTCCCCCTAAATTATCCCAGCCAGAGTTTTGTCTAACCGAGCCTTAAAAATCTCCAAAGATGAAGATTCTACCACCTCCTTGGATAGCCCATTCCAATGCTTCACCACCCTCCTAGTGAGAAAGTTTTTCCTAATATCCAACCTTGACCTCCCCAGCTGTAATTTGAAACCATTGCTCCTTGTTCTGTCCTCTGTTACCCTCGAGAACAGCCTAGCTCCCTCCTCTTTGGAGCACCCCTTCAAGTAGTTGAAGGTTGCTATCAAATCTCCCCTCAGTCTTCTCTTCTGTAGACTAAATAAGCCTAGTTCCTTCAGTCTCTCCTCATAAGTCATAAGATGCTGATGTCATCTGGTTCCCTCACTCTGGCCTGATCTATTCAGGCCAACTCTCAGGATCAGGATGATGACGGTCTGGGGTACTGAGTGGTGGGGAGCGTGGTAGCCATGATGATGAAGATTGCTCCAGTAGCCAATGTTTCTTCCTAAAGTTTTTCTTAAGGATCCTGACAGGGAATAAAACAGCACTTCCCCCTATTAGCTGAGACTGATGAGTTAGAAGTGAAATGTCTTTAATCCAAAGGCTCTTGTAGTGATATTGGAGTGCTTCTAAGAGCTTGCACTTCATGACACTTTTAGTATTGCATAGCTTATCTAAACAGGAACAATGACAACATCCTTCAAGTAGACTGTATCTCCATCATCCAAAGCAATATCATCACAATTAAAATGACATTACTAATCGGAAAAGAATGTGTGCAGAGAAAATGTTTTCTGCAATTACGGTATTGTAGGTAAGTTCTTTGATCTCAACCATATATTGGTATTTGTGGTAAAGAAGTTTGTAAGGGTGATTCCAGGCTTGTTCAAGAGCAGTTGTTTTCAAGATACAGCTATTTACCTGTACCAAAGCAGCACACGTCAGGAGATGGGATGTTCCTCCTCCTTTGCTTTTCCAGACTGCCATTGAAGTGTCTTTATTTGTCAGCCAAATGTGTTTGATTCCTACTCAGATATGAGGAGTTCCTCAAACCACTACACCCTTTCTTCCTGCATCTTCTTGAAAGGCAATGGGACCTGTGCTTGGAGGGCTTCTAAAGTGCATTTGCACCTGAAAGGTGGCAGGTGTATAGCAGTGATTAGGTTGAAGAATCTTTTACCTGGTTTCTGATTCTCTCCAAGATGAGCTATACAGTTATGTGATTAAGGCTGTAATTTGACTGGTTTGAATGATCTATTCCTCCAGGCTTTGTCCTGGGACTCTCTTGCCCTTGAAAAAATCTGGGAAAAAAGGCCATTACCCAGCATACTCTGTAACAGGACTGTCATCAAGTCCACCTGTGATTCTTCAGGCATGGTTTCAGACAAAAGCTTTGTAACTGGTATTAGAGTCTTATTTTTCACCCTGGTCTATTCCTGCTCTTGGCTTCCTTTTCTGATGACATACTTTCTATTCAAATGGTATCTCAGTACCGTGGAATAGTAGGCGAGACCATAAGTATGGCCATAGTGGGTCAGATGGATGGTCCGTCTAGCCCAGTCTCCTGTCCTGCCAGTGCTCACAGTTAGCTTTGTTTCCTGGTTTCCATGTACTGCTAGCACAGTGCTATTTCTTTGGCATCCTAACCCAAAATACTCTTATTCATATACAGCTTACAAACGTCTCCTTCTCACACTTTTCTCTTCTTAAATCAAAGCCTGGATTTAGGTCAGTCCTAAAGCATCTTACAGTGTCTCTGCAAAGATTGAATTCCTTGTTCTTTTCCCCTGTGGTCAGATTAGTTATGCACAGTAAATTAGCAACGTTCCTCCTTACCCCTGGAAAAGCTTATAAATCTGTCTATTGTAAACAGCGAGACAATTCCAATCAGTTTTTTGGAAAGGTTGAGTGCCACTTGCAAAGAAATATTATACAACAAAGTGGTTGTCAACACATAACGACTAGCAGGGATCACCACCTTTCTGTGTGGTGTACCACAGGCAATCACAGACTCATTATCAGCTTCTGGAACATGAATAGAGACGTGACCTCTTTTTCTTCCCCGCCCCCCTTTTTTCCTTGCTCCTGTCAGTTTGAGAGATTGCAGCTTTCGGGAGACCCCACTCGTTGATGAGTCATGTGTGGTTAAAAATAGAATTTCCTTGTAGCAAGGACACTCATTCCGCTTTTGACGCATATGTCCCTGCTGACAGAGTCATGGGGCCAAGCGTGCCAGGTTAATTAAGCAAATGGAAAAACTTCTTTCTCTAGAGAATGCTGGAACTGGGGCAACACTGAAAGAAATAGCTTGGCACGTAACCCATCTATGTAAATAGCAATACTTGCTTTTAAAGAAATACTTCAAAATACGGATGGGCTTATAAATAAATTGTTAGCCTGACTGGTCAGTTTATCTGAAAATGTATGTATATGTCTAGGTATATATGGCCTTATAAATTCAGTTGAAATAGTAATTTAGACATCTACACATTTATAAATCTGTGTGCGCGCTTTTATAAAGCTGACTTGCTTTTAAAATTCACTGTGTGGCGAAAAGGTTCAGCAAATGGTTCCTTTGTGGCTTTGGTGTGTGTATGGAGAAGTTGTGATGGCATAAATGTGAGATGCAAGAACTAGATCTAGAATAAAACATCCTCATTAGCTGCTGGCCTGTCGTAGTTGGACACCCTGGGTTTGCAGTGGTAGAGAGTGGTGGCTGCATAATAATGGTATGCTAAGGACCTCCATTCTCAGGAGGGGTGTCACAGTTGGTTTGTATCACATTTGAAAATCATTTCATTTATTTATTTAACTCGTCATTTCTTTTTTTTTATATTATGGAAGGAATATTACCCCTCCTGGTTACAGCAGAGACCTCAGAGGTCAGACTTCATGTTTCTGTCCTTTGAGCCACTTGGCGTTTTGGGGGGGGGGAATCAGTGAGCCTTACTGGACCTCGGCATACCAATCTGTAAACTGGATATAGCAACCCCTGCTTCACAATGACTACCATGAAGCCTCATTAACTAAAGTTTGCAAAGTGCACAGAGAAAAGGGTACAAAGTATTATTGGTTAATTTTTTTAAAAGGTGTGGCACTTGAAATGTGTGGAGGAATGGAAAAAAATAGAGCAAACATAATACATATCAGTATTCAAATATCAACTGCATTCAGAACAAGATTCAAGCAGTAGGGAAGGGTCTTACTCAGAATAATGTGATAAAATCTGACAAAGTGGGATTTTCTCCCTCAAAAGCTCATGCAATAAATAAATGTGTTAGTCTTTAAAAGTGCCAGAGGACTCCTTGTTTGTTTAGATAAAATCTGACAGAAAAGTGACTAAATATGTGTTTTAAAAGATAAAAGGCACCACCTTGCTCAGTGCTTCTCTTCTTTCTGTGTCTTCATGTTAGATTTGCTTATTGTAATAACCTCAAACAAATTTTTACCCTGGTTAGCTCTGAAGACCCAATCCAGTTATGGGAGAGAGAATCAAATTCTACTCTGTGCTTTGCATTATCAGCAAAATTAACTGTAGAATTGTTATTAATGTTGATGGGGATTACTTGGGTCCAGAGGCTGAGGAGCAAGCATTTCTGCTGAACTCTTTGAGACATAAGAATGGAGTGACACCATAGCATTTTTTACAGAATTATTGTTGGTGTCTATATTTTTACAAGCATTAAGAAATAAACATTTGGTACTGTGCAGAGTGGTTTATTTGTGACACTCATGAAAAGATTAATTTGTAAAATCCAAAGCTTGCACAAACTACTAGAAGCAGTGTGATACTTTAAGAATGTATTAGGCAATAAGGGTTTGACCTGCTGCTAATCCTCAGAGGTATTTCCTTGCTCGATTATTTTGTTGTGTGTTACCCTTCTGTGTCTGGTCCTGGAAAAAGCCTGACTTTTCTCTCTATCCCATATCATTCATTTAAGTCTTCACTAATCTTACCATAGGTCTCCATTTAGGGGGGCGGGGGCGCGGGAGCAGGGATGGGGTTAACATATTGGAGTGCTGGTTATTTTCCCTTAAAATAATGAAACAATTTCAAGGAATAAAGATCCAATTATTATAACCTAACTCAGAGAATTAGTCCTACGAATAATGACACTAGTCAAAACACGCTTGATTTATTTATTTATTTAAAATCTTTAAAAAGACAGAATTGAAGTCAACAATTACATTATATTAGAGTTATCTAAGAAAATACAGGAAGTTAATTCTGAGGCATAAAGGCAGTAAAGGGCATACAATTTTTTTTAGGCAAGCAAAGTAACTAAATGTGTATAGTAATCACAAGGGACTGAATCTCAAAATGTGGCCCATAGAACACTTTTTTTGTCACATAGTACTGATTCTATTTGTTTCTACCAGTTAGTTCACAGTAAACTTGTAAACAATTGCTGCTGTAGCCATGGGGATATTATGAATTCATCAACAGTGGGAAAGCTGGTGGTTTTAATTCTGAGTAACTGGGGAGGTGCTCAGTGAGCATCTTTCTAGTAAGATGTGGGCCATGCTATGAAAAATTTGAGAATCCCTCTTCTAAGGAAAATGGCTGGTACCTCAAAGATATTCCAATGCAGCTGTTTATACACCAAGCAATAACAACTGTGTGGAACAGTCAAAGAAAATTTTGTTTCTACACTAGGCCAGTTTTCTCTAAGGAATATAAATGTGATGGTATCAACAAACCTTTTCTTGTAAAAGTCCTGTGCTATGTTCAAATTAGTCTGGTTTTATTCCTCTTGGATTCAGTTTGGGGGTTAGATTAACTGTGATATGCATCATTGGTACAACCCTTTTAAAATTTAAATTTAGAAATAACTTCAATAAAAAGACCATCAATACAATCCTACCAGCAATTCATATAACTTTCTCACTTTGAATAACTTATCAAACTACATGATGTATATAAAATTCTCTGTGCTACTGATTATAAAATTGTGCCATAGTTCACATTATATTGCATTTCATACTTCTACATACCAAATGATACTGTGGTTTCTCAGATAAAGGTTGTGTGATAATTGCTGTCAATGGGACTTTTTAATATGCACCATTTGAGGTTGGCAGTTAAGTGGCCAAACTCTATTGATTGTAACAGACAGACTTAGGCCAAATTATGATCTTTTAACTTGACTTCTGCCTGATAGCTAAAATAAGACTTCAACAAGTAATTATTATATCAAGTCCATAAGTTCTCTTTTAGAAAGACATTCAGGTTTGATTTAAAGACTTCAGCTGATGGAGAATCTCTCATGTCTCTAGGTAGAGTCTCTAAATTGCTGCAATGGTTAATTACCATTATTTCTAGTCTGAGTATGTCTAGCCTCAACTTCTAGCCACTACGTCTTACCCTGCCTTTTTCTGTTAGGTTAAAGAGCCTTCTTCTCTTTAATATGTTAATTAGAATGTTTCTAACACAGTGTAAATGACTTGTCTCAGTTGGTTATAGACATAAGTAACTAATACTGATGACAATTTACTCTTGGCTTTGATGTTATTTAACAGCAGATTTAGCTGTGGAACTAAACTTACTTCAGGGTACAAAGGACAATACCAGGGTCCTTTGGGATAATAGTCTACTAGCTAGCATCCCTGGGAATATATTTTAGCTTTCATATTAGTGATGGTCAGACCCCTGTATCATTAATAGTTGCCTTATGCTTGTAAACGAACCAAGATATATATAACCTATCAATTTTGGTGACTTTCTGTAGTATCTGTTATAGGAGTGTCGAAGGCCTAACTGTGGTTGTGCACATTAAATGTACAATCTGAATACTGGCCAGATGTATGCATAATCATATATGTACATATAATCATATTTAATCAATAAAACTAGGTGGTTGTTTCAAATTAATCATCTAATGCTACTTTAATATAAAAGCTATCTTACTGTATACGCTGCAAATAAATAATCTTTTCTTAAACTCCATGAGGTGCATATCATTTTCTACTAGTCATCACTGAAGGGAACCTGGGATGGAAACTAATGAATATAAACAGTGTTGTTTAAAATGTGAGAGCGGTGTTGCTAAGTTGCAGGACATATTTTTCCAGGACATAAATGGAAGCGTGTCTACATCCCACTTAAACTGTTAAATTCCTTAATAAGAAAAAAATATTTTGTCCACCTACTACGAACGTGATATTTTTGACTCAAGTAGAGATGTGCAGGACAGACTTTTAAAATGAGGCTTTCATACAGTGGTGCTATTTTAAATTAGAAACAATATCACTAGGATAGATCCTGAAGTCGTTCGTTTATGTTTCTCTTTGTCAGTGAACAAGTATTAAATGAATAAAATCTGAACAAAGTCTTAAAGTTACCCCCAAAGTGTTCTCACTTCGAAACACATTTACTTATAACTGGTGATAGTTGAACCTCAAAAGATTTGGACCATGCGTGCACAGATGAGCTGTTTATCTGGCTTTCTTGTATCCCTGCACAAAAGAAGATGCATGGCTCCTGGTGGTTAAGGCAGAACTGGGGAAGGTGAGGTTTATTCCATCCTTCTCTGATGACTTGCTGTGTGCCCTCTGGTAGATAACTTATCTTTGCCTCAGTTTCCCCATCTACTAACGAAGAATAATTGCCCTTGTCACCTGGTGCTTAGAAGCTTGATTAATTTAGGTTAATAAACTGAAATCTTTGGATGACAGTCGCTATAAAAGTGCTGTGTGCCAATGACTGGAATGTGGTAGTCATGCCCAGTGGTTAGAGTAGGAGAGGCTTCCCAGGAATCAGAGACCAGGGTCAGAGCCAGAGTCAGAAGTCAGGAACTGGAGCTGAAGGGTTACCTGGAGTGAGATAAGGCAGGTGCAGCACTGAGTCCAAGGCAGGAACAGGACTAGAAATAAGCCAGTGCAGGAGCTGTCACAGCTATGGGCAAATGCTTTGAGCAGCTACTGAACTGTTGTTGGTGCTAAGCTTTAGAGGTGGTCTGTTCACTCTTCCAATCAATCAGGCAACCTAGTACAGGCCAGCTGTGCTTCTTAGTTTGCCTACAGACTGGCCCTGTTTCTGGTCTGGCCCGACTGAAGTCAGTGCTACCAGATACGGGAGCCTTCCCACAATTCACTGAGAGTAGAGGGTTAAGTGGACCAAGTCCTGGTGTGTGTGTGTGGGCAGGGGGAGAGAGAGAACTATTATGGGTGCCACGTTGGAACAGTTTGGGTAAAAGTATGATGTGAAAGATGTGATGGGTCCTCAAGGACTCTGTTAGCCGTAACCTGAAAGCCAATAGGTTCACCTGTTCTATAATCTTGAAGGGACCCAGGAACTGGCAATCTAGTTTGGAAGATAGGCAGCTCAGTTTATAGTTCTGGGCAGAGAGCTACACCTTATTCCCTAAAGACAGAATGTGGACAGCTGGATGGTCCTGGTCAGCATGGTGTCCATAGGCTTCTTCAGCAGATAAAGTTTTCCTTGAGCACCATGTGTAAGTGGAGGTTAAATCTGTGGTGATAAGAACTGGGGAACTCAGATGTAAGTCTGTGAAGGTAGGGATGAATGCCATAGTTTGCAAAGAATAGGCTATGTTGCATCAAGTTGTAGGTTGAACTGTTACATTCAGATATGGCATAGCACAGCAGGGGAAGTCGGTTATCCTGGTAGTGACTCAGAAACCTGTGAAGGTGCTGCTCTAAGATTTGGTTGATAGTCTGTTTACCAAACAGGGTTCAATTCCAGGCTGTACAAGAAATCCCCTCTAGAATCTGAAGATGAACTGGGGAGGGTGTCACACTGCTGTCAATCATGCTGTTGACAAAGTTGGGTGTCTTGAATAAGGTGGCAGAGTTTTTGCCAGGTTATAGATGCAAATCCAGGGATGGGCAAACATTTTGGCTTGAGAGCCACATTGGGGTGTAGGTAGACTGGAGGGGGAAAGGAGTGGGTTTGGCGGAGAGAGGGGCTGCCACACTCCAGGCAGGGTGCTGCTTGGGCCCACACGGTGGGAGAGGGGTGGGGCCAAATGGGAGGAGTGGCTGCAGGGCTCTGCTCAGACCTAGATGGTGGGCTGAATGAAAGGTTCCTATGGGCCATAGTTTGCCTACCTCTGTGCTAGTTTTTGCAGGATAGGGCATGTGGCTTCCTGTTTCTGGTCTTGGACTGCGAATTAGGATCCTTCTATGAGGTGGTCTCACTCCTCAAAAGTGGCCTAGGCAAGCAGTAGCTTCTTGTGCTAGCAGAGTTAGTTTCTGAGATTGAAAGGCACCGGAGTGGAATAAATTGTGGGGACCTGGGGTAATACTGGCAAAGTTTATCATTAACCCTATTTGTAAATTGTTTAATGGGATGTGGGTGAACTGGGAAAGATGCTGAAGTGAATGCACTTTTCAGTTTTTCAAAGTCAACTTGAGCCTCCATGAGCCTGGCAAACTGGGTCCGCTTTTGCAGGTGCACCACCATGGGTACAACCAAGCTAGAAAATCCTTTAATATATTGCCTAGAGAGAGAAATTCTCAAGCCCCCGGAATTGCTGCATCCTATGTATGTCCTTGGGTACACTCTAGCTGGATATTGCTACTACCTTATGAGACAATGGTGAGTCCTACAGGCAACATGATATATCCAAGTCCTTATCAAACTCACTTTTCTAGAGCATCATATAGAGATAGTGTTGGTAAAGCATCTCCAGTTCAGTATGCACATGATGATTTTTGAGGTTCTGGAGTTTGAAGAATGAAGATGTTGTCCAAGTAAATGAGGACAAATTGGTCCAGCATGTGTCTATACATGTTGTTTTAAAATGCTAGAAGATTGCTACGATATCGTGAAATCCAAATGGCATGACTAAGTATTCAGAATGGCCATACATGAAATGGAAGGTAATTTTCCATTCATTTCCTTCCCATATCTTCACCAGCGTATAGGCTTCATTGAGATCTAACTTTATGAAGACCTTGCCAGAGCAGAGTATTTTGAACAGCTCATTAATAAGCAGTAGGGGATTACTGGTTTTGTATTGTAATCTTGCTCAGAGCTCAGTAGTCCTTACAAGGCCAGAGGAAGCCATCCTTCTCCATGAAGAATAACTGGGACCCCACTGGGGACAGGGAGGGCTGAAATGAACTCCTTCTGGTTTTACAAACCTTCAGGTTTTCCTGAGATAGTTCCAGCATACCTGTAGTTAGGGTTTGAAGGTACCTGAAAGGAAAATCTGTTCCTGGCTGAAAGTTGATTGGGGTGTCTGCTTTATTTTTGTTGAACATGTCAGCATAACGTTGATATTTAATAGGAAACCTTGGAGCTATTGGGGAGGTTATGGGGGTGGCCTTCAAATCCTCCCTTTATATTTCTGAATTCTTTGAAAGTGTTGCAAAGAGTTGCTGATCCCAAGTTGGCTTTTAGGACTGTTGTCAAGATGAGGAGTCAAAGTCCCTCATTGCCTGCAGATGTGTAGGCAGTAGGTGGCAAGCCAGGAGATGCCACGGATAACTGATGAAAGTGGTACATGAATTAGTCCACTAAACTGAGAGGGCCCTTGTTCTCAGTGGGCATATTGCATGCTCAGTTGAACTCTACGTCCCTGAAATTTCCTGAGGCGTGTGAGTCCACAGTCCCTCTAGGTAGATGTCAAGCATTGCAAGGTTCTGGAGTTGGAAAGGGAATTGGAGATGCGTTGGATG
Source organism: Pelusios castaneus (assembly GCA_007922175.1). Lineage (NCBI taxonomy): Eukaryota > Metazoa > Chordata > Testudines > Pelomedusidae > Pelusios > Pelusios castaneus. Next base: position 52,160,473 of record ML685755.1, read on the forward strand.
GGGATTGAGCATTACCTGTGTACCAGAAGACAAGTGATGTGGGCTGCTAGGGGGAGAGGAAGGGTGCTGGGATGTGGCATTTCCCCAGTTCAGGCACAGATCAAATCTTGGCAGGGCAGCTTGATGCATAATGTTTAGGCTCTCCACAGTATAGCTATAGACCTAATGCCTGGTGTTTGCTCTTCTCTCAATCAGAGAGATGGAGCCAGACCTGACTGCCTTGCATGGGTTCAGGTGATGGAGAAAGGGACTGGTGATGTGAGAGCCAGAGCCAGCAGAGCTGGTGAGAATTAGAAGGAACATTTTCTTTCATGGCAGCGTGTATTCAGACAGCAGTTCTGTCTTGATGTGTAAGTCGACCCAGGCATCCAGATCAGGTGGGGATTCCACCGGTGCCGATTCATATTTAATATTATAGTTGAGGCCAAACCAGAAATGACAGCACTGTGTGGCCTCCTGCCGTTCTGTGTTCCCTAACGAGCAGCAGAGCTCTGTGCTGCATATTTAGCAAATAGCCTGTGTCCCTGCTGCAATGCCCACTCGTGACTTGGGTCATAAAAGATCACCACCGTAACTCAGATTAAGCCTTTGAATGATCTCAGAAGTGGGCTTGATATTTTTTTTCCCCTCAAAAGTAAAGACTCTCAATGCAGGGTCTCCAGTAAATCAGACAATAATCCCACTCCGGCTTGATCCGTGAGGTACGGCTGCCGGCGCAGCAGCAATAGAAGTTGACGTTAATATAGGAAACTATGAAATTTGTTGTGATGACCACTGAACTTGTCAGGTAAGACGAGTTTGCGCCGGAAGTGAAGGTAGCCTGGTGTGAGCTTGCAGGGCCACATTCTGTGCTTGTATGGCAGTATCCTGGGGCTGCAGGGGCAGCCGGGTTCTCAGTATCTCTATCAGAAAGATATTGTTATTTCTGGAATCCATGCTCACTGTATCCGCTCTCGCTCTCTTACTGTCTGTGTTGGAGCTGCTCAAACTGTCAGCGGCTGGGACGTGGACAGTCATCGGTGGTCAGAAATCAGAACCCCAGGCCTGAGCTGGAGTTAGAGGCCAGATGCTGGAGCCAAGAGTCTGAGCAGAATTTGGGAATCAGAGCCACAGGTGTAGACTCGGTTACCCAGCTCTGAAAAAAGTGGCACATCAGCTATTGTAGCTGTGGACAAATGTTTTGGTCAGCTTCTCAACTGCTGCTGCTGGTTTGCTGACTTGTCCGATCAGTCAGGGGCTGCATCCAATCAAGCAGTGTACTGCAGGCCAGCTGTGCTCTCTCGGTAGCCTAGAGACTGACTCTGCTCTAGGCCTGTTTGCTTCCAGATTGACTCTGCTGCAGGCACTGATTCCTGGGCTGGAAATCTTGTGAGATGATGCTTTCTAATGAAGTGTCTGGTAATTCTTGTTTCCATCAGACTGAAGAACAACGAGGGATATCTTTCCTAAGGTACTCAGGCCCTTTCAGTGTTCGATAACCACACAGCAGGAGAGCAATGATGAAATGAAATATAATGGGAGGAAAGGGAAAAGAAGAAAACTGACTTGCCCAAGGTTGTATAACAGATCGGTGACATTGTGGATTCTACTTTCCAGTAGTCAGACACCCCATTCACAGCTCTACCCAACAGACAACGCTGACTAAGAAGCAAATGTAAAATAATGCATCTCCAAAAATGGAGCTAGAGAGAGAATTATATGGTTGTTTTTCCCCTTTTTATTTATGACATTTCCTCGAAACTACAAAGATGCACCAGTAGTAATAAGTAGTACTCAATATATCTCGTCTTAAAGTGGAGTTATAATCAGAAAACTTGAGGTAAAGTTTACGTTTTGGGGTTCTGTATTAGAATTGCTCAGTTTAGAAGTAAGAAGATTTTTTCTATCTGCCTTGCCCTGCAAACTCCAACTGGGATCTGAAAATCAAACTGGATTCTGCCTCTGTCTGTATCATCCATACTAAAGATTTTACCTTTAGAATTTATGACATTTTGTTGATGTCCACTGTCAGAAGTGAGGAAGAATACAGTGTAGCTTGCCCCCTTATAGATGTGTTGTGATGCTTTAGTTCATAAATTAAAGGACGCTCAGGAAGGACACAAAAGGAGCAGACATCTTGAATCAAAAGAGGTATCATTTTTATGTAGACATCTTTCTGACAGTAGCTGCCAATTAATGGTTTTTATTTTCCATTAACGCACTTCTTGTCAGCCAAGTTATTAGTCTCTGGGTCTAACTCCATTCAAATCAAAGGATTAATATAAACCAGGGATGAATTTGACTCTGTTTTGTGCCCCCCCCCCTTTTCATTTCCAATGGTTCACAAAAAGAGTTGTGCCCAATTTTTTTAATGACTTTGAAGAAAATAAAATGTCTCTCTTTTACTTTCTGGCTTGTTCAAATCCTTCCATTTCCTGAATCAATGGATTGGGGAACATCTGCACAAGGAAAGCTAGAGAATGCAGGTGCTCCTCTTCCACGGCTCTTCTTTTCATCATGTGTCTTGAAGCCAGAGGAGTGTAACATTATAATTGGCATAGATAGCAAGGGCAATAGCTAAGCACGCTAGGGGTTAGCAGCATTTCAGAACAAGCAGGATTTCGGGAGAGAGTAGTTTTTGCTTCTCCTCTCACACGCATGTAAACCTGGATTAAGTCCACTGAAGTAAAGGGAATTGCTCACTGTAGAACCAGAATAAAGGAGGGAGAATTGGACTCTAAGGGTTGCCATTTTTAGCGCTGCTGGTCAGAAATCACTTGAGTAGTCAGTCAGTTAAATAAGAACAGGGACCGTACTAAGTGAGGATGAAGAACTTTCAGACCCCTCCTGCTGCATGGACCAGTGCTGGCAAGGTATAGCTCATACTTGTAACTGCCCTGTGGTTGTCCCTGGTTGTTAGTGTGATGGAAAACAATTAAACTTTTATGAGTTAAACAGAACTGTGGGATTAAAGGGGACAGCTAGAGAAACAGCCACCCAAAAAGCAGCACTGACAGTTGCTTTCCCTCATACATAATGCACATTTCTACATTTCCCACAATCTCATTTTCAGCCCGGATTGCCATATAAATGGCCTAACAGTACAATCAGTAAAACTGTTAGTGTGAACCTGAATGGATTCTGTCTATACCAGCCTTTTCTTTGGTTTGCATTTGCAGGGTTGTCACCCCAGAGTTTCACTTTGTGTATTAGGTTCAAACTCACTGTTTTCATTTAGAAACCATGCGGCACTTGGAATCAGGCAGGGTCTCAATCTGAAATTAAAAAAAACAACTCACCCTCGCTGCAAATTAGAATCAGCTTTGCTGGAATGGTTCACACTCCTTAGTGAACTTTTCAGCAAAAACCTGGACTAAATGATCAGTGTGAAGCAAAACTTTGAAGTCTAGCCCAATGTTACTTGATTAGCGATCTTGTCTCACCTCTGACTTTTGTGGGCCTCTTTCAGGGCTGGTATTGACCAGTGTTTCAGAGCAGCAGTTCAGTACAGTAACAATTATTGTGATGCTGTCTATATATTTAACAAATCCATGCTATTTCCAGCACAGAGCCTCCAGTTGCACAGGGTTGGATGCCTCTGTATTATTTCTGGCTTTGTCACAAACTTTTTATGTGCTATTTGGGAAGTCACTTAAAGCCTGATTTTTGAGAGGAGCTGAGTATTTGTAATTCCCATTTACTTTTTATTTGAAGAGTCAGATTCTCAACAGTTCTGGGAAACTTGCTCTTTCGTCAGTCTGATTTTTCCCACTGGTAAAATGAAGACCCCTGTTCTGCAGGTTCTGAAAAGTGGAATTGGGAGGTACCGTCAGAGGATCAGACCTTGGGTAGGATTTCAGGATGCTTACATTCTTTTCTCTGTCCTGCTGCCATCTTATTCTGTAACTTTACACTTGAAAAAATCACTTAACTTCTGTGTCTTAGTTTTCCCCAGCTGTAAAGAGGTGATAGCAACCTCAGAGATGTGGGTGAATGCATTATTGTGCTTTGATACCTTCGAGAAAAGGTGCAATATGGCAGATGCATGCAAAATGTCATTGTAATTATGAATGGATATCAGTGTGGGTACAGAAATAAATATTTTTAAATGAACAAAATTAGAAATGGGCACAAGCAGAGCACTTGGCATTGCATGGTCTATCTAGAACCAAATCAGTGAGACATGTACAAATCCTTGTAGTGATTGATGGAGCTAGGAGCAGAGTCTGGGACTTCTCAAAGCATCTAAGGGAGTAGGGTGCCCAGTTTCCATTGCAATTCAAAAATATATAAGGAAGTTTAAGATGTCTGCAAACATTTTGTCTGGCTAATATTCTTGACTCTACATGGTCAGTCTGCGACTGGCCTTCAAAGGAATGGCTGGCATGCGGAGGGGATTATTTTGAGGTTCCATAAGGTCCTGCCAGAAGACCGTCTCCTTCCTGCCAAGTAGGAACTTCAATTGGGATAACACTGCTGTTATACCACAGCCTGTTCAGCTCATGTAAAGAGCCCGCACTGTCTACATGTAACACCTGGACACGCCCCACCCACACCCACACCATATGGCTGCATTTTTTATCTCCTCCATAAAAGGAAGAAGCCAGGCATAACTTCCAGAATTTTTTTCATTCTCCTCAGTCGGCTTTTTCAGTTTGTTTTCATTACACTTTAATCTTGATTATCTAGAATGTCTTGTTTTCTAAAACAGAGGCCAAGGAAAAGTCCCTTTTGTTATTCCTACTCTTCTTGTTCTGTAGATTAACAGTGAGATTTAAACTGTCAGTTTCTGGCATGCGCTGAATTCACTCAATCAAAACTAAAACTGTGCAACAAGCAAACTACAGTAAAGTGACTTTCTGTGCAGATTTATAATTTGTATGGATGAGGTATGTCAGTGATTAGAGTAAGTGAGACAGAATCGTTTCAAGACTTTATGTATCTCAAACATGTCCATCAACCATAATTAACTCCCAATTGTGTTTACATGTAGCGTCACTATAGAAGCTTTTCTAGCCTTATTTACTGATATACTTGTTAATATCAACAATATTATTATTTTCAAACAGACTGCTGATAAATGCTAATGTCAGAAGAGAATAGCTTGTCAATCCTGGCATATGAGAATTAGTTATTCATGCCTATTCTTTTGGGACCCTGTATCTCTGATGATAAAGGAATTCTTAGTGGAAAATTAAAGAAGTCAACCGCTTGTTAATTGAAGTAAACAGGTTCACATTAAACAGAGGCAAATTAAACTGTCTTCTTACAAAACCTGAGAAACATCTGTTAATCAAAGTCGAGGGCAACTCTACTTCATTTGCTCTTTTCAGAGATGTGGAACTTCATTTCCCTGTGGTTTCAATCTGGAAGACAATGTATCTCTTAAGCATTTGTTGCAGTTTAGAAAGTCAGGAGTAGTAAATAGATTTAAACAAACACACCCAAGTATGGTTTGTACGGGGCTTTTACTGAATCACTTTGTATGTGTTTGTGTGTGTGAATCTAGTGCAGAATACAATCTATGTATGTGTATGTATTGTAAATAATGGGCAGATATAACAGAGATATGATAAATAGGTGTGTTGAAGTAAGATTGTTTGTTCTTCTTGGAAGTCTCAGCGAGTGAACCAAGCAATAAACTGTCATGGAGATTGAATTAGACAATTGCCCCAAATATGTAAACAGAAAATTGGCTTGATTCACTCTCGCTGTATTGGGGGTTCAGCCTGCAGCGCTCTGACACTGGCAGGAGCAAGTGAGGAGGGGCTGGATGATTCTCACACATCTGCCTTTCCTCAGAGGGTCTCGTGCGAGACTCCATCAGTGCCTCACTGACAAGGGTGCACTGAATGATGAGCACCCATGCCTAGCCCCTCTCGCTAGCCAGTGCTGCCTCCCTTCTGGCTAAATTGGCTAGAGCCAGGTTCCCTGGCACAGCAGGTATTGCCACCATCTCATGACACCACAAGCACCAGTAGATGCCACCCAGGGCTGAACAGAGCCAAGACACCTCAGATCCTCTCAAGGAGAGAAACAGATGCTGGATCCCAGAGGGAAACTGGGAATATTTGTTTTGTTAAAGCTCTCATTTCTAGCCCTGCAGGCTGGAAAATATCTAACTTTAAAGTCATGGGAAATGGGAAGGAGATTTTTCTTTGGCATGATGGCCCATGTATGATGTTTCACTATTGTACAAGAGCCATGCAGGCTCCCCTTTTATGGCAAGTGACTTGCACAACCAGATCTTGTGCTTTGTCTCTTCTGATTCCCAGAGCAGCTCAAAATCTTGGGGGCACAAACATGGATTAAAACCATTTTAATTCTGCTTCCCCCTAAATTGAACCTTCTCTGCTATGTTTCCCGGAGGCCCGGCACAGAATTCCATTCAGGGTCACTGAATCATGCCATTGTGAGCCTCAAAAAGGCGCGGTGCATTCCAGGAAACTCCATAAGGAAGGAAACTTTCCAGGACAGATTGATTTTAAAAAACCTCTAAAATTAAGGCAGATTTGTGAGGCTGCTCAAGGAGTGTGAGACTGTGTCACAGAGAAATGCATTCATCACCAAAAGTGAAATGTATGGGGTCAAATCCTCTGTTGGCATAAAGGAAATTTTACTGATTGACACTAGTTGAGCTCCGAGCCCATCTATCCAGTGGTTCAGTAGTTTGTCCTCCACACCTGGGATGCTATCCAGCTATTAGTCCAATTACCTTACTACTGATAAGTGACAGAGCAAAAAGTGAGTCGTACAGGTCTTCCCAAATAAATGGCAGTATAAGCTCTCAACGAGGAGTCCTTGGACACCTCAGAGACTAATAAAACTGGGGGGGGGGGGGGGAGAATAAGCTTTCGTCGGCTGGAAATCACTTTATCAGATGCAGCTGACAAAGTGGATTCCAGTCCACAAAGTTTATGCCCTCACAATTGTTTTTTTTAGTCTCTAAAATGCTACGGGACTTCTCATTGTTTACTGAAAACAGGCTGACACTGCTACCTCTCTGAGAAGTGTAAGCTCTGTAATACACCACACCATCACACAGTGGCTCAAATTTATCCCTGATCTAACTACACAGAGCTCAGTGGAATCATCCCATGGAAGAATCTTGGATGCTGCTTTTTGGTCTTATTTTGTTTTCATTGCATTTCCTTTTTTAGTCTCCTTCTGCTTTTCCTCTGTTAGTTACTATGGAAACATTGTATTGGATGGCTCGCTCTCATAGCAATAGACAGAGAGTAATCAGCCTATACGATGATTTATGAGACAGTTAAGACAACATACATGGGATGGAGAGTGAATGTGTGCATGAAAGCAGATTGAGCATTGATGGTGGCATCTAAAGCTGCAGGTTTCCCCAAGTGTGTGTTATGAATTTGGTTTCCCTGTAACTTGACAAAACTTTCACCTTTTGTGCTGAAATGCTTGCCACCACCCTTGATTGAGACTACTGGATCCCAGATGCCAAAAAGACTGGGGGAAGATGCTTCTTAGCAGATCATAGGTTTCCTAAAATGTGGCTAGACCAGTACAAAGCACTTCAAAAGGACCCTGTTTTCTAGTGTTCACTTAACTAGACACTTGATTGCATTTAATAAGATGTGCAGTGGAATTCCATAGAGCATGGATTACATTTTTTTCCTTTAACAATTTCACTCTTATCTACAGATAAGTCTTTATCCAAACTTCCCCAGACTTGTGACTTAGCCCATCTCTCCTTTTTTTTAATGGTTTGCTGTAATAGGAATTGCAGTTTGGAACCATCTGGGTCTTTTATTACACTACAGGCTTTAAAAAAAAATCAACAAGCTTTTCATATATCATATCACACTTCACCTGCGGCACTTTACACTTTTTATGTTACGAGCTCACCCTAGCCATCAAATGCAGGGATGCCAAAGGGGAGGCATGAAGAGGGGAATGAAAAGCAGATAACAACTCTACGTGTCTTTGTTGTGCACAATACTTCATGTAGTACAAGTAGATTGAAGATTCAATACCTGTGTCCTGATAAGTTGGGACACCATCACTGTAATGGGAAATTTATTTACACGCCTACCCAACTTTTCTTCCTTTGCTTTAAGCTTCTCTGTGCTTTACTGCGGGGACTAGATGGGTTGTGGCTAAGTCAAAAAGAAGGTCTGAGCTTGTGGCACAACTGGATCCCCCACAGTTAACTGTCCCTTATATTCCTCCTCCTCCGTTCTCATCCACTTCCTCCTCTTCACTGTTCACTGCAGAGGCCCGTGACTTGGGTTCCTTGAAGTTCACAACAGCGGTGTGCAGGATGGTGGGTTCTCCACCAGGTACGGCATGCAGCTTTTTGTAAATGTGGCAGGTCTGTGGCTCAGGACTGGATCAATTCTTGACTTTCCTGGCCTTCTGGTATACCTGCTGTAGTGCAGTGGCTTGCTGCTGGTTCTCCTGCATCCCCCAAGCAATCTGTTTGTATGTGTTGATGTTTCTGTGGCTGGTTCAGAGCTGTGCCTGCACAGCCTTTTCTTTCCATAGACCTAGCAGATCCAACATCGCCTGCCTACCCCAGGCAAATGTGCACCTGGAGTATGTAGCCAGAATAACCGGCTGGATAGTAATGCTGCACTGACCTCCTTACATCAGCTGTGACTCAGTGCCTCTCAGGGAGCTGATATCACAGCTGATGTTGGTATAAAAGGAAGCTCACGTCAGTGGGAGACAATTTTTAAGGGTGGACACATGCACAATTAGGTCTACACAAGACATTTCCTGTCAACCTAACATTGTAATATAAAGAAAGCCCCAGTCTCTAGAAATACCAGACTTATCCTCTCTTGGATCCATGTGAAATATTAAGATGGTTGCTTCCCAGCTAAAGGCACTAAGAGGTTTGCCTGAATCAAATACAGTTAGTGAAAGGCTCTAGCACTGGTTGTCCTTCTTTGTTTAAACACAAGTGACATAGGTGTTAGTTATGAGACTGAATTTTATGGGGTACTACTGTCTGTTCTCAGTTATTACAGAGAATTCTTTCTTGGGTGACTGGCTGGTGAGACTCGCCCACATGCTCAGGGTTTAACTGATGGCCATATTTGGGGTCGGGAAGGCAGATTGGCTAGGGTTCTGGGATGTTTTCATGTTTCTCTGTAGCATGGGTAATTGCTAACTTGCTGGTGGATTCTCTGTACGTTAAAGTCCTTAAATCATGATTTGAGGAGGTAAATAATTCAGTCATAGGTTAGAGGTTCATTACAGGAGTAGGTGGGTAAGGTTTTGTGGCCTGCATTGTGGAGGTCAGACTAGATGATCATCCTGGGCCCTTCTGACCTTAGAGTCTATCAGTCTGAGTCTTCACATTAAATAAGTGCAGTTAGATAGCGTTACTTAAAGAATAAGTGCTGTGGAAGCTTTCATTGCCAGCAGTAGGGAAGGAGTCTAGGTAGCCTGGACAATTTATGCTTCTGTGGCCCAAGTGACAACAGTCAAAGCTTGGGTGATTTTTTTTTTTTCCCCTCAGAGCTTGAGTTCTTTCCATAAGCAAGTAATCTGTGTTGGCTGCTAAATTGAGCAAACTGACTATACTGAAATTCCAAAGGGGTAGCCGTGTTAGTCTATTGTTGAAAGACAACAGAGTCTTGTGGCACTTTTAAAGACTAACAGATTTATTAATCGCATGAGCTTTCGTGGGAGAAAATCCCACTTCGTCAGATGCTTTGAAGATAGGAAAGTTACAGAGTGGGAGGAAATTAAATGCAGGGGCGTGCATGACATAGCATCAGGTCAGGCTGTAACAGCAAATCAAAATAGGTGTTAGGATTCAAAACACTGGGGAACAGCACATAGAGGAGGGGGAGGTCAATTCACTTGATGTAATGCGAGAAAAATCCATAGTCCCTGTTTAACCCCAAGACAACTGAGTCAAATTTGCATATAAGTTCGAGTTCTGCAGACTCTCTTTGAAGCTGTGATTTGTTATTCATCTGTTTCAACACAGCTATTAACAAGTCGTTAAGGGAGTGAGCAGGGAGATTAAAGTGTTCCCCTACAGGTTTTGCAGTGTTGCAATTTCTGATGTCAGATTTGTGTCCATTGATTCTTTGGCGCAGAGACTGTCCTGTCTGTCCAATATATAAGGCAGAGGGGCATTTCCGGCACATGATGGCATAAATCACATTGGTGGATGAGCAGGTGAACGAACCCTTGATGGAGTAGGTGGCATGATTAGGCCCTGTGATGGTGTCATCAGTGTAGATATGAGGGCAAAGTTGGCAGCGTGGTCTGCCGCAGGGCTGTGTTCCTGCTTTAGTGTTTCTGCTCTGTGATCTGTAGTTGCTGGTAAGTATCCTTTTAAGATTAGGGGGCTGTCTGAAAGCAAGGAGAGGTCTGTCTCCCAAGGCTTGAGAGAGTGAGGGATCATCTTGTAAAATAGGCTGTAGATTTTTGATGATGTGTTGAAGAGGTCTGGCTTGGGGGTTGTAGGTGATGACCAGTGGCGTTCTGTTGTTATTTTTCATGGGCTTCTCCTGCAGTAGTTGACTTCTGGGTACCCATCTGGCTCTGTCAATTTGTTTCTTCACTTCTGTGGGTTTGTACTGTAGTTTTAAGAATGCCTGGTAGAGATCCTGAAGGAGTCTGTCTCTGTCTAAAGGGTCAGAGCAAATGCGGTTATATCTTAGGGCTTGACTGTACACAATGGATCGTGTGGTGTGTCGAGGATGGAAGCTCGAGGGATGTAGGTAACTATACCGATCAGTAGGTTTGCGGTATAGGGAGGTCTTTATGTGTCCATCGCTAATTTGCACTGTAGTGTCCAGAAAGTGGATCTCTTGTGTGGAGTGTTCCAGGCTAAGTTTGATTGTGTTGTGGAAATTGTTGAAATCTCTATGGAAATCTTCAAGGGCATCTTTACCATGGGTCCAGATGATGAAGATGTCATCAATATAGCGTAGGTAAAGTAGGGGTGCTTTGGGATGAGACGTGAGGAAACGTTGTTCTAAATCGGCCATAAAGATGTTGGCATATTGTGGGGCCATGCGGGTACCCATGGCAGTGCCACTGACTTGAAGGTATAGATCATCTTCAAATCTGAAATGGTTGTGGGTGAGTACAAAGTCACAGAGGTCAGCCACAAATTTAGCTGTGTCATCATCCTGGATGGTTCTTCTAATAGCTTGTAATCCATCCTTGTGGGGAATGTTAGTGTAAAGAGCTTCTACATCCATAGTGGCTAGGATGGTATTTTCTGGAAGACCATCAATGGATTGGATTTTTCTCAGGAAATCTGTAGTGTCTCTCAGATAGCTAGGTGTGTTGTTAGCATAGGGTCTTAGGAGAGAGTCCACATAGCCAGATAATCCTGCTGTAAGTGTGCCAATGCCTGAGATGATGGGGCGTCCGGGGTTTCCTCTTTTATGTATTTTTGGTAGTAGATAGAATATCCCTGGACGGGGTTCTGGCGGTGTCTCTGTCTTGATTTGTTCTTGTGCTGCTTTGGGGAGTTTCTTGAGTAGGTGTTGTAGTTCCTTCTGGTATTCCTCAGTGGGGTCAGAGAGGAGTGGTTTGTAGAACATTCCATTGGACAGCTGTTTATAAGCCTCCTGATCGTAATCCGATTTATTCATGATGACGACGGCACCTCCCTTGTCAGCCTCCTTAATAATAATGTCAGAGTTGTTTCTGAGGCTCTGGAGGGCATTACGCTCTGCATGGCTGAGGTTATGGTGTAGGTGATGATGTTTGTTTTCTCCCATTACATCAAGTGAATTGACCTCCCCCTCCTCTATGTGCTGTTCCCCAGTGTTTTGAATCCTAACACCTATTTTGATTTGCTGTTACAGCCTGACTTGATGCTATGTCATACACTCCCCTGCATTTAATTTCCTCCCACTCTGTAACTTTCCTATCTTCAAAGCGTCTGACGGAGTGGGATTTTCTCCCACGAAAGCTCATGCGATTAATAAATCTGTTAGTCTTTAAAAGTGCCACAAGACTCTGTTGTCTGACTATACTGAGTTTAAAAAGGGGAAAAAATGAAGGAGGCAGGAAGGTGGGAGAGAAAGATAGATATCCTTCCCAATCAAAAGTATTATTGTTCAGTATCTGGGTGAACTGTACCAACTTCCTCCTCTTTTGGCAAAAGAGAAAATATACTTTGCCAAGTCTAACATGCTTGCTGAGTAGTCAAAGCTCCCATGTGCCAAAAAAATCCAGCTCTGCTACAAAAGTCATGTTGGGAAATGGGGTGCAGGACTGAGTCATAAAGTCGTAGTTCAATTATGGCTTTGAAAATTGCTGCATAGGGTGGATGTGGTTTTTAGTAGGTTGTTTATGTGATCTGTACTGTACTTTATAAGATTGAAACAATAATACATTTCTAGCATAACCTGCAAGCATTAGATTGACATATAACTTTTAAAAATCTATTTGCTCCACAAACCTCTCTCTATTAATACTCCTAGCAATTTAGTACCTATCGTGAAAGGAGAAAGTATTCCTAAAAGAGCATGGGAAATGATTTTTCTGGGAACAAGGAGACAAAATATAAAGAGCATGGAATAGAATACTGATCTTCTTTAAATATGTGCCACTTTTTTGTCATTTTCTAGGATTCAGAAACTTACAGTAGCTAAAAAGTCAAAGTCTCTAGTGGTGGTGTTATGAGTTGGGTTAAACCTTGTTATGGCTTGATTTTTACACCTCATTGAAGCAAATGGGTGTGAATTCACTATTCCTTTAAGAGAGTGGTAAAGTCCCATCTGAAACAAAGCAGAGCGCCCAGAGATCAGCACCATGCAGGTAAGGGTTCCACTGGCTATTGTTTGGTGTGGTGTTTTGGCCTGTGGGTATGGAAAAGACTGGCTAGGGGAGGAAGGGGGAGCAAGAGCTCCAAGGAGCAGCCTATAAACATGTGATTTTGGTTCTTCCTGCATTCACAGAAGCAGTTTATTGTCCATTTCTTGTAAATGAATAAAATTGCATCAAAGAAAATAGACTCCAGCATCAATTTCTGCTCTTATCTGGAACAACCTAAAAGTCCTGAACTTTGACTAGCCATTTGGATTGAAAACAGGGAAAAAGTGCACTGGATTTTTCAAAGCAGCAGCATACAATAGCTGATAGCCTGTTTGTATGCACAAATGTGGTAACTGTTTGTTCAAATAAGTATACATCAGAATCAGTAGTTCGTATTGAAACATATGCCTTATATGCATATCCATCACTTGCTTAATAATGAGTACAAATACTTGTACATCTAATGAGTACCTAATGCTGACTTTAGAAGAAGCAGGGCTACCATTTGAGGTTTGCTTACAATAAAATGCTTGCCATCGACCTCTTCCCTTGTTTTCTGCCAAGCCCCCATCCTGTTCTAAAGCCTGCTTTCCCAAAGTACTGTGACCTGTAGAATGCATTTCATCAAGAAAGTACCATGCAAAAAAATCATAATTTCCTTAGGGTCAGGTGTTGATAGCCTTGCTCCTGTTTGGTGCTTTATTCCATGATTCATCCTTATGAAATCTGAAGGGCTATTTGTGGAATCAGGTGCTCATATTGAGGAGTAAGGATGGCGCAATTTCTCTCACAATTTGTGAGTATGTAATAAAATGTTGATTCTGACATCTGAATGAGACCATGGACATTTGACTTAAACCCTGGCTGGGATGATTTAGAGGGAATGGTCCGGCTTTTAGCAGGGGGTTGGACTAGATGACCTCATGAGGTTTCCCTCAGCCCTAAGATTCTAAGTTGCTCAACACAATTTGAAAAGAGATATAGATAGGCCATTTGAAATAAATCTTGTCTTGTTTCTTCCTTTTCCTTTCCAAGTAAGCACACTCCGTATTTCCAGTTTATCACTTGAAAACCATACGGAATCACTAGCAAAAGAAGTGTTTCTGTAGGGTTCCTGTCCCATGGCTAGGGCAACTGGGTGCTATGGTAATACAAAATAAGGGTGAGAGCCTTCCACTTTCTTTAACAAGGAGTCCTGGGGCACTTTTTAAAGATTAACAACTTTATTTATCGCATGAGCTTTCGTAGAAGAAAATCCCACTTTGTCAGATGCTCTTGAAGATCTTCAAAGCGTCTGACAAGGTGGGACTTTCTCCCATGTAAGCTCATGCAATAAATAAAGTTGTTAGTCTTTAAAAGTGCCACAGGACTCTTTGTTTGTTTTGCTGAACTAGACTAACATGGCTACACCTTTGGAACTATCTTTAATAGTGCTTTAATTATTCCTTTAGATGATGGGACGTAATGGTTTATGAAAACTAGCAAGATAAGCATTCAGACTACGCTCTTTTGTCCATCTGCCAGCCTAAGTGAGAAAACACTGGTTAATAGGTCTACTTTGTTAGAAATACAGCATATTTTAGTGAATTTCCTTTATCATTCTTTTCTGAATAACACACCACATCTTGCATTGCCCTGGTATATTTGTGTAAAATGAATGACCCCTGGTGGTCATGTTGTAGATTACCTACTGTCAGTTATCACTTTTTTTCTCCAGATAAAGTGGTAGAAATGGAATTATTTCAGACAGACTAACTTTGATAAGTGATGTTTATAGAAAGAAATCGCTTTTAGTCTGAAATCTAAGCAAATCTGTCCTGAAATGTACATTTCACTGGCTAAGGACTTCTGATAACTGTCACATATTGAAAATAGTGAGATGTCTGCAAATATCACATAACCAAAATTTTTCATGTTGTGATTTACCTGGATGAAGACAAGAGATGCAATTAGTTTTGTTCTAGTATTTCACAGATGTGCTTTTCTTTTTTTTTTCATAATGTGAAGAGAGATGAACTGACTATCTAGAGATACTAAGTGCAAAATGGAATGGCAACAGAAAAATCTTATAATAATAAGCAAATGTCTTTGACACCTGCCCCTCATAATGGAATGTAAATTTTATTATAAAATATTATCCCCTTAACTAAATGGAGCATGATTCACATGGATAAAAAAAGAAATTAAACAGCTCAAAAGCTCCTGGGAAATACTGTATCACATTTTCAGGGAAGATTTCAGGTCTGATCTCATTCAAGTCACTTGTAATTCAGGACATTCAGCACTTCTTAGGAACAGGCTCTATATACTATTGAGTGTAGATTTTTGCTTTACTAGCCACCTCTTTTCTTATGTAATAAGTTCATGTAACATACCTGTAATGTATGTATTAGAATGATGTTATATACGGTTATAATATACTACGCATATTATCAATGCCTGAAGGACATAATGCAATGTTCATAAATATATTATTGCTTATACTAAACAAATGTATTGCTTTAAAAATCAAGTGGCTATTAAATAAAGATCTACAGAATAGATCTGTATTACTATACAGTAATTTGTTTTGGGTGAGGTCTTCAAAATAATCTAAGTTAGATATCCAACTCCCACTGAGTTGTGGTAGGATTTATGGTGCCCAATCCCCATACGTTCCTCTGAAAATCTCAGCCATAAACATAACATATATGTGTGGTATCGTTCCAAGTCTAACTGCTATGCAGGTGCCACATGCAATTAGAAGTCTAAATGGGATCCATTGCATCCAGACACAAAAAAGAGATGTCAGGCTGAGAGCCAGTTAAGTCTTAGGTGCATGATACACGCAACCCTGTGTTTATGGATAGATGGGAATATAGCTATGTAAATGTATACAGATATATATTTATTTAAAAAATTCTAGTCTTAATTTTCAGAAAGTAGAAACTCATGTCCAAAAACGCCTTAGATGAAAGAAAAATTAGAATTCTGAGGCTGGAAGCAACAATAAAGATTTGCAGGTTAGAAGTATAATTTTATAATTTAAGCAGCAGATGAGATTCTTTAGCAACCCCAAGCTCAGCTTCTGATAAAAATGGAAAAGTCATTCATTGCTGCATTTTCCACACTGTCCTTAGGCTGCTCACTCCCACTCATGCAAGCTGCCAAGATTTTTCCCAACCCCCACCTCCATTTTTGATGTCAGGTTTCCCATTAAAAGCAGATAGAATGGAATATACTCTGACATAGATCCATATCTGACACAAAAAGGCTCTGCTGCCTGTTTCCACAATACACGGGGAGACGCTGCTTCGCTCCCATGTTGGCTGCAGGGTATGCTCTGAAATAGATCCCATCAGACACATGGGAGACTGAGCTGCCCATCTGACATAAGGAATTCTCTGATGTAGATTTTATGTCATCTGCAAAATCCCCTGGGATATGGAGGAAGGCACCAGGGGAATAAGGTGAAGATTGGGCTGCTAAGTTTTATATATTAGATGCAACAGATCTAAGACGAGCTCTGCTACAATCCGACAGAGACATAAAAGCTGACATAGATATACATCAGACACCGTGAAAGCTAATGTAGCACACAAAAAGAGACATCACCCTATTGTCAATTCCATATCAGTTTTCTAAGACTGAAATTGGGGATTATAGTATGCAGACTCAGAGAAAAGGCTCTAGTAGACAAGGTATGTGTCAATGTAAGGTGTGCACATGATGTCAGGTCCACAGTTAATGGAAAACGAGATAGGCTGTCATATAGATTTTTTTTTATAAAGCTGCAGAATCAGTGTGTAGCCAGCATATTAATAAGGGGTTCCCACAAAACAATCCCTCCGATCCACCACCTCCCCTGTGAACCACGCCTGGGTACCAGGAATGGACATACTCAAAGAGGGGAAATCTGTCATTTTGTTTTCATTATTATTGCCGAGAGAGGTAGCACTCTTTGGGGAGGAAACCTGTAAACAGAAATTCACTGAAACCTTTGTTTCTGAAAAATATTGCTACTGTTTGTCACCTGTATTGGCAGTTCCGGCAGAGAGGCCTCTCCTGTTCAGATCTCATGCAAACTGGTGGTGAGCAGTGTGTGGAAACATATGCTGACCTGGCTTGTGCTGTTCCTCTTCTGCAGTTCAATGCACTGGAGGACTCTCAGGCTAACAATCTAGTACCTCTCACAACTACTAAATTCATTTAAAAAATGTGTGATGCTTCCCTGGGGTATCCTGAGCTTTAAGGCATCCATTAAAGCCTGCTTTTAGAGTGAGGAAGCCATGTCCATGCTGCTCTGGATCAGCTCCTTGACTCCATCATCCTCTGGCAACATAAGCATGACCTACCAGCCCTCACTCTCTGTGCGTGCTTATTGCTGCCAACCCGTACCAACCTGAACTCTACAAGTGTCCTTCTTATTCCACTGAACACTCACACAACTCTCGGATTTGCTACTTCCAAAGGAATAGTACACATCATCTTATAATATTACAACTGAAGGTTGCCACTCTACTTAACACACAGTACCTGGATATAGTGAAAACGAGAGCAGGTTTATTATCAGAGAACTGACATTCAAATGATAGAAACTATATTGAAAACAAATGGTTACATATAAAACAAAATCAAAACACACTTTCTAGAGTCCAAAGTTAACTTGTAAGACATTCCTCTGTCTCCTAAAAGGTAGCTTGTCCCAAATTCTTTTCCCAGACTGAAGAATGCCAGGATGTCTCTACACCCTCAGACCAGACCATAGTAGATGTTTGATGATCACCTGAAAACATAGTCCCCCCTCAACTCCTTTCTGTTGTTTTCCTTCATTAGCATTTGACTCACTATGCTAATAGATGCCTTCTGTAAGACAACATGTTCCACCTGGGAGATGTCTCTTACCTCCTCTCTGAAGAAGTTTGTCTCAAGGCATGCTACCTTAGAGTGACCTGCCATTAACTGCAAGGTCTAGGTAACTTAATTTTCCACATATGTGCTTACCTCCTCACATTTTCTGTAAATACATCTCACAGTAGTTATGACAACACTGTGACAAAGACTTTCCTTAGAGACCATACATGGCATGCTTTTGGTGAATCTAAGGGACACCTGTCTTCCTGTGCACCCCTGTTACTATTGGCATCTAGACATCCTGGGATCACACCGTGCAAAGTCAGAAGGAAGGAAAACACACTGACCCTCCCATATTAATATTATCAAGAGAATCAGCTACCAGAGAAGCTATGGTATGCAGGTTACCTCAGTGGGGAGCTGGATGCCCCACCTTTTACAGAGGGCATTCCTAAAGTGGTGGTAAATGAGGACATAAAAGGGCTTTAATGACTCTCCCAGTTCTGCTATGCACTTAGGCATATACATTGTTGGATCAAGGCCTACATTAGTGTTACCTCCTTTGCAGCCCTACCTACCTGGGATAAACTACAACATGGCTTTACAGAAGGTAGATCGTGCCAGACCAACCTGATCTTCTTTCTTGAGAAGATAACAGATTTTCTCCATAAAGGGAATGTGGTGGGCCTAATTTACTTAGATTTCAGCAAGGCATTTGATACGGTTCCACATAGGGAATTATTAGTTAAATCAGAAAAGATGGGGGTTAATATGAAAATAGAAAGGTGGATAAGGAACCGGTTAAAGGGGAGACTACAGTGGGTCATATTGAAAGGTGAACTGTCTAGCTGGAAGGAGGTTACTAGCAGAGTTCCTCAAGGATCGGTCTTGGGACCAATCTTATTCAACCTTTTTATTACTGACCTTGGCACAAAAAGCGGGAATATGCGATGTAGCTGCGAAAAAAGCTAATGCGGTCCTGGGGTGCATCAGAAGGGGTATTTCCAGTAGAGATAGGGTGGTGTTAGTACCGTTATACAAGGCGCTGGTGAGACCTCATTTGGAATATTGTGTGCAGTTCTGGTCCCCCATGTTTAAGAAAGATGAAGTCAAACTGGAACAGGTGCAAAGAAGGGTTACAAAGATGATTCGCGGAATGGAAAACCTGTGCTATGAGAGGCGACTTAAAGAGCTTGGCTTGTTTAGCCTAACCAAAAGAAGGTTGAGGGGAGATTTGATTGCTCTCTATAAATACATCAGAGGGATAAATACCAGGGAGGGACAGGAATTATTTTAATACAGCGCCAATGTGGACACAAGAACAAATGGATACAAACTGTCCATCAGGAAATTTAGGCTTGAAATTAGATGCAGGTTTCTAACCAACAGAGGAGTAAAGTTCTGGAATAGCCTTCCAAGGGAGCTGTGGGGGCAAAAAACAGAGTTGCCTTCAAAACTGAGCTTGATAAATTTATGGAGGGCATGATATGATGGGGACGGCTTAGTTTGGCAATTGTCCATTTTTTACTACTGGTGATAGATATGCCAGTGACCTGGGAAGGGGCATTAGATGGGGTGGGTTCTGAGTTATAACAGAGAATGTTTTCTAGACTGGTTGGTGAGACTTGACCACATGCTCAGGGTTTAACCGATCGCTATATTTGGGGTCGGGAAGGAGTTTTCCCCCAGGGCAGATTGGCTTGGGCGCTGGGGGGTTTTTGCTTTCCTCTCTAGCATTGCGCATGGCTCACTTGCTGGTTGATTCTTTGTATTTTAAAGTCTTTAAGTTGTGATTTGAAGACTTCAATAACTCAGTCATAGGTTAGAGGTTCATTACAGGAGTGGGTGGGTGAGCTTTTGCGGCCTGCATTGTGCGGGAGGTCAGACGTGATGATCATATTGGTCCCTTCTGACCTTATAGTGTATGAGTCTATGAGTCCCTTTCTTGGTGTGAAAGAATGTGCTGTTTAAATTCGGGCTCTGGTGAGCATTCCATCTGGCATCACTCTTGTACCCTAGGGAAGATGTGGTTTGATTTGAAAATTGTCTTGCTCTGTGTCCTTTTTTCTTGACCGCATTGACAAGTCTTTATAACCTGTACTTCCCTGGAGTCATCTTTTGCTCCATCCTAGATTTCAGGAGAGTTGTTATGTTGGGAGTTATTTAGGAGCTGTGGCGTCTTGTTTAATTGTAGTGTTGTCCATTTGCTATATTGCTAACTGCCTTTACTCACAGATGACGTAATATGCAAAAGAATTCTAAAAATAATCAATTCTTTTAATCAAATCACTTTGTATTATCATCTTTCATGTTAACTTCATATTTATTTAACTTTATAAAGAATTTACTCACAACTGTGTTATGTTAGTCAGAGCATCAGCCGACAAACAGGCCGCTCTCTCAGGGCTACCACAGTTACTTAAGCTTTCATGGTACTTTCTTTCTATTACATAGAGCTGCTCTCTCAGTGTGTTTGTCCTGTGGGACCAAATTGTGCCTCACAATCTGGCATTGTTCTGCAAGCCCTAAAAAATTACTTCTGAAGATGGAATCAATTTGCAAGTTTCATCTCTGGATTTCTATCCAATATCTCCCAGAATCTGTTAGTCTTTAAAAGTGCCACAGGACTCTGTTTGTTTCTCTTCAATAGACTAACATGGCTACCCCTTTGGATCCAGAATTTGGTGGATATTCAAATCCAGAGTTTTGGTGTGGAACCATCTCTAGTTATTTTATCAATCTAGCCAGGCTTACAGAGCATAAAACTAGAGAAACTGAGATGAATGGCTTGGGGAAGGGATCATGCTATGAGGATACTGTAAGAAAAGGAGAGTGGCTTTGCACTCATTACAAGTCAAGGGTATTCATACCCCAAGGAATCTTGCACATTTTATTCTATATTTTTTGTGGTTTTGTCTTTCCGATGATACATCAGATGACTCAGACACTTACAAAATTCAGAGATTTCTTCCTTGAGTATATATCTTGCAAAGGAGGAATATTAGCTGTAGTCTCTGAAGATTAGCTGTTATAATCTATGTTGCTGAATGTTTCAGTTAATTGGTTTTATTGTTTTTGAAAGGCTCTGGGATGTTTACACAAAGCTTGTTAAGAAAATAGATGTTTGATTGATGGTTCTGTAGTTCATAGTCCACATAATACATGAAGTCAGACCTTTTTTAGAAACAGGATGGAGGAATGAATTAACTGACTGGTTGTACAGAAAGTGAGGAGAGTCGTTAAAAAGGAGGACTTTGGTCTGGTCTTACGTGAGGTTGGTAGTTTTTAACCTTCAATTTCCTTTGAAGCAGTTCATCAAAAAGAAATTGGAGTTTCCTTTTCAATTGTCAGGCTGATATAAGAATTTGAGGACTTTCTGCCAGTGCCTTTCCTAAAACCTTCAAATGACTGTACTGCATGCATATGCCAATTTACCTGACCAGCTTCTTATTTAAGGGAGCACGTCTTTCTTTTAAGCCAACCTTGTTGTGTTCAACAAAGTGTACCAAGAAATGTATGCTGTTTCTTTTCCTCATTAAAATAGTGAGAAGGGTAAGTATAAGGAGGTGAAGGAAAAAAGTATCCTAGAGGATCTTTAGCAAAAAGTCGTTATTTTACTCTTTGGTTTACAGCCTTGTAGGTATGTACATAGCTTCTGGTTAAGAACAGTAAAATCAGCTAGGAAGATTTGGGGTACAAAGACATCAGTGTAAATGTCAAATTGTGCTGCAAGTTACTGCGATTGAACATAATAAATGGGTTAGGCATGTCCACGTCAGCCACACATTTGTTAACTGGTTCACATTTGTATTTGTGCTCAGTGGGCCAAATTCCCCTCTCTTTTATATCAGTATAACTCTTTCTTCTTGAATTTTTGTAAACCAATATATTAAGCAATTGACTGATGATCAGAACTTTGTAATATGTGGATTTGAATCTGGCAGGATTCAAATTCTGCAGCAATCATTAGTTTTAATAAGCCTGGTAATGGCCAAACTGCAAAAGTTTAAATAAACCTGGTGATAGTAAAACTTTTGCAGTTTGGCCTTGGTTCAGAAAAGCACTGTGATGTTCCCCTGTTCCCATTCCAGAATCTGGTCCGGTGTGCCACTGTGACCCCGTGATCTCCACTCCTGAACCCTGATTTACCCCCTATGCCAGGTTACTACTCACTCCTGAGTCAGTCCACACTAGCCTCCTGCATGTAATTGGTCCATGGCAGTGGATGTGCACCCGCTGGCCACTCATGGGATGGTCCCCAGGCAGCATCCCTGTCCCTCACATACCACACCGGGTACTTCCATCCTACAGAGATCGGGGACCTTCTCCAGTCACTGTAGATTTATAGACCCTCGTTCACCCATTTATTAATGGATATGCCTAGCCTCACTAATTCACGCCCTCTAAATTTCACACAGCTTTAGATAAAACCAAAGCTAGTTTATTGATTAGAATATGATTTTAAGTGAGGATATAGCAAATCAATGCACAATCATTTAATAAAAGGGTCAGGAGTTACCCCAAGCAAATAAAAGATATAAAACACATGCTAATCTAAAACACTACCTAACCTAACTTCATGGTCCAAGATTACTTACAAGATGTTTGGCTGAAAGATGTTTTTACAGCCATTCTCTGCCTATTACTATGCAGGGCCCAGATCTTGCTTGAATTTGGAGGATATTTCAAGATGGAGTTTCTCTGGCAAAAAGTCGCTAACCATTCAAAGTGTCTGTATTTGTTTTCAATCCCCCCTCAACCCCTCCTCTTCCTGGGCCAAGGTGATTTCCTTTGTTCCACCTGAGCCATGGAGCTTAATTTGCCATGTATCTCTCCATCCTCTGTGCTGAGAGATAGTCCTGATGGTCTGAGTCATGTAATATGCTTCATATATGTACACATGCATGACACTGCAGGAAACATGGTACCATAACAAAAAGGTAGTGCAGTCAAACGGGAACCTTGCATGGCATAATTTGCATCAAAGCATACAATTACATTGCAAAGCGAACAGAAAAGTTACATAATTCATAATCTAGGGGTGCACCGATGTGCATCATGTGACAAGCACACACCAGACACTTACACAAATGGTTTGCAATGTAGATAGGAATTTTGTGGGATCAGGCACTTGTATGAGACTTCTAATGGACCCAGAAATAATGTGTGATGTTGTTTTAGCACATCCAGCCCAGGTGGAAAGGTGTATAATAAATAACAGAAGCAAATATTAACCAAACTCTTTGAACTCCCAAAGGAGTTGAAACTAAAATGGGTAGACAATCAGGCTTATCCACAAAGAGCTCTCCAACTGTCCAAGGAAGACAGACATCCTTGTTGGGGATTTAGTACTCAGAGGAATTCAAAGAACATTCTGCATGGGAGAGGCAGACAAGAAGATGTTATGCTGCCTTCACATAGCCAAGACATGAGACATCTCTTTGAGATTGGATAGGCTTCTCTGGGTGACAGGCAGATCAAGGTCATCTGTACCAACAAGTATCTTAGTCTCATAGCCAATAGAGATGACACAGAGGTCATTGGCATTCTTTTAATTGATGACCTTAGTGTAATGATGTTCATTTTCTAATCCCCAATAGTGCTGTTGAGAATAATGTGCGGCACAGGAACTGCCATGAGTTCTATCTCAACATAGATACTCAAAATCTTATATGAGTATTTAAACACTTGAATTTCCTGAATGAATAAATGTAATATGTAAACACCCGTTATTTTACATGCAACACATTTAGGCTCCTTGCAGAGTGTCTTCTGTTTGTAAGTGTAACCTGGGCTTTATGTTCAAAGGTTACTGATAATGAAGAGTCAAACTGCATCATTGCTCAGTTTTTTAAAGATACCATTTATATTTAAGCTACAGTGACAGTTCTACATAGTAATATCATTCCATAAAGTGTTTGGAACCTTTACCCTTTTGTAATGGAATGGCCATGCAGGTTTGTAGCACTACACAGACCTAAAATAATAATTTTACATGGGAAGTACCTCAGAATGCTCAAGCAGATTATTGTGCTTTAAAAGCAAGCAAACGAGCAACCCCCCCCCCCCCCCCAGCTCTTAATGGATTGGTGAAGCTGAGAAATAAATACCTAACACCTGCTGCTGATTCTCCTCTCCTTTTCTCACTCCTTATTTACTTACCTGTTTGGCACAGAGCCCGATCTTCTGAAGTAGAGGGTCTCTTAGCCACCATAATCCTCATGTTAGTTTGTGCTGTCTTGTAGTCTTGGCCCATTCTTTCGGAACTTCATCTATTTCTCTCTTAGGCTATGTCTACACTGGCAAGTTAGTTCGAATTAAGGAAGCTTAATTCGAACTAACTTAAGCCATGGCTACACTAGGCTTTAGTTAGTTCGAATTAAGGGCTTCCTTAATTCGAACTAATAAATTTGAATAGGCTATTCGAACTAAGGGTTAATTCGAACTAGTTAGTTCGAATTAACCAATGTGGCCGTGTTAGTTCGAACTAATTGCTTAGTTCGAACTAACCCGCCCATTGAACTCAATGCAATTCGCTAATTCAAACTAAGCAAGTGCCATGAATGGCACTTGCTTAGTTCGAACTAAATTTTGCTCGTTTGAATTAAGTTAATTCAAACTAACTAAAATTAGTTCGAATTAGTTAGTTGGAATTAACTAATTCGAACTAACTTTAGTAAGTGTAGACATAGTTACTGTTTTGATTTCCTTCAGTAAAACAATACTATTATATTTTAATTCTGTTGTTTTTTTAAAATTCCTCCTGCAGTTTTGAGGCTTGTGTACATGGCACAGTAAAGGGGTGTGATTTGTAGAGCATTCTAACTAGCTGGATTCTAACTGCCTTGTGCAGACTCACTGATGTGAATAAACAGATACTTCTCACCAGCCGTGTCTACGGTTAGAGCGCTCTGCAAGTCACACACCTCACCGTGTACACAAGCTCTTGCATAACTTATTTTTCATCTTCCATCCGTAATTGTCTGCAGCGTTGCTGTATGATGTTAAAGAATGTTTTCCCTGGAAAGCTGCGCACTGTAGCGACAGGCAAACTGAGTTGAACATGGAGTTTGTAAAGCAACTTGGGACGCTTAAGATATAAGAATCTATACAAATGTAAATTCATTCTGAGTATAATTATGGTAGTTGCAAAAGTAACCTTTCTCCTGGGATAGACAGAACTTGAAAAGACGAATTCTTAAATTTACCTGGTCTTTTAAATGTTCTTTAAGATCTGCCTACCATTGCTTATTGCCTACTAAGCGATTGTTCCAGCTCATCCTCCTCTGACTTGCTCTGAAAGCAAGTGATACCATTAGTTGTAGATTGGCAGATTAGTGCTGGCATCTATTGATCTTACAAAAAGGGCTCAAAGGAGGCATTATATGAATAGTAAGCTTCCTTTATCAGTAAACTGAATGATCCCATTAGAGATCTTAATATCTACTGATTGTAAAATGCATATCAACGCCTGAGAGAAATCACGGAAAATCACTACACTTCTGAATAGGATCAATCTGGTCCAACCCCCTGCTAAAAAACAGGACCACTCCCACTAAATCACCCCAACCAGGGTCTTGTCTAACCGGGCCTTAAAAATCTCCAAAGATGGAGATTCTACCACCTTCCTAGGTAGCCCATTCCAATGCTTCAGCATCCTCCTAGTGAGAAAGTTCTTCCTAATATTCAACCTTGACCTCCCCAGCTGTAATTTGAAACCATTGCTCCTTGTTCTGTCCTCTGTTACCCTCGAGAACAGCCTAGCTCCCTCCTCTTTGGAGCACCCCTTCAAGTAGTTGAAGGTTGCTATCAAATCTCCCCTCAGTCTTCTCTTCTGTAGACTAAATAAGCCTAGTTCCTTCAGTCTCTCCTCATAAGTCATGTGCCCCAGCCCCCTAATCATTTTTGTTGCCCTCCGCTGGACTCTTTCTAGTTTGTCCACATCCTTTCTGTAGTGGGGAGCCCAAAACTGGACACAGTATTCCAGATGCAGCCTCACCAGTGTTGAATAGAGTGGAATTATCACATCCCTCGATCTGCTGGCAATACTCCTACTGATGCAGCCACCTCTGAAAAGTGCCATAATGAATTTAATAACTGAAGTTCATTACACATCCTAGAGCACTCAGGCAGCACTATGTGCGTGTAACTCTGGCTTAAAGAACTATCTCTAGAGGTGAGTGGGAAGCCCTGTCTTCTTGAGCCCATTCAGTCTGACTTCATTGCTGAGGCTGCCAACAAGACTGATTTTTGCTGATTTTTGGGGGTTCCTTTTGTAAGGTGAGCAACATCAGCTAAGAACTAAATGGAGATGCCTCAATTAATTTCACATAGATCACCAACCAACCTTCAAATGGCAACAGTTTGGTTAAATGTAGATCTGCAGTATATTCAGATCAGTACATATTGTCCCAGTGTTTCTCTGTAGCTGCAGTTCTTCTCTACATCTGAGATACAACGGTATATTGTGATGCTAGAATTCTCTTGCCCCATTCCCTTAAGCTTTGTACCATTAGAAGTTAATCACTTCCTGGGAGTCAATAGAGCTATGTTGACTGACATGTCTAAGGATCTGACCCAACATTTCCAATAAATTAGATTCTCTAACACTTTTCTTTCTTCATGCAATGCTTTTAGCAATGCTAGTGGTAAAATGAATAATCGGAACCATATATTAATACCATGAATCATTATTGAACATGGAAATTATTCCCATTTGTTCTATTATTTGTGTGTAATACTATCCCATTCATTATTTATGCGTAATATGTCATGCACATGCATGGCACCATCCAAATAATACTAAGAATATTGTCAGCAATAATAAAAAATGATATGAGTCAATCATACCGTGACTGGAAAAGAGTATTTGGCAAAAAGCTCCTTTTTTGCAGACTGAGTGGTCCTGGTGAATTTACTCATTTTGCATTGTTCCTGATGAAGCAAAGCAAAACTATTTGGTGAGCAGTTAATGAAAGCTGTATTTCAGACTATCGGTTGTTTCAAAACTGTTCATTTTGGCTATTTCCTATTCATTGTAAAGATTATTGAGATGGGGTCTGCTCTGTAATTGGATGATTGAAACATTTTAAAGAAAATAACAAATCTACTTGTTCCTGTAAGAATATTTTGTTCATGTGTGAGTAAGGACCAAGGACAGTCACGACAATTATTGGGGGATACAAACGCTTCTACACAAACAAGGAGTCTGGTGGCACCTTTAAAGACTAACAGATTTATTTAAATCATTCTGTGTGAAAGTTTGTGAATAGAAAGGAACAGGAAGATATTTGAGACAAACATCAACTTGGAATTCAAAAAATAATAATGAATGCTGTTTTGCAGTTTTTGACTGGCTCAAGCTATCTGCAATCTGACATGTGCTTCATTAGTAAATCTTAACTTGTTTATGCTCTGCTGATGAAGGGGTCAGCAATACAGATTCAGGAACTTGATGTAAAAGCTACTGACATCATTTATATTGGGGCTAGAAGAGTATATTCACTTAAATCAAAAAGTTCCATTCAGTCGATCTGATGATTTCACCACCTAAATGCGCCTAACAATCTGCAAACATCATCTACATCCTGAAGCTGTACATACGCATCTCTTTAAGTCATATAGTAGTGATTTTATTATACAAGTATTGAGCGCATGAAGACTCACATAGTAGATGTGAGCCTGCTTGAGCAGTAATATAAGGGTCAAATTGTTGAAGATTCTGACAAGGTTTGTAAGAGACCCCCAGCTGCACTGTCCATGGATTGCAGGACACTAAGGACAGATAGGGCGGGAGCTGGGAGCTTTTATTTGTTTAAGGAATAAACAAATAAAGTAAACCAAATTTGCAGTGTCTTATTTTAAAAAATGAGAGCTGAACTTGGTAGAATTGCCAAAGTGGAATGGCCGAAGTACTAAACTGGGAGAGAGGGATTCCCCCTCTTTAAAACTATGTAAATTAATGTTCCCGATGAAAGTCAGTTTGGACAGCACTTACTGGCAAAGACAGATTAAGAAAGCAATCTCACAGATAGCACTTTTCAGCTTTTACTTAAAAGTAAAAGCAATGTATTGTAATTTAGTAAATCTCAGCAGTGCCGCTAGACCTGAGGTTCTGTTAATGCTTTCCTTATAAAAATCTTGTATCTCAGCTTTTGCACTGGGCTATATCTTAGTGTACAAGGTCTTAGCCTGGAAGCAAATTTCTTGCACAGAGGTAATTTTAACAGTAAATGTCTTTTTATGCAATATCTGACAGTGACAATACAGTAGTTCTGAATTTTCAGGCAATGTATATGCTCCAATAGTTGACCAAAACTTAAATTTCGTTCTTAAAATCAAATATAGGGCCCAGTTCTGCTGTCAGTTATATTTAAGGCCCTACCAAATTCAGGGTCCATTCTGGTCAATTTCATGGCCATAGGATTTGAAAATTAGTCAAGTTCACATTTTCAGATCCCTGGGGGGCAACCCAAATGATGGTTGTGGAGAGGAAGGGGGCAGAGAGATGCAAAACAGTTGAAGGGAAATTGTGGGATTGCTGACAAGAGATCCCTGGACGTGGAGGTAAGGTCTGATCTCTCCTGTGCGGCTGTCAGCTCCTAGCTAATAGTCTCAGCCAGGCTGGGGAGAACCAGGATTTGTTCTTCCTTTGCATGGCTACTCTCAGAGGAAGATCAGACTGAGTAACTCCCCCAGCTGCAGGGAACTCTTTATAATTATTTTTACCCCATTAAACATCATAATGGCATCGTTATATGTCATAATGATGTAATTTTAGGCAATTATTGTCATGCCTTCTGTTTAATAACTGATATTTTTACCAATTATGTAATGAGATTTAATGCAGTTACATTAATTGCATAAATAAATAGTAGACTACAAATTGCTTAAAGAAACAAGACCTTGCTTATACTATCAAAGCTGAAGCTTATGATGCAAACGTAGAAAATCACAGACCCATACTGCTGGCTTCCGTACTATTACCTCAAGTTTTCCTATAGTGTCTGGCTGGTCCTAAGTGTTGGTGTTAGTATTTGTATTACAATAGCAACTCAAGACCTATTATCCCAAGTTCTGTACAAACTCATAGTGAAAGACAAGTTCTGCCCTCAACAGGTGACAAGATAGACAGATGGCATGAGAAAGGAAGTTCCCATTTTGATGTTGGAGAACTGAGTCACCAAGAGATTGATTTACCCAGGGTTACGAAGGAAGGGTATGGCAGAGCTAAGAAAAAGCCACAGAATCATGTTCCTTTATCAGGATTTATTTCCCCACCTCAATATTCTTTTAATATAGCTTACTGCTGTCAGTGAAATGTGTGGTGTGAAAGATCTTTGATTGTCAGCCCAGGACATGGTCTCCTTTCTAAGGAAGTGGCACAGCGCAGGAATGATGACACCATTTCATTTACCTCTAATCTGAACTGGTGGAAACAGTGTCTATTGTAGGTGAAAGCTCATTCTGTGTCCATTCAGGCCTTAGTGCTCCACTGCGGTTACCAACAGCAAAAAAGATGGAGGGTGTCAGTGGTAAACCCCAGGACCCTACTGTGCTAAGTGCTACTCAGAAAAATAAAAAGGAGGGTTATTTTGGCCCCACAGGGCTCAGATGTCAAACAGTATGCAACAGGTGGGCAGAACAGACAGATGAGGATGAGTGAGGGGATGAAGAAACAAAATGAAAAGAAAAGAAAGTGTAGAAATGATCTCCTCTCACCATTTGCCTAAGGGATGTGGTCATTTGTCCCCTGAGAAATAGACTGAGACCACCAAGACTATTTCACATAGGAGAATGGACTATATCATCTTTTGAAAACGTGGGCTCTGGGCTTAGTGTGTAATGATTATTGTGTTCCCTTCACATTGCCAGATCTCACAAAAGTATTTGGGACTCCCACGACTTTCCGTCTTTTTTGGCAGCTGGTTGCAGTCTCTTGAGCACCTTCTGGCAGCGCGAGAGTTTCTGGCTGATTTTCTTGTGTGGCTGGAGTTGCATCTGCTGCCAACGGGAATGCCCAGTTCCAGAAGAGCTGTTTCTTGTAGACCCTCACGTTCAGCTTTCTTCTCTGGAATTCTCTGGGGAAGCAGAGGGATTTGGCCATGGGCCATCCCAGGAACTGGTATCAGCAAAAGGAAGAGAGCCCTGGGAGCCCCAGGCAGTAAAACCATCTCCCCTGGCACTCAAATGAAGATTGGTGGTTAACAGCGTGAGTGAGCAATGGAGAGGGGTAGCTCAAGAAGGGGTGGCTCCCTGCTTACCCAGTCACCCACTTTTCCCACTGCTGCCAAGCGAGGAGGGGATGGCAGGGCAGGTAGACAGCAAAGGAATAGGTAAAGGAGCTGGAGATCATGGTAGCAGGAAAGTTCTGGGGTCAGTGTCCTCACAAGTCAAGAGGATGGTTTACATATGCACACAAAAAAGATGAGGGTAATAGTTGAGTTTAAAATATCCGATGGTAGACTTAAAAAAAAAATCAGTTGTTCTAGATTCATCGATTACAAGGCAGAAGGGACCACTGTGATCATCTTGTCTGACCTCCTGTAAAACGTCCCCACAATAATTCCTAGGACAAGTCTTTTAGAAAAACATCCAATCTTGATTTTTAAAAAAAGTCAATGATGGAGAATCCACGATGACCCTTGGTAAACTGCTCCAGTGGTAAATTGCCCAGCATATTAAAAACTTATGCCTTATACCTCATCATCTGATGAGTTAGGAGACAGGTTATCTCCTGTATAACAACCATGTATCATAATCATTGAGCCCAGGCCATAGTTTTCAGCTGTCTTGATTTTTGTCTCTTTAGCTTCTTGTACTGAATCTCCTAGATAGCGTACACGTAGAGGTCACAAGCAGTTTGAATCTAAAGATATTGTGATGGTTAGGCCCAGATATTGCCATGTGATGGATGCATTCCAGGTAATCCTATTTTGGCAGGCTTAGGATCTGCTAGGTGCCAGTGTGATTGGGGGTGGGGACATCTGGGTACACCAGGGGGGTAAGTATCATATCTCTGAAGAAAAAGAATATTTATACCATCTGTTTGCCATCAGGTGCCTTTGTGTAAATAATTATTAGTACAGCACCAGTTTCCAATGTACATTTTAAGAGATGTGTTAATAGTGGCTATTGATGGATTAGTGGGAGAAAGTATGATTTGGGTTTAATGAATAGAGGGCAGAAATGTGAAAACTAGATGTGATTAGAGTCAGTGGTACACATTGTGTTCTCATAGATTTCGATAGGGTTGTTCAAGCGTCATGGAGAGCAGCACGCGGCCCTATATATTTAAATTACTAACTAAATAGGGCTGCAGTTGGGGACGCATTGCGTAGGAATTCCAAGAGTCTTTTGGAGAGATTTATTTGGTTTTGGGAAGCAAAGTCTGTTTATCTCAGTATTAAGTCCACAATACCACTGAGATCCAGCTCATAAATGCACACTTGCAATGAGAAACCCAGGAATTTCTTCCCAAGTTGTTCATATATCATATTAGTGGGACAATTTACAGAGCTATGACTAATGCTCATGCTATTCTGGAACTTGACACGATAGCCTGGGCCTTCTCCGACAATAGAGAGCACTGTCATGGCTGCTTTAATGCCCAATTAAAACAAGGGTTTGGAAATATTTTGGGAATAGGAGAGTGAAGATGGAAACATGAGCGCATTTGGCAGTAGACTGGTCAGAAGTCTCCCCCTGCAAAATATATAATTGGTACACTTGGTGCCATTTAAGCATGTTTACAGTATATTCAAATAAAATTACAAACTGTACTTGGCTGAACATCTAGGTGCTAAACTCTAGACCTGCCTGTAACGATTGAAGCCACACTGAGGTTCCAAATGAGGATTGCTTCAAGTGTAAAAACATTAGTTTATGGTGTTTGACAGATGTAAGACCTGGGAAGTGTAAGGAATTCAGAAAACTACTGAAGTGTGCCAGAAAGGCATGGTCTTTTGAAACAAAAAGTGCTATGTGGGTTTCCGGAGGAATCCCTGTGGGGTGATTTATGCAAACTACACAACCCCAGTTATGGAAAATCTAGCCTTTTGGCTCCTCCTGTGCCCTGAGGAGCAGGCCACTGGCTGGTGATTCACCTGGTCCCAGAAACTGTAGACCAAAGGCCTTAGCTGTATAAAGAAACAGTTGGACTGTCCACTGGCATGAGCTTGTAACAAAGAGGTTAACCCAGTTGTGGGGTTTGAAGGATTGACATCTGCCAGAGCTCTGTGTTGAAGGTGGGGATGATCTCTGGAAAGTTTTTAGCATGAATGCAGGTTCATTTATGACTTTTGTTTATGTTATCTCTGTAATGCTTTTGCCCTAAGAATAATTACACTCTGCTTTGAGAGGACAGTTTGGTAACTGCTGCATACTGATGTGGCCGCAGGAGAAAGAGTTTGGCGTCTGTCAGATCTGCTAGAAAAGGACAATGAAATGTAGAGGGCTGCAAACCAAACCTCCAGTCTGAAGGGAGAAGTGTGGGGGGGGAGGAATCAACACCTTAAATGAATGCCCTGAAGATTGTGGGGGAAGGGTCAAAGGTAAAATTAACGCTAAAACTGTGACAGTATTTAGTTAGAGGGAATGTCAAAGGTAAGATATTCTGGTTACATGTACCAGAGGATTTTTTCAGTTTATTTGTTTGGGCTTTAAAGGTGCTTTCAGACTCTCATTTAACCTCCAGTTCTGTAACAGATCAAGCTGGCAAATAGACTTTTTTCCCCCTCTAACAAGAGTGTTCTCAATTGATCTTCCTTTATTATTAATTATTATTATTTGTCTAGAAAAATTCCCTCAGAACCAGCCTGAATCGGCCATG
This sequence comes from Pelusios castaneus, assembly GCA_007922175.1. Taxonomy (NCBI): domain Eukaryota; kingdom Metazoa; phylum Chordata; order Testudines; family Pelomedusidae; genus Pelusios; species Pelusios castaneus. The sequence continues at coordinate 52,192,883 of ML685755.1, forward strand.
ACCTACATTATTAAAGGATTCCCTTTTCCTTTTGTGTCTTTGTTTCTTTTAGAGGCGATTGTTTTGACAGAGACATGGGATGTTTACGCACATGATTCCTATTGCTATTCACAAGAGTTGCTTGCATAAATCTCTCTTACTCAGTGGAAGATGAATAAAACCCTAGGGCCTCCTCCTGTCTCACAGAAGTCAATGGGAATTTTGCCATTTACCTCAGTTGGAACAGGATCAAGCCTTTAGTGAGATTGAATGCTGACAGTTAGCATACTAGGACAAATAAAATTGCTTATGAGAAATGTTGTATTGCTTAAGATGACTCTATCAAATTGGTGGAAAGTAATTTTTTTTTAGTTTTGTGCCAAAGATGTTCTCCAGAAAATAGGTGGATATTTTTCAGAGGCAAAAAACCAGTCCCCTTTGTGCCTTTGGAAATCTCCCAAGTCATTAAAGTCAACCAATGAAATATGCAGACTGCCAGGGTCCCCTTTGAATGCCCAGAGACAAGTTGGGTTGAAAAGAATCTTAGCCATTTGGGCTAACCCTATGTCCTAAGTAATTATTTTTACTAACAGTTGTTAATGACCGAGTTTTCTGAGAGAAACATTCTCCTTTTAGACAAACAGCCTGTGTTCATTAACTCACAAATCTAAACCCAAAAATCTGACAATACAGATATTAGCATAGAATACTGCCATCTAATGGTGCAGCAATGAATAAAATCCTGAAAACCTTTCTACAAATTACCATTTTTCACCATAGATGATGGATGGCTAATGTGTAGGAAACTTGAATTTGAACCCCAGTAGAGATTTGTCATGTCTCAGGTTGACCAAATGCAGGAGTGGTAGAAAGGTGACATATTTAGCTTTATGGGGAGATGGAGGTTTTCGTATCTAGGTACATCGAACATCCATGGAAAGCAAGTCGTCATTTCTTTACACCGGTTAAAAGTGGCACTGGTAGTTTTGTCAAGTGTAGAGACTTGGTATTGAGCCTGCTTTTGCAGATCAATCAGAGAAATAATCTCTCAGAGGATTCCGCATGAATGGTGTAGCACAAAAGGATTGGTCTCCCAAGAAACAGACCGACATTGTAGGTCACTTACATGGATGCTCCGTTGCCTCAGGGTTAAACAGGGACTATGGATTTTTTTCTCATTACAACAGGTGATTTGACCTCACCTTCCTCTATGTGCTGTTCCCCAGTATTTGAATCTTAATATTTACTTTGATTTGCTGTTACAGCCTGACCTGACCCTATGTCTTACATTTCCCTGCATTTAATTTCCTCCCATTCTGTAAGTTCCCCATCTTCAAAGTGTCTGATGAAGTGGGATTTTCTCCCATGAAAGCTCATGTGATAAATACATTTGTTAGTCTTTAAAAGTGCCAGAGGACTCCTTGTTTGTTTCACTGAGAGGAGGTATCCTCCGTCACTTCTGTAGAATGGGAAATCAATGAATGGATCTTAGATTGAAGGAGGACAGGTAAGAGTCAACAGAAAAAGAAATCCCATTTTAGGCAGTTTCCTGCACAGGGCATTGGTGTAGTTTGAATTCATACTCAATTGCAATTCTCTTCAGAAGCTGACTTTACATAAAGTCGCAGCAGTTGCCCTTTCCTATCAGGAAGAAGCACTGCATAATGATAGTGAAATAGCAGGATAACTGAATGGACATTTTGGGGCAGAATAAACAAATCTGCTTTGCCATATTAGAATCAAACACAATTCCTAGTGCTCAAATTTGACTTCAGCTATGTTTTCATTTAGTTTATTATTCACCACTTCTTACTCTAGCTGATGACCTAATCATTCCAGAAGAAGAAAGGTTAGAGTATATTTAAAACCTAGACAGGCTTTATTGTGGGTCAAGGTTTTCACTGTCTACAAGCCTTAGAGTTTAAAATTGGCAGGCATCACACTGAAGATTGCTTTCTTCTCAATATGATGAAAAGCAATCTTCAGAGTTTTATTCCTTTTGGTGTTCAGAAAGGATTGCGAGTAAATAATGGTGCAGTAGAGGGGGGAGGGGGAAGCCTGTGATATAACTATAAAATAACCAGAAAGTTGGGTTGGAAAATGGTGTACTTTCTAAAGAGATTATATAGTATATACAGTTATATAAGAACTCTAGTGGTGGCTGAACCATAAACGGTCGAAAGGTTCTGTTTGCATTAGTGTTCATTCCATCTGTCGAGACATCTTTGTTATTTGAAGTTGGAAGGGGACTCTACGAAATGAGCTCTTCCTTGGTTCGACTTGACTACAACCACACTATCTCACATGGGTAGAGATTAAATTCAGTTTTGGCACTCATCCTCATGCTTGTTTCCCCACAGAAGACAAACAGTACTGAGACTGAAAGAACTCCACCAGTACTTTCCAGTAGTCTTTATACTCTTAATTAAAATAATTTATCTTTTGTCTGGACTCCATAATGTTGGGAAAATGTAGATGAAATGGGCCTTTTTGATTGACTGGATGATTGCTGCAATAATTCAGCATAACTCATCATTCGCTGGAGTTTTACCTAAATGGCCAGAGAACAGATGTGAAAAGTGTGTCATTGTAGGCCTGAATCTTGTAAAATACATGACCCAAATCTAACCTTTAAAAATATATTGTAGGAAAACACAATGGTAGTGTTACAGGTAGGTTAGGGTTTTGGTATGCATGTGTGTTTTAGTAGTTACTTGATGATGTTTACATCTATATTGTTAGTGGTTAGCAAGGTAAATGAACTGCTTCCCTATCTGTTACTATTGTTCTATTAGTCTATTAGAAAAGGTCAAAAGGGAACATTAACATCTACATGGAGCTTTGATGTACCAATGTAAACTGTCTATTAATGGTGCTAATGCAGCTAATGACCTGTGGTCCCTGAGAGGTGAAGGTTGTTCTTCAAAGGACAAATTGCATTATTATTCTCCACTTAAGAAAGTCTCTGTGAACTGTCATCAAAGCCCACGTGAAGAAATGACCTACAAATGCCCACCTAGCTACAGCTATAAAAGGAAGTTGGGAACATAATCCCTTTGTCTCACATCTGTCCAAGCTTCTCAGAGACAGTTTGGGCCACAGGATTGAGATCCCAGCCAGAATTGGCTTGGAATCACCCTGCTAATTCTCATGGGAGAATGAGAGCAAACTCTACACTTGGACTATTTGGTCTACATTCCTTTGAACTGGATTTCTAACAACTGAAGCTGTGAAACAAGGACTTAAACTCATCCAGGTATTGGATGTGTGCCTAAGATCTGAAAACTCCAAATTCTACTGGAAACCTGATGTATTCGACTTTCAGATCACTGTATGTATGTGTTTAACAGTACTCTCATGGTTTGTTTCTTCCCTTGTACAATAAACCTTTAGTTTTAGTTATTAAAGGATTGTCTGGCTGCATGGTATTTTGGGTACAATTCAAATCTACACTGTTTGGATCAGGAGAAATCTTTCTAGATAAAGAGCTTGGAGTTTTAAGCAATTCTCTCTTTACCAAACCCAGTGGCTATATTGGGGACCGGTGGCTGAAATGCAGTAAAGGGGGCTGAGTATGTTTTGTGGTGACTTCCTGATATCCAGTGTGGGGAATCAGAAGCGTTGTTTGTGACTGGTTGGGGAGTTTAGCTCCAGGTAACCCACCAGTGTCGAGAAAATCTGCTTGTTGTGTCCAGAGGTGGTAAGGCAACGCAGCAGTCATGGAGGTCACACATTACACGGGAGAAGGCTGAGCTGGTGCGTTTATTGTTGCGGTAAGTGTAAGCATGGACAGGCTCGAGGTTCCCTGGTGAGGGGCGGCGGTTAGGCCCGAGTCGCCTTCCTGCTTACAACTGCGGCCCGAGATGTCCCGACTGGCCCTGACTAGCTAGCTCCCCGGCTTGGCTAGTCCTGAGACTAAGGCCCCTGTCGTACGTGCATGGTAAGTGACAGTCCACCCCAGGTATCTCCTCTGCGGCTTTCCTGAGTTTGGTGTACGGACTGCGACTTGACCCTGTCCCAGGCCTAATTATATACCCCATGGACTCGTGCTGTTGCCCCTGACAACGGGTGCCTTGGTCTGGGGCGTTATCTTATCTGGTATGTCCAGCCTGAGCACAACTTTTTGTTATTACAGTAACGCAGGCGATTGGCCTTGGTGTTCCTTGGGTGTCCGCCCATGTCCAGCACAATGAAGCTGAATTATCACTATAACCCAAAAAACAAAAGATACATAGAATAAGCCCCCCAATGCCCATTGCTATTTCAGTGTTGTGTCCTGGTGTTGTCTGATTGGCAGGAGAGGTCCCATTCCTGAGTTCTGAAGCTGCCACACTTGTCAATGGTGGCAGGCCCAGCAAGATCCAACTTATCAGGTTAAGACAATGTGAATGACTCAGGACTTGTCTTCAGCCGCTTCTGCTTCCATTCCTGCAAAGCATGCTTAAATTTACTTAGTGGTGTTTGTGACCATCTGGACCCGTCAATGCTCTCCTTTTTGCAGCTTGCCCTGATCTTTGCATATTTGGGTGGTTATCTGAAGAGGCCCGGGTTACAAAGTGCAAGGAAAATTTTTATGTCCTTAATATGAATTCAAGTAGATTTTTTGCCATGCACTAAGAACTGCTTTGTCAGCCTTCAGGAATTTGTCGAGCTAAAAGGCAAAGCAAACTGAAAAACAAAAGTTGTATAAACAGATGAGACAGGATTTTATAATTCCATAGCCATGCCACTTTGGGTGGTAATCTTTTAGTTCCCCCAAGCCAAGCAAACTTGGGCCTGCTCAGAATTTTGAAAAAATCCAGATGCTACAGGTAGTGGTGTGGAAAATTGACTAGGTGACACTGTTTATTGATGAGACTGAATTGAAGTGATATGGTTGTCAGCACATCAGGTGGCATGTCTCCTATCTTTCAGATGAGAAGCAAATTGGAGGCCCTGTTTTCTTGGCTTTTTAAAGATCCCATGGCCCTTTTTTGGGGCGAGAATATATAGTGTTAATATGTGATGCCTGCCAAATTCCAGTATGAGGGAAAATAGTTTACTCACCTGAATTATTTCATTGTTTTTCTTGGACAAGGTGTCCTTTACTGATTTAACATAAGATTATTGAGTGTTGTTTCTGGTTGCTTATGAATTTTAGGTTGTTTTTTTCTTACATGGGGAAAAAAGTAGATAAAACTCATCCACCACTCTGCAGAATGTATCTAAAGTCCTTTTTGGCCACCAGACCATTGAGTCACTTGAAAAATGATGCCTTGAATATATTTCCCTCCCTTCCTATCTCCTGGTTCTCTCATGGTGCATGGTGTCCCTCCCCTCATCTCCATCTTGCTCTGGTGAATACCAGTGCTCCATGCACCAAATCGCCTCCTAGTAGCATACCAAGGAATTTCAAGGTCTCACTGTTACTCTTCAAGGACCTCAACAGAAATGACAATATCTCAGAAGATTCATGTCTTTTTGTGACAAAGACCTCCCTGTTATATTCCTCAAAGAATGAAAAAAAAAATCTCCTAGATGTAAGATTGTAAGAGTTGGAGACAGTACCCTCTCAGCAACAAGGCCAACCTTTTGGAACTCATTACTGGAGGAGATGAGGATTAACACAGATCAGACCTCAAAGAGGAAAGCTTACTTCTTAAATTTAGTGTTCACTCAGAACAACAAAGCAAAGGAAGGAAGATACAGAGATGGAGGCAAGATGGAATAAAGGGGAAGAAATAATTAAAAATAAAACCAAACTCCCTAGAGGAATGAAGAGGAAATTTAGACAATGAGACCACTGGCCAATCGTCACTTTGGAGGCACTTACATATGATAGTGATGGGCTCCACTGTAAGAATGTAATTATCCAGTTACATGAATTTGCCTTTCAGCTCTGCATCCTGCTGACATGGGCACAGATCTGTAGGAAGTTGCATAACTCTGGTGAAGCCAGCAGCAGCTGGGAAGTAACTGACACAAAGCACTGAGCTATTGCTTGCCTTGTATGTTGGTGAGGACAACAGTTTCACAGAATAACTTTTCAATACCCAGGACTGTCCCATCTCAACTAAATATGCTGTTTGCTTCCCTTTTCTGCTTTACCCACACATACCTGAGTTGTTCATGCAGGGCAAGGGAGGCAGGATCACATGATATTTCTGTGCTATATGTGGGCCCAGGAGACAGGCTGCGTGGAAGATTGAGAGAATAGGAAGAGAAAACAGGTTGCTTAAAAGGAGCTGTCAGTTACTCTCTCCAATGCCAAAGCCAGAGAGGGCACTCCTATTAGAAAAGGGGTGTTGCTGGAGTCTGTGGTCTAAAGATCCCTAGTTTGGAATTAACCTTATGGAAAACTGATAGCTAAGTATATGATGGAGCAGTTTTCAAGTTGCTCTATCTTATACCAGGGAACCTGCCTTGACTCCAGATGGCTTCAGGATTAGAGGCATGCAAAAGTGGTATAGCGCTACCTTTTGTGTCTCTTTCTCTTCCTTCTTTCTTCCCCTGGCCTCCCCCACCCCATGCCAGTTCTCACCTTCTGGTCTTCTACTGAGTGAAGCTTGGCAAGTCTAGAGTATCTCTGCTATGGAGTTAGTTGCCCAAAGTGAAGGCTATCACTCACAAATTATTCCTTTCTCAATAGAAAACCAACAATAGGCCATAACTTTAGGTATAAATTATACTGGGGATTGCTTTTATTGCTTCTAACACAGAGAAAAATCATGGAGCAGGTCCTCAAAGAATCCATCCTGAAACACTTGGAGGAAAATAGAGTGATCAGGAACAGTAAGCATGGATTCACCAAGGGCAAATCGTGCCTGACCAACCTGATTTCCTTCTAGGATGAGATGACTGGATTTGTGGATGTGGGAAGAGTTGTTGACGTGGTATACCTTGCTTTTAGTAAAGCTTTTGATACGATTTCCCACAGCATTCTCGTCGGCAAGTTAAGGAAGTATGGGTTGGACGAGTGGACCATAAGGTGGATAGAAAACTGGCTAGATTGATGGGCTCAGCAGGTAGGAATCAATGGTTCAATATCTAATTGGCAACCGGTAATGAGTGGAGTGCCCCACGGGTTGGTCCCGGGGCCGGTTCTGTTCAACATCTTCATTAATGATCTCGATGATGAGATAGATTGCGTGCTTAATAAGTTCGTGAATGACACCACACTGGGGGGAATGGTAGACATGCTGGAGAGCAGGGACGAGATCCAGGGAGACTTAGACAAATTGGAAAACTGGGCCAAAAGAAACCTCATGAGGTTCGACAAGGACAAGTGCAAAGTCCTGCACTTAGGATGGAAAAATCCCATGCACTGCTACAGGCTAGGGACCAATCAGCTAAGTAGCAGGACTGTAGAAAAGGACATGAGGGTTATGGTGGATGGGAAACTGGATATGAGCCAACAGTGTGCCCTTGTTGCCAAAAAGGCCAGTGGCATATTGGGCTGCATCAGTAGGAGTATTGCCAGCAGATCGAGGGATATGATAATTCCCCTCTATTTGGATCTGGAATACTGTGTCCAATTTTGGGCTCCCCACTACAGAAGGGATGTGGACAAATTAGAAAGAGTCCAGTGCAGGGCAACGAAAATAAGTAGGGGGCTGGGGCACATGACTTAAGAGGAGAGACTGAAGGAAGTAGGCTTATTTAGTCTACGCAAGAGAAGTTTGAGTGGAGATTTGATAGCAACCTTCAACTACTTGAAGGGGTGCTCCAAAGAGGAGGGAGCTAGGCTGTTCTCACTGGTAACAGAGGACAGAACAAGGAGCAATGGTTTCAAATTACAGCTGGGGAGGTCAAGGTTGAATATTAGGAAGAACTTTCTCACTAGGAGGATGCTGAAGGATTGGAATGGGCTACCTAGGGAGGTGGTGGACAGTGTTCCCTCTAAGGTTTGGTGGCTTGTGTGCAAAATTTTTAAGCTGTGTGCAAAACTTTTTCTGAATAAAATTTTTGTGCAAACTCACACGACAGAAATTATAGGCATTAATTGAAGGTAAAGTGTTTAATTGAATTTGAATGAATTTTGAATTGAAATTTAATTTTTAGAAAGGTTTTTATTTAAAATTAATTTTTAAAAAGCTTTTTAAAAAGGAAGGAAGGAAGAGAAAGAAAAAAGAGAAGGAAGGAGGAGAAAAAGAAAAAAGTAAGTGAAAGAAAGGAAGGAAGCAAAGAAAGAAAGAGAAGGAAAGAAGGAAGAGAAAGAAGGAAAGAAGAGAAAAAGAAGAAAGGAAGGAAGGAAGAGGAAGACAGAAGAGAAAAAGAAAAAAGTAAGAAAGAAAGAAAAAAGAAGGAAGAGAAAGAAGGAAAGAAAAAGGAAGGCAAATGAGAAAGAAAGAAAGAAAGAAAGAAAGAAAGAAAGAAAGAAAGAAAGAAAGAAAAGCTGAGGCCGCTGGCAACGGGGACCCGAACGCATCCCCGGGAGGCTGCCAGCACGGCAGAGCAGACCCCGGCACCGGAGGCTGATCCTGGCCCCGTGCCGGGAGGCTGAGGCTGTCGGCAGAGCGGAATGGAGCCTACCCCGGCCCCGAGCTGGGAAGTTGAGGCGGCTGGCAGGTCGGAGAACGGGAGCCTGCCCCGGCTATGGCCACCCTAGCTGCATGGGGCAGGCAGGCAGGTGCGCGCACATGCCCTGGCCCTGAGCCTGCCTGCTCTGCCCTGGGGGTAGGGAGGGCCAGCCCAGAGTCTGGGCTCAGGCCGGGTCTGCCGCGGCAAAGCCACAGCCCCGGGGATCTGGAGGGGGCGGTGGGGGCTGTCGGCCTGCGCGGGGGTCCCTCAGTGCTGCGCAGGGGTTGCGACGGCTGCTGCGCGGCCGCGCACCCGCGCAGCTTAGAGGGAACACTGGTAGTGGAATCTCTGTCTTTGGAGATATTTAAGGTCCGGTTAGACAATACCCTGGCTGGGATTATTTAGTGGGAATTGTCCTGTTTTTAGCAGGGGGTTGGACTAGATGACCTCGTGAGGTCCCTTCCAGCCCTATGATTCTATGAAAACACATCAGTCTCTCAAAGGTTTCTTGTTGCAGCACCGAGATTATTAACAACCTGCACATGTATTTGAGTGTTCATATCATATGTGTATTATTTGCCTGTAAGCTTAGATTCAACTCCAAATTGCAAACACTGCAGTTAAGCCCATGGAATTGAGGACTGAAATAGATTATGCTCTATTCTTCCATTTAAATGCTAGTCAGACTCCCACAGAGCACTTTCTTACACTTTCAAAGGGGAAAAAAATGCCAGCTTTATACAGCAGCTGAAGTACAGCATGCAATTTTTCTTCTACGCTTTGGTGTAGAAAAGAATAGTTGATGAGAAATCTAGATAATGAGGAATTGGAAAAAAGATAAGAAGCTTGCTTGGGTCAAATAATATACTTATAGTTAGTTATATCATTTCTAACATGAAAAGAAGAACTGCAAGGAACAGTTTGAATTTAATTTGTGCCCCAGGGATTGAAGTGGGTCTGCCAGGCAAGCCACTTGTCTGTATGAGGGTTTTATTGTATGTAGTTTTCTATTGCATGAGAAAGTGTCGTAACATTGAGTACAGTTATGTTTGATAAAATGTCTGGCTTTTTGCTCTTTGCACCTTTAAAAAAACCAACCCAAAACCCCTGTAGTCCTATTCTAGTATATGTAGGTGTCTGGAAAAACATGTTTGTGAATCTTCAGCAACATTTTGTAGTATTTTTTCTCCAAATTCTATCAAAGATAACCCTTACTCAGAGCCAATTGACCAAAGCAGGGCCCCCACCGCCTATGGTGGAGGGGAGTGTGGCGGGCTCACTGGCCCGCTCCACCCCCCAGGGAGCCAGCCCTGGGCCGGGAGGCCGAGACTGCCAGCCCGGGGACCCGGCTCCGGCCCTGGAGGCCAAGGCCGCCTACAGGGAGGAGCTGGCCGTTTGGGGCAGGGCGGCCCAGAGACCAGGCCTCACAAGCTCTGCCCCTGGGCCTGCCTGCTCTGCCCTGTGGGCAGGGAGGGCCAGCCCAGGGGCCGGGCATAGCACTCCCAGCCCGCCCCACCCACTGCCTTCGGCTCACTGCTGAAGGCAGGAGGGGGCTGTGGGAGGAGCGGTTGTGGTGCGCGTGGGGCAGTGCGGGGCCCATGTAACTGCAGCGCCCGGGGCAATCGCCCCGTTTGTCCCCCACCAAGGATGGCCCTGTGTAGACCTAAATAGCCTGAGCTTCACAGTACTTTCTGGGTATTATCCCCATTTTGTGGAAGGGTAGACTAGTGCACAAAGAGAGTAAAGATTGCATTCAGTCACTGTGTAGATGCACAAGTGGGAGAGAGAGAGAGCACAGGAAATTGAAGGGCTGAAGAAAACACCTTAGAGGGAGTGAAAAAGAGACATTCAATCCATTTTAGCATATCAGAAAGTGACTGAGAGATGACTTGATTGCAATATATATGTAGCTTCAAGAGGAAGAATGCAGGGTACCAAAGGATTCTTTAATCTATCGTAAAAACACAGCAAGAACCAAGGGTTGGCAGTTGAAACCAGAACCATTACAATGGAAATAAGACACACATTTTTAACAGTGAGAGTGATTAACCACTCAAGCAAACCACTAAAGGAAGTGGTAGATTCTCCATTTCTTGATGCTTTCCAGTCAAGCCTGGATGCCGCTCTGAAAGACATGCTTTAGGCAAAAACAAGTTATTGGGCTAAGTAGAGGGCTAATTGTGTGAAATTTATGGCCTGTGGTGAGCAGACTGGTTGATCTCATAACCTTTCTTTGCCGTAAAACATGTGGATATGAGTATGAGTCCATGAAACCTCTCACCCTTCCTTGCATACCTTCTGCAGGGGTTACATAAAAATATTATTCCTTCTGGTATGGGCAAGCAAGATCTCTGTGAGTCTGATGAGAGTATTAGCCTCTCCAGATGAGGTGAAGAGGGGCTGGAGCTAAACTAGATTGGATGTGGGCACTGTGTACAAGGTGTATTGCACATACAGAATTCTTATTGAGTCAGACAAAATGCTTCCCAAAGCTACCTCTGGTCGAGCTCTGCCCTCCCATAAAACTGTGCTTATATGACACATGGAGACACATCGGGTCAACAGCAGAGCTGGAAACAGAAACTAGACATTTTGTTCCCCTGTTCGAACCATTAAAGAGCCCTTTCATTTAATCATCCATGTACCTGGATCGGTCAAATATGTCTGTTGTGCAGGGTTGTCTTAGGCTAGAAAAGCAGGACTGAATGGGTTAGCTTTCTTTTAGTTTGACTCAAAAATTGACTTCAGTTTGTACTTCAGATTAATTTTGTATACTTTTTAAAAAATTATACATCAATTTTGCCATTTATTATTTCTTTACATTTCTATTTTGATCCTGCTCGTAACTTTGAGATGTATACAAGCAATGGAGGCTGAGAAATACCTATTTATGGGAAACAGTTTTGATTCCGATTTGTGATGATATTTACTACTCTCCTTTTCTAGCATAATCCACTAGTCCAGTTATTTGGGAGACAAAGGTGTACTTAATTATATCAAAGTCCGTACCCAAAAGGTCCATCTTACAGTAGATGAAAAGTGTGCTGATACTTTACAGGTGCACAGTTATTGAAGAGATTGTATGAATTGTGCTCGTATTTAAATATCTATCATCCCACAGCTATTAATTTCCTTGATATTTGAACTGTAACTTCCCTTGGTATGCATATATAACTGTAGATCTGTTATGAAAATGATCATCAAAATGCTTTTCAACAACTGGGGGAAGAATGTTGATGGACACTTCGACTACATTTTTCTTTCTTGGTTGGTTCAGTGTTAAAGATTTTTGTGTGTTAATATGAAACATAAAGGTTTGCCGAGGTTAGAACCAAAAAAACCTTGCATTTAGGAAATATAGACAACCTCCAACCTTGATATGCTAATATAAAAATAGGGGTTGTTCAGTGCTGGTTTCTTAAAATGTATTGTATTGACTGGTTGAAGTTCAGCAACGTGGCAATCAATAGAGAGGATGTGCCTCAACTCTTGTTTCCCAAGCCTATAATTCACCTCCCATAGTGAGTGTGTGTAGAAAACCAATGATGTGGGTGAAGTTGCAATAATTTACGACCTTCAATATTTTACTGCCATTGTGTTTGATAAATGTATCCAATCTTAAAGCCTCTGGAAGTATGCCAGAAGAGGTGGAATGAATCAAAATATTGTTTCTAGCAGTATGCATTCTATTTAAACAAAGAGCTGTAGGGAAGCTAAGTTCTAGATTGCTATCGGGAGAGGGGCAGGGCAGCTTCTTTATTCATACCGGGACATGACAAAGAACTGCTCTCCTGATGGGTTGGTGACTTAATGGTTAATGAGGCTTGAGGTTGATTCGCTGTAATGGTTAGCTTTTTAATTCTTCTGTTAGTGTTCTGAAATCTCTCTCTTGTGGGATCTCTCTGAAATCTCTCTTTTGCGCCTACTTTGGCAATTAACTGATCTTTGAATACTAATGGTAAATAAATATCCCCCAATGGCTCGTGATGGGATGTTAGATGGAGGGGGTTCTGAGTTGGTGCAGAGAATTCTTTTTTGGGTATCTGGCTGGTGAGTCTTGCCCACATGCTCAGGGATTAGCTGATCACCATGTTTGGGCTCAGCAGGGGTATTCCCCTAGGGCAGATTGACTGGGGCCCTGTGGTTTTTCACCTTCCCCTGTAGCATGGGTCACTTGCTGGTGGTTTTGCTGCACCTTGAAGTCTTGATCTCATGATTTGGGGACTTCAGTGAGTCAATCATAGGTTAGGTGTCTATTGGAGGAGGGAGCGGGAGGTTCTGTGGCCTGCATTGTGCAGGTGGTCAGACTAGATTATCATAATGGTTTCTTCTGGTCTTAAAATCTCTGAATCTATGTGATGGGGAGACATCAGAGAAGCTATAGAAGTTACAGTAGAATAACAACAACACAAATACTTTGCACTTACATGAGCCTGATGCAGGTGTGTGGAGTTACTTGCTAGACATATAACAATGTACCTTCCCTTTCAGTGTTTGTTGCAACAAGATTAATTAAATACACAATATGCAAATATGCAAAAGGTTTCCTACTGCCATTTTGGTTCCTCTGTGTGATTTCTTATTCCCTCTTTTGATGCTTCATTTGCAGCGGTACCCAAATATGTCTTACCTATTTTGAGGACCTTGATAAAATGAAGAAGCAGAACATTGGATATAAACCTCTGAAGTTCTTGCTAGAAGGCTTAAAATAAAAAATGTTGGGAAATTATAAAGAATTAGACAGCCAAAGGAATATTTCCTATGGCAAAAATTTTCAGACTCGAGTGTCTAAAGATAGTCATCTAAATTCATCTTTAGTAGTAAGTGGCCTGATTTTCAGAGGTGTTGAACACTCATAACTCCCATTGAATTCAATGAGAATTGTGAATGCTCAGCACTTCTGAAGAATCAAGCCATGGGGGGTTCAAATGCCTCGTGTCAGGCATCCAAGTTCGGAATTTTTAGCCTTGCTTTTAGTTGAACTAGTCAAAAACTATCCCTTTTAAGTGGTGCCTTTTGTTTATTTGGTTTCATTTTAATGAAAACATGGGGAAAAATTCATAAAAGTTTCTTTGTTTCCCCCATTCCTCAGCTTTTCTTCCAGTTTTAGATTCCAAAGCCATCAATTGGGTGCCTTTGTTGAGAATCGTCACGTGGCAGAGTTATCAGGAAAATAGACCCACCCACTCAATAGTCACAAAGCAGTTCTACATGTAAATCAGTGCAGATGCAGGATTCTGCAGTGGGAATAGTAAGATGGGTGGCCAGTATAAAATAATACTGTGCAAATGAATGCTATGCACATCGGCTGTTTCTTAGACGATGAGTTGCATTATATCTAATGCTTTACACAAGAAGTAATCTTCAAGATTCTTGATTGTTTCGTAAAGCATTTACTATTGGTTTAGATCAATTCCTATTGAACAAACATAGATACTGCACGCTAACAGTCTTCAGTCGTTGTAATACACTGAGTTTTCCTGACAAGCAAGAAGGGAAAAGGAGCATTTTCCCAATAGTTATAAAGTCACAGCAAAATTGTAAATAGTTTTCTCAACATTGGGTCCCCTATGTGAGCCTGCTCCCCACTACTGATGCCTGTTCTCCCTGGGATGGATCCCAAAAGTGGGCTCCTTCCTATTTCTTTAACTGCCCTACTCACTACTACTTCTTTGGTGCAAACAACCCCATGGAGGTCAAAGGTGCTTTCAACACTCTGTGAAAGCAGTGTTTGAAATTCACAGGCAACTCTAAAAATCACAGGCGGATTAGCAAATCAAGGTTTATTAGAATTTTGTGTCATTGCAAGGGAGAGGTTGTAGCTTACATTTCACATCTGCTTGTTTGTTATTTCATATTTTGGCAGGGCAATGTGTCAGAGAGACAGCCTCTGGGATCCCATGCCTCTTTTGTCCCCCTTTCCTCTCTGGTGTGTCCCTCAGTTGTACCTTTCGTGCTCTCTTCCCTGTCCTTTTGCCAGCAAAGGTGTTTGCACAGATGAGCTCTCGAAGGAGCATATGAAATGTTACGTGCTTCTGATATCCATTCTGTTACAGGCATGGCTTGTTTTAACTTTCACAAATTTCTCAGTGGTAACCAGTTAAAATGTATGAAAGGGGAGAGATCAGAAATAGTATCTTAGGCTATGTCTACACTTGAAAAGTTAGGTCAACTTTATGAAGTCGACTTAAAGTCGACATTATTAAATCGACTTAACAAAAGTCGACTTAACTTTTCAAGTGTAGATATGGCCCCCTTTTTGGCCTTATTGAGTCAACTTAACATTTTAAATTGACTTAATAAGCTCCACCAAGGCGATAATCCCCATCTCCACTGGCTGAAGTCAACTTAATAAAGTCGACTTAAGTGCTAGTTCGAATTAAAACGAGGTGTTATTAATTCGAACTAACTTTTCCTTAATTTGACTTAAGGAAAGGCCAGTGTAGACGTGGAGTAAATTAAGTCGAGTTAAGCCTCCTTAAGTCAACTTAATTTGTAAGTGTAGACTCACCCTTAGAGTCCTGACATTCTATTGGCTTTATTGATGCAGCTGCGCAAATGGAGACCACTTGGTGTACAGGTAGATATGAATCCCCTCTTCATTGGGTTTTAAATGCAGAAGAAGAAGGAATTATTAAGCAACATGCAAAAAAAAGAAGCAAGTTCTGAAGGAATGCATTTTTAAGGTGATGATTGTTTCTCCATTAAACTTGTCTAATCTAATGGCGTGTTAATTTAGACTTCAGAATGGTATTTTCTGAATAATTCATGAGTGATAAAAAGGTATATCCTTTAGACTGAATCTATCTTTTCTGATAAATTTTGCAGTCCAGGCTTTCCCCAGCTAACTCTGGAAACTCCCCCTCTCCATGAGGAAGGGAAAGGCAGTGAACCCATGTAAAATCCACCAGTACTACCCATTTCCTGATCCCCCTTTGTATTGAAACATTCCCTTTCTAGTGACATAGTTGGGAGACTCGGTGCTCCACACTGCACAATGTAGAGGCCCCTTCTGTTGGTTTCATCAACACCATCCCAACCCAAGTCATGTACTTGCAAAATTTTAGCAGCACCTTGCCTGTCCCTTTTGCCTGTGAAGGATAGACCAGGATAGGATTTGCCTCTAAGTTTAGATATAGTCCTTTAAGGTTAAGCTTTGTAGTCTTTTTTTTTTCCTGGACATATTTTATCATTCTTCTTTGCATAAAAGTCCTTGCAGGTCTCAGAGAATTCTGTTCATGGAAAACAGAGAGGATGAGATTTCAGGAGAGTTGTTATCCTAGTAAACATTGAGTAAGGATTGCAGGGCTATGCTAATTAAATAGAAGAACTAAGATTTTGGGGGTGGAGGGAGGGGAGGAGGAATAAGATGTGTACCAAACAGCACATACATTACACAGCACATACAGTGTTATACCTACCTGACACAAATTCTTTCATAATTTTAGACCCTTAATTTTTTACCATATCCTTTCTTTGCCATCATTTAAACAAGTACGCCTAAATAGCTATTTTAACATTCCTCATAAATCAGTCCATTTGCCCTATTTCCCTCCTTCTTCTCTGAATTTCCTCCTTTGTCGATGTCGTTCTGCTACTGCAGTGCCCAGAACTAAATGTCGCTCAGTGTTCTCACCAGTGATTGATCTGTGACTTGATGCCCTTCCATATGCAGCCACAAATGACATTGGCTTGCTTTCTTTCCTTTATTTTTTCTTCATCTGCTGAACTGCATTACAAGCTCATATCCAATTTACAGTTCTTAAGTTTTATGGCCTTCTGTATGAATTAAGGACAAATTCTGCTCTGAGTTACATTCTGTGCAACCCACTGGTTTCCATAGGGTCAATAGGGTTTGAGTCAAGTAAACTATAGCTCTTAATGATTTGGAATCAGAACTGTTTTTTTGTTTTAGACTGCTTCCATTATTGTTTTCTAAAAGCTTTTCAGTTTACTATTCAACAATTAACAGTGTATGATGTAATTGAATGTGATACATTATAATTAAAAGACAACATCAGTAGGCTGTAATACTTACAAGATAATGGTCTCTTCTTGCTTCATAAATCTGAAACTGAAGCCAAGATATTTATTTTTCAAAGAAAGAAATCTTGTGGCAGCAATTTATTACAAAGACTACTTCCATTGTATCAAATGATATATTGGAAATGTGATAATCTTGGCTGAGGAATGTTTGTACATTAGAGTGAAGGTTGCTCATTGAACCATTGTTGCAAATCTCCATTTTAATTGTCAGGCTTCTGTGCTTCAGCCAATAAGAGCCGAGATTAGTCATAACCTACAATTTTGTGTAAGTCTCAATTTTGAGTAAGCCGGTTTCTGCTTACACGAGAATTACTGAACATTGGCTGTCTAAGAAAAGTTCTACACCTCTTTTATGTAATGACCTATGTATTTTATTTTAGAGATGTGAATTTTATCAGATTACTTATTGAAATTCTGTTGCCATGTGCAGTATCTTAGGTAGAGAGTATTTATCAATCTTATTGTTGTAAATTCTTAATTCTATTTAGTAAAATGAGCTGCAATAATTGGTCTCTGTTCCTTTTTAGATTAACTAAATGATTTATCTCACTCTACCCAAAGCAGGACTGTGAACTTGAGTGACTTCTTTTAGTCCATGACTTTGTTATGAAGAGGTAGTCTGTCTTAAACAGTATTTCTGAGTAGGAACAAAGAACTGAGTGTCAGTACATTGTGTATAGAAAAATATATTGTGTGGAAACATATATAGGCTCATTAATATAAATTTCCTAGCTCTGAGCCCTATTAAACTGCGAAATAGTCTTTTAAGGCCCTGGTGAGAGGCTTATTGTCCAAGCCCTTTAATTTTTAATTATAGGTGATATGGCAACATTTTTTAAAGCAGACAGGTCATCTTTGCAAAGGATATTTAGGCTCCTTAAAGCCTAAATCACTTCTGAATCTGGAACTTCGGCTCTTAATTCAATTAGAAGCTTTATAAAAATGCCCTTAGTTTTAGCAATTTTACCAGATGCATGAAAGGGACGGGGACATGCTAGTGCAATGGTCTTTTTAAGTTATAGAAGCCTCAACAGTTCCAAAGTTGTTTGTGCCAGAAAGTTAAAAGGGTGTTTGCTTTTCTGCTTTGTAAATAAGCCAGATAGAAACCTGCCACTGGTCATATGTTACTGGGGGTATTTTCCTATGCTCCATTCCTACAAATACCTGGCACACTCTTAACTGTACATGAATAGTGACTACTGAAGAGGCTATGCATGTGCATAAGTGTTTGTAAGACTGGGGCCTAGATTTGGCTCTTCTCTACACTGGATGGATTTCACAGAGCTTCAAGGCATTTCGAGGAAACAGACACTTGCATACACTTGAAGCTCATGCTATAGTCCTGTCAGGGTCACTCACTTTGGGGCAATCATAGTTCTTCGTGTCCATTACGTTGTAGGTGACTGTGCACCCTGCACACAGTTGTGGGAGATTTTTCCCTTCAGCGGTAACCATCAGAGTGGCTTGAGTGCCCACTGTGGCTGTGTGGCAGTGCACACAAGTGTAAACCCTTCAAGTTTCTTCTTTGCACCTGCGGTGGTGGTTGGAGTGGTTACAGCCTTGTTTCTGCATGTTCTTCCCTCTTGTACGTCTTTGTAAAGTAGAGTCATTTTTACTTAGAATGGATTCATAGTTAGAGTTATAGACTGCCATTACCTTAAATATAGAGGAGGAGTTTAGTTTTTAGGTGTTAGACTGACTGGTTCAGTTTTTGGTACCAGTAATAGAGCTGGTACCATGCCTCAATCTGCAGGGTTTAAATCATGCCACTTTTTCACCAATCAGTGCTAGTGAATGACCCTCACCCCCAGCTGCTGTAAGTGCTTGGGGAAGTTGTATGTGAGTGACAAATAACACCCATCAAGGATTTAAGCCTAGCTCAAAAAAGGTCACAGAGCGACTAGGCTTAGGAGTATTCTTACGGAGGCAGCACTCTGTCCTTCCTCTGAGCCATCCAGTTTGGAATGGGTGCGGGTTCCCCCTTTACTGGAAGACAAATTCTCTATCTTCTTCAGACTTGGAGATTGGACCTTATGTATCCCAGCCTAGACAGAAAATTTATCCTCTGTTGGGGGCTGTGATGGGGGCCACACTCCACTGCTGGATGGGCATCTCCTGGTAAGGTGTTACTCGGGAATTTAGCTCAAGTGGTCCCCGTTCTTGGCTCATGTTCCATCACTTGACAGGCTACTCGACCCTCAGGCTGAGGACCAGTCTGTTCGGCCCCACCCCACCCCCTTTGGGGGAAGGTTCCACACCCTCGTCTTGGCCACTACTCAGTCTCTCAATGGCTGGGTAGTCCTGTGCCTCTCCTGGCACTCTGGGGGTGTGGGGAGGGATCCAGGCCTGCCCACTTCTCCAGGCACTAGCCCAGGGAGACTACCACTGCCATCTCCTTCCAGTCTCTCTTGGTTGCCACCAATCTCCCTGGGCCACTTTCCCTGCAGCACCCAGTCCAGTCTATGCCCTCACATAAGGGCCACACAGCCGTCTGGTCCTGGTATCTTGCCAGAACCTCTGCAGCCTTCTGTCCCACACTGGCTCCTCACCTCTGGACCATTTGCTGGGTGTTCACTGCCTTCCATGGCTTTAGGACCTCTGGGCTCCTAGTCTGCTTCCAATGGTGCACTGGGAGCTCTCCAGGGTGCTGCTGATTTCCTCAACCTGCCTGAGGCACTACCTTCCCCTCTGAGCTCCTCAGGTTAACTGACTTCTGGTGCCTGCAGCTCCTTTTCTTATACTGGCTGCTGCACCCTGATTGGCTCTCTGCTGCTCACAGCTCTTTGGCTGACGCTTCCTGGCCCTTATTAACCCCATAAAGGCCAATGCAGGGAACCACCCGATCACAGGGGCTTATGGTTCCTGCACCAGCCTCAGCAGTGGCCACAAGGCAAGGTATGATGGCTTAGTCAGGGATGAGTCCCAGGACCACATCAATGGCCTTTCTGGCTCCCATAGGGTTCCCTCCCCCAGCTGCCAGATTGTCCCCTAGTCTACCATACTGTCGTCTTGGGTGCCCGTTGGGGTTCCTAGCAATGGAGACAACATCTTCCTGTCATCATATTGGGATCTGTGCTGAAGAAGTAGTATCATCCTCACAATTCTTCCACCAGAGGAGATAGAGCAAACTCCACTTCAGTGTCCCTGTACTGCTGCTTCCTCGTCACTAGATGAGATGGGTGAAGGCAGTGAGTGACTCTTCCCCACCAGATGTTTATAGAGCTTACCAGGACTTACTAAAACAGTAGTCACAGTCTGGGATATCCAAGTGGAGATCTGTGAGAAGTCCCCCAAGCTGGTGGATATGTTGGCTTTCAGAAAACACATCTGGGTGGCTCTCCCCTGATCAGAGAGGCTGTTGTGGAGCTGGTCAAGACATTGTGCCATCTTCCCTTCCCCATAGAGGAAAGGGTGAAGGCCATGTCCTCTCTAAGGGATCTGAACACTTATCCATATATCCCACACAAGTCTTCTTAGGAGTTACTGCAACTAATGTGTAGTTTTGATAGTCTTCAGACTTGGCCACTAGGATGGAAAAGTGAAGTCCAGACTGAATATTTTGTAAAGTTTTGAGGACGTGAAATTAGAGTTGAAAAGCAATTGTTTTGCAAAATTAACTAGAACGACTGCTACCAGGTACTGTAAATGCATCAGAAATTAGTTTTGTGAATCCATGAAATGGTCTTTGGTGTTCTCTGAAATGTTCATTTATATTAGCTGATACATTTCGGAATTACAGTACGCATCTCCTGTGATCACCTACATTTCAAGGAAGTAAAGGACAATTGCTTGAAAAATAATTGACACCTAATAAAAATTATGGGACAAAACTTATTTGTAATAGAGAACACCACACAATATTTCATTCATGAAGCAAAATCAAACATATTTGTCACACAGTATGATCCTTTACTTGAATATTTCTTGAAAACAAATTGTATCTGATCAAATGAATTTTAGTAGCAGCTAGTTGCATTTAGGCTGTGAGATATGGAGTGGGTGTCCCTTTAAACACAGGATAGGTGCAAGATATATTTTTTTATTCATGACAACCATGAAGGTGAATAAAGATAAAGGCTATTAAGAGTTAGTGCTGTTTATGCAATATAGTGCATTTTCTTCAGAGGAAACAATGTGGCTTACTCTAGTTAAGGAGCAGAATGATTGCTGAGAAAACCCTTCACACCTAATAGTTTCCTTACATTATCAATATTCATGAAATGCAATACATTAGGCATTCAAATCAGTGGAGTTGTGTGATTTAAATCCTGTATTCCTCATTGAAAATTCACTGCTATATGTTTGTGTATTTACTAGCTCCAATTATTCCCCAATTACTGAATCTTGCAGGCATTTTGAAATTACAGTGTATGTCATTATTAATCTATGCCTTGTTTTTTCCTGAATTTTCAAAACATCTTGAAAATTAAGGTTTGGTTTGAAAGCTCTAATAAGGTTATATTTTTAAACAACATGCATATAAAAAGCATAGATTGGATTTCAAACTCATTTATCTTTCTCCTCCAGAGAGCTTCCTTTTCTAGCGTGTAATGCTGGTGCTATGTACAGTATTTTGTTTATAATAGTATAAACATTTTCAGCCTGTGTCTTCATTGCTGAAATAACCCACCTCTTTCATATCAACTCTTACCTAGGAGCCGCACTGCAGACTCATTGATGTAGGTTTTTCTGCATGGCAGCCAAGGCCAAGCTGTGATTTCATTGCATGATGCAACTTCATCTTTTTGGTTGTCTCTGGGATTAATTATATTCTATTCTTGTACTGCCTGTGCATGTCAACGTGCTAATCCTAATGGCCAATACACTGAATGCGGTCTAAGCATTAAGTGCATGAACCAGAATTAAAAACATGAAATTAGAAACTTTGAGTAAATATAAATTGTGGTAATCAGTATCTGGAGTTAAACTCTTTTATAGAACTAAATTAGCAGCAGTGTGTGTCGGGTCTGTCAATTTAAAATGGCTGGCATAATACAGTATCTAACTGAATGGATAAGCACCAACAGAAGGGTTGGGGCAGCAGGAGAGTGTGAGAGAACGCATACTACCTACTTGCTATTGTTATTACTACTTATTAGATGAGGGTTGAGTGATGCTAAAAGTATTCAAAAGTCGGGTCAGCCTTCCACTGATCACAAAGCTCCTTAACAGTAGATTATGGTGTCAATAGTTCAGGTTAAAATGCCAGTTCTTATCAGATATAAAGCTTTGGGAGAAAATTTAAAGTACTATATTCTACCATATTTAACGTACAGAATACTTTAAAATGAATTCTGTTCACCACCACCACCAAATATATTGATTGAGATGTGATGTGAAGAATCACAGTCCTATTCTAAAGTCCTTTTGCAAAGTGGTTGGACCATCCAAAGTAGCACTTCATTCATATATGTTCTTAGATTTGTTGGTAGAAACTTTTCAGCTAATATGTGAGTTAGTACTAATTCTAAAGGTTAGGGCTTCGTGGGAAAATGAAATACCAGTAATGAGAAACTTACTATCAAATATATGATATTTTGAGCTTCATTTCTGAACTGTGTTTGGTGGTATTATTGATGAGCAGGTGTATTTACGTGAATCTGGTGTCCAATATGTGTTCCAATGTTATGCACTATTTGTGTTCTTTTCAGGACCGACTAATTATTCTCTAGCAATCGATGATACATGGGAATCTATGCATTTTTACACAAAAACACACACTTTAAATCAGTATTCATGTTAATGGCATTTTAAGCATGAAAAAAATTGTAGATAATAGAACTGTAAGCATGGAAAAATACATAAAACATTTTTTTAAATAATCCAATGAATACAGTCAAATATATTGAGAATGGAACAGAAATAATGGAAATTGCTTAAAGAACATTCTTTTATAATGGCAGTAGGGTGATGTCTTGTAGCCCTGAGGATTCCCTGCTCTTTTTCTTTTTCTGTTTCTTGCATACTCAGGATCCTATATAATACCAGTTACCCTTCTGCTGAAGAGAAACAGATGATCTTGTCAGTACTGTTTCTGACCTGACCAGAAGTGTCTCTGTCGATTACATAAGGTACTTCCTTCCAATGGGAAGTTGTATGACCAGTGCTTAGAGCACCGTTCTGTTTCTGTCTCTGCCACTGTGTGGTATTGAGTCAGGTATTTAACATTGTTACACAACAGATTTCTCCATCAGCTGTTATAAAAATGCTTCCTTCCCTCAGCTGCATGGTATAAGCTTAACAAATGTTTATAAAGTGTTTGAATATATTATCAGATAAGAAGAGCTGTAAAACTTTTATTCTATCAATAAAATTCCTCATGTTGCCTCCCACCCTGGGTATGAAGCTGTTCTGCATCCTCCCTGTCATGCTAATGATGGAACTCAAGTCCCCAACTTGGAGTCCTTTTGTGATAGCTGAAAAGTTGATGAAGGAATATTAAGCTATAAGCTTCTGAAATTACGTTTCTGTTGTATTTGTTTGCCATATTGTATTTTCAGGAGCTCATAATATTCAACAGATAGAGACATAAAAACACTGACTTCCCATATGTTATCATTCATCACATTTAAATGAATAGGACAGCCAAGGTAAATTTGACTTTTCTGTGCATGTTTGAGAGGATCTGCATTTAGTTACTATATCTTGCCCTAATAGGCCAGTGCCACATGCTAATAGGATGTGATGTGCTCCACCAGTTGGAGAAGCTCTGATGTTAGGACTTCTGGGGAGAAAATATTCTAGTGTGCTGTAATATGCAAATGGAAAGAGAGTCATATAAGATGAGGATTCAGTGGGGGCAGGATCACAAAAAGTTACAAAGACTTTAACAGGACTCAAAGGGAGATTCAGGGGAAACGAATCAGTAAAGGGACAGTCACAGATTTTTATAAGACCTGGGGATAAATGCCATCTGGATTTCTTAGCCCAGATCCAGTGTAGAAAATGTATGCTATGATGAGATGCCTAGGACATTACCTGAGTGCCCAATGATGACCCTTGACAGTAGGGAAAATTATGTTGTATCAGGATAAGTAATCAGGGAATGTATCTCTTCCTATGTCAGTGAAGCAGAATGAGAATAAACCAGCAGGGCTCCCCTCAAGGAATAAACAAAATCACTTGGTAATAGCTAGAACTTTTAGTAGTCGAATCACACAGACTGTGGTTCCAAAAAGTTCCAATAAGTACATTATTGACACCCTGAATAGTGGCTCTAAATGGTCACCCTGAAGCATAACAAAATGGAATGATATCTTATCTGGTAGTGTGACAACCTATTCCTATCACTCAGGTGTTCATTTAGCTTTCATAGCTCAATTGCAGTTTCTGCTGCACTAGACACAAGTACTTGACTTTAGGCTCTCATTTATTACTACTTTCTACAAATTAGTTGCGTTAAGCAGATGTCTCCCTTAACCTGGGACACAATATTTACCTCTTGTTTGCCTAATATTTCAGAAAAGACATACAACGGAATGAGCTGGAAATCTTTCACTTTCCCATTCTCTCATTTTTATGTGTGAGAGATGCAATTTAGACTGTAAGCTCCTTAGGGGAGAAAACTAGATTTTTATTTGCCCTATAAATAATTGTACATTAATGATCAATTTGAACATTGGCAAACTTCTTTCAAAGAAAACCATACGGTAAGAGACACCAGGATGAAAGGATCGTAGATATTCAGGAAGTGTTTCTACTCCAGAAGTGGAAAGCATTCTGAGGAAAATTGATAGTACAATGGGATGTCTACTTAGTTGTGAGGCAGGACAATTACTTATACCCACAGGACAACAGGAAAGGCAATGAAGGAAAGCATAAGGAATGGTCTTATAGCAGGTCAGGGAAATGGAAACAGAATCCATGGTGGAGAATTGTCAGGGAGGGAGGGTAGATGACCGAAAGAAAAGGCAGCTATGCCATCTTAATTAGGGTATGAACTGGAATATTCTCTTGCTAAATCTACAAATAGCTGTCAGTTTATTAGATGGTACATGAACATTCACCAGTGGCCTGTCATCTATAGCTTGTTTTTACATGTGCATATTAATGAGTCTCACAATGAAATCCTAAAGTTAGATTTTATGCAGATCAGCTAAAATTTCCAGTTTGGTTGTTCTTTCTTTTCTAAACAAGAGTGGTTAAAAGTCCACTGCCAATCTTCATAATATTTCTAGGATAAAACACAAAATAATTGTAAGACAGAGAGAGAATGCATTTATCTTCACAGTGCGAGCCATTGGGGTCTCTATCCTTTCAAAGTTAATTCCATCTCAGGAGCTTTGTTGAGAATTGATTGCCTCATTTCTGATTATATGGGGAACAAACACATTGTTTTACATTACCATGGACTTTCGGCTTGTTATCATAGTTTCATGCTATTTCTTAGTGACCTGTAGACTGAACAATGACAAGTAGCATTAAATTATTTTTGTAAATGATCTGAGTGATGGCAATATAATTTTAGAGGAATGGTGCTACAATAACATCCTGGGTTACATTATTTTATATAATTCTGTTCCATAAAATCATTGTAATGTGAAATTGCTCTTTAATATCATATTAGGGCAATTAGTGCCATATAGTCTCTTCTTTCTGTGTGACAGACAATGAATATTAATCCACACTAGTTATAATTATTTTGGCACCTTAGATGAAATTTGCTATTTTCCAAAGTGAAATCCCTATCAATTAATTTAAGCAATTGTTAATTTACATATTTTTTGAGTTGCCAGGTATTTGCAAATGCAGTACTGAGTCCGGAAGAGAGGTTGCATGTCACATAGGAATTGTATACAGTCAAATAATTTTGTGTGCTGAGAGGGAAATGTGTAATTTGGTGTTCGGGGGATTTTGTTTTGCAGCAGCATTGAAGCTTTTGTTTGAGATTTTAGAAGGATGGTGTGATTGGAAGGTTATCGCTTCTCAAGAATACTTATAACTCAAGGAAAACTTGTATTAAGGAAGGACAAGGGCTGATTCCCTCATACAGGGAAAAATTTTCTAGTAAAGGAATGTCAACTGAGGTTACAGAGTATCACGGACATATTAAGCCAAATGCATGCATGAGTTTTCCACTTGTGTAACTAATCTGACTTCAGTTGTTCTTCCTAACTTACATCATTTTTTGTTACAGAAAAATCAGATTGTAGCTGTATAATTTACACCATCCCATCAATGCTGTGTTTAGCCAAATTGCATTGATTTATCTAGGTGAAGTTGGCAGCTAGCATCTGATAGTTCTGTCACTAAAAATGGTGTAAACCAGGAATAACTCAGTTGAAGTAATAAGAGTTACACCAATGGAAAACTCACGCATGTGAGTGGAGAGTCAGGCACCTAGTATAAGATGAAAATAGTTGTGACTATGTACTGTAGTGCATGTTATACTGAAATCATACCAACTTAATTTGGCTATTTGGATTTTGGTGCAACAGAAAGTTGGGAGTATGTTTTTCCTATTGGAGCCCCTTCATCTTTTTTGTTGTGCAATTTTCATTAATGTCACACACTTCCAGAATGACACAGCAGTCTGAGTTATACCACTATACCATTTACATCAGTTTTATGACACCCAACATGTAGCTTGACTTGTGAGGAAAGATTGAAGAGCTGGATTTGTTTAGTCTGGAAAAGAGGACACTGAGAGGGGATATGACAACAGTTTTCAAATACCTAACAGGTTGTTATGAGGAGGAGGGAGAAAAATTATTCTCCTTAACCACCAATGATAGGACAAGAAGCATTGAGCTTAAATTACAGCAGATTTAGATTGGACATTTGGAAAAAGTTCCTAACTGTCAGGGTGATTAACCACTGGAATAAGTTGCCTAGGCAGGTTGTGGAATCTCCATCATTGGAAGTTTTTAACAATCGGTTAGCCTGTCATGAATGCAGGGGACTGGACTCGATGACCTCTCATGGTCCCTTCCAGTTTCTATGATTCTATGACTTTGTCACCATGGAATTTGGCCAAGAGACTCCTGTGACTTGCATCTGCTGGAATGGAATGGGATTCTTCCTGTTTTACATGTCCGAGAGAGCTACAGTAATAGGAATAACCTTTAAGGGAACACGAGGACAGGACTACCTATTATTAAACTTACCATGCAGGATAGGAGGAACTCTTAATCAAAATACTAACCAGGGTGATAAGTATGTGGGTAGAAGACCTGAATAATGGCTTCATACTCACAAGCACGGTAATTGACCCTATATGTTTGGGGGAGAGACAGAACTTTGGGGAGAACAACTGGAGTCTCTATATCCCTTGCCCACCATGCTGTCTGCCAGCCTCATAAAGGTGAGGTTTGGTTTGTGTGAGGTGTGCTTCTGGATCTATGCTTGAGTAGATTAAGTAGCTCAAACAGGATGTGAAGCATAGCTTTAGTTGGAATAGATTCCCAATTTCCACCCTCACTGGTACAACAGAATTCTTTACACAATTGCCCCAGCTATGTGAATTTCACCCTAGTGTGGACACTTGGGCATCTTTCATCTAAAGAGTGTCCCATCATCGTTAATTTATTTGGACATTGTTATAGGATATTACTCACAGGGCACTGCTAGTATGCATGCATTTGAATTTATCCACAGTGCCACTTAAAGGATCCCATCATTATTTATTTACAGCATTTGACGTTCATTAAATTATCTGTGTGTTCCACATTGCACAGACACAGAACAAGATGTAGTCCCTGCCTCAACCAGATGACAATTGGAGAGAGAGTGGCCCCTGAAAGGGAATGCTGGCTGCTGGATTATATCTGCCTTCTCCATAGAAAGGAAAGAGAAGACTCTACTAGCATTGAGATCATATTCATATTTTGATTTTGTTTTCCAAGTGCCCAATTCAACTCTCATATGCTCAACTCAGTTCAAGTAAATTTATAACGGACAGAACTGTAATTTTATAATGGGCAGATCAGTAACACCTGATCACTGATGGTTTTGTTAGCTTGTTTATTGATGAATCACTGCTTCATTCTCAAAACTTGTGTCCACCTGATAAATGAATTTTATACCTGTTGGTTCAGCATTAGAGTGGTCTCTTTGAATGAAATGGGTGAAAGAACATGAAACAAAGATGTGTGGTTCTGGCCCTGATTTCATGAAGCCTAACTTATTTATGCCATAGGAGGTATACTCAGTGGTATGGATTATCTTATTAAGAGTAATATTTTTGTTTTGTTTTTTGTTTTTAACGGGTGGAGTTCATGTTTTCTACACTAATATTTATTGTATTAAGGGGAAAACACCATATGTGTTTCACCTAGAAGAATTTGCCACAAATCAATCAAGGTTTCCTAAAGCTCTGAGAACTTGGTAACATATTGTCATAGTTCTTAATGGGGAATAGCATCTGCAAAGGAGATGAATTGAGATGTATTTTTAATTAGCTTAGAACTAGCATGATAATTTTCTTATACCAGCTTGTACTGTGCCAGACCGTAAAGAGTAGAAAGGAATGGTGTGTTAGGAAAGGGAAAATAACCATTCAAGATCTTGTCTTTATCTTAGGAAGGGGAAGACAGGAGCTGCCTCAAGGAGTTTACAGTTTACATGAAGTCAGTTGTAGAAGTAGTCAAAAACACACTGGGAAACCCAAAAGAGATTTATTCATTTGTTTTTTAAATTGGGTGAGTAAAGACATCATGTAAGGTATGGATTAGTGTTTGACTCTCTTTGCATTAATAGGAGAAATTTGAATGATGAAAGGAAAGAATGAGGTAGGGTAGGCCATTCCAGGGAGTGGGGAAGCTGGCAGTAACTTTGGCATGAGGCAGAACTGTGTAGTCTTTAAGGTAGGAAGTACAAACTTAAACTTTATTCATTAGACAATGAGAAGCCAATGGAAACATTTGAAGAGCAGAGTGAGGAGGTCTAAGTGGTAAGTAAAAAATATGATTTCAGATGAAACAATCAGAAAGAAATGGAGTGGAGAGATAGGAGGTAGCTGCGTAACTAAGGTAGAAGAGAGACACTGAGGGCATGGCCAGTGTCTTAGCTGTGAGGATAAAATATGTCGTGTAAAAAAGAGACAGCAGGATTTGGCAATAGCAGGAAACAGAAAGGGATGATTTAAAAAATATAGCCTAGGGATTTGAGCCGAAAGTGTGAATGTCAGTGTCTCAGCATCAGTGGCAAGGAATGAAGGAAATATAAGGAGCTCATGTGTCAAAACACCCATAGAATTCAGTGGGAGCATAATTGGGACTAATTTTATTAATGGGGTTAAATTTTAGCTCCCCACGTTGAATCATAATTTTAGAAAATATTGTAGCTATAGAAATATACACATCCCTTTACCACAGTCCTATTCTGTTTTACCCAATGTCGTATTCAACAGAGTGGAGAATGGAGCTTTCCCATTATCTTCAGAGGACTTAATGCAAATTTGAACAGGAGTGAATGACATCAGAATCTGGCTCTGAGTTTGTAAGTTAAAAACAGCTGCTATAGTACTCTTAGATACTAATACTTATCTATTAGCAGTATGGTTGGTAATCTCTTTAGTCTGTTTAAAATGTTGTTCCGATCCAACTGGCAAGTGTTCTTTCTGGGAGAAAATAAAGCCTTCCTACATGTCTTTTGTAGTGCTACCTAAAACACCATCAATAAAGAGACATTCCTGGTTATTTGGCCCTACCATGTTGCTCCATCAGAGAAATAATTAAAAGCCTTTGGGCATTGGAGAAATTACTGATGTCACAATTTAAAAAGTGAGGCCTTCCAAACTTAGCCATTTAACTAACAGGCTTGCTTTTCGAACAGCTCAATATATGTTTTGCAGAAAAGCGCTGTTTCCTTTTCAATTAAGGAACTTTGCTTGGTCCAGAAAACATGGTTAATAAATGAATGGAACTGGAATTTAAAAAAGAAAACTTGTCACATCTCTTATTACTCTCCATGACAATCCAACACTTCACATTCTGATTTGTTTTAATTATAGTATTTTCTTCACCGGAATGTAAAATTAGCTTGCGAGGCATTCATTTTTATAATTACAGAGTGGGGTCTTGGTACCCATTTTAGTAATAAATAAGAGATTTCCTTATTTGATTGTATTTACTGGGTTTTCATTGTCCAGGGTAGTGAAGCTATCAAGGGTCAGAGTAAGACATGAACTTCTACTGTATAAATGATACTTTCTTGTCTATGGCAGTTTCATGTTGCTATTATGATACTACAACACAGGAAAAACAAAAACAAAATTAAAACCACACCCAAATCTCAAAAGAAATCACCTTAACCCTGTCTCCCCCAAAATGTATAAAAGGAGTGTAAAAGGACATTGTCAGATAAGACTTGCTCCAAATTTTCATGGTGTTAAAAAGTCTTCCAGAATCAAGCCTGTGGGTTTTTTTAAGTGGGAATTGTGGGAGTGCAGTGTCTCTGAGAAACGGTCCCCACAGAACCAACACAATTCTGAAAGGGAAACAGTCAAGAAGAGGAAAGGTAAAATGAATGACTTTCAGAGAAGTGATACCTTGGGTCTTTTTAATTCTTGAGTGCCCCCTTCCCCAATTATGTATTGACTTTCTCCTGATATGGTTTTTTTTAGAGGCTTCTTTTTACATAATGTTCAAGTATATAAACAGCCATTTTCTCACACCCCTGTGCCTCATACATTACATTTTAAAATGACAATCTCCCCATCCCCATTTCTTCTGATAGCAAATTGGAGTGCCATCAATTTTCACTTATCGTAGTGCATTTAATTACTTCCCAACAACTGGTGGGGGACAGAAGGAGGGAAATAAAATCTGCCCACCCCTCAGCCTGCAATTAGTCGAGTGTCACGCGTCTGGATAGACCCACCAGTTTCACCACTCTGTCGCATGTGCATTTTTTCTGGCTTGGTTTATTACAAACACATGGGGTGGAGACCAATGGGGGCCTGTCATAGGCCTATCGTCTGCCTGCCCCTTTCAGAGGACTTGTACTGTGCCTTGCCCATGAGGTAGCAGTTATCCCCCAGATGAGGCAGGTTAGGGGACCTAATTACAAGTAGTGAATGGGTCAGGGAGGACTACGCAGAGTGGGAAGAGAGCTCAGTGAAAGAGGAGACCCAGAGAGAAGAGCAAGGGAAGCTTTGTGTCTGAGAAAGGGCTAGTGAAGGTGGGATGTAGAGAATCACAGAGAGGAGGTCAGGCTCCTGTGGGAGGCCAGGAATAGGGTCTGTTACAAACAGGAAAGTACCTGAGGTAAGCTGCCAGAGTCCCTGGGGAGGGGAGACAATGGGAAATCTCCCAGGAAACAAGCTTTCGGGGAATAAGTCTGGGGAGGCAGTGCTTTTGCCAAAGGAGCAAAATACAAGTCTCCAATGCCTGGAAGTAGGGGCTACTACACAGCAGGGAGCTTCAGTGTAGACCAGAAAGGGCCACAAAAGGATATTCTCTTTGCATGTTGGTGTGGATTCTTTTGTTACTGCAGAAGGGGACAGAGCTGGAATGAAGTGACCTGGCCACTGTGCTGGCCTATGGAAGATGTAGGCAGAGACGGCTCAGTATAGGGCCATAGTAGTGGTCAATGGAGGGTGTTAGAGAAGAAGATCCTGTAATGCCAAGCTCTGGTGCCAGGGGCTGCTCTGGTAGTGAGTGTTAATGAGTAGAAAATTAACTTTGCCATGGTTAAATACTACTATATTCAAATATGCCCTATGATTTTTTCTTACATTCCTAAACATAATTGTAACAGAAATAATCCTCGTATGATCTAATGGAAATGTAAATACCACCCAGGCACAGAAAGAAGAATGGAAGCTTTAGCATGAGCTAACCAAATTGTTTTGCTTCTAAACAAAATGTAGCAGTAATTTTGGGGTTACGTTTTCCGCTTGGTGTATAGGAAGATAAGCACAACTCTGTTAATGGGAGTTTCAAGACTCCCATCTCTTAGTAGCTGGAGAGCAACAGAAAGAGTGGTTTTCTTTGGTTCCTTCAGGATCTCCATGCCTACCTGTCAGACATGTTTTCCTAGGCTGACCCTTTGCAGGATGGCGTGATAAAGTCTTGTGTACATTTTTTTTCATGAAATGTACACTATTTGTAGACTTGGGGGAAAAAAAAGAACCTGTGATAACACTCTTTTCCACAGCATGGGAAAGAAAAATGGTTATGGTCCAGGGCAAAGCCAGATGTGATCTCTTGGCCGGGCCTGTGGCTAATACAGGTGGGCTGGCCAAAAAGCAAGCGCTTCCCAAACTTCCTTCTTCTGCTCATGAAGTTTGGGAAAGCCTCCAGCCTACAAACAAACCAAAGGCAATTGGAGTGTCGGGCATCTTATTGATTCTTGGCTCATTGCTTCCCAAACTTCCTGCTTCAAGCCATGTGACTGGAAGTATTTGGGAAGCCACCAGCTGAGAAAGCTCCAATTGAAATGGTGCTTGGGTGGCCCACCAGTAGCTACACCCCTGCATACAGTTAGGCGTGGTATCATTAACTTCACAACAAAGTGTCATAAGCTAAATGTGAGCCACAACAGACGATGACCCAGCCCTACATCATTCATTCAGGAAAGTCAAATTACTGTGGAATTCATATTTTTGGTGTAAATAACTTTCCTTCCTTTTCATGATCCCATGTTCCTGATACAAATAATTTTCAACAATGAAAGTGAAAGGACTCCCTATTTGTATGTGATGGAAGTAGTTTTGGGACTAAAAATGCAGGACTTGAAATAAGGGACACTCATGAGGAATGAGCCATAGTAGCAGTCTTTATATTTTGATAACACCCTGAGTTCTGAATCTGGGTTGGAGGCTCATTTTTCAAAGTGCCATAGAAATAAGAAGCAGTCGTCAGCATCAGCTAACCTACAAAAATCTAGTGGATTTCTAGAAAGGACAGTGATGAAGACATTAACTGCAACCCTAGCTGACTCCTTCCAACAACAAGCATGCAGAATGCTACATGGCAGTGGAAGGGATGACTGTATGCCTGATTATTCTCTTCTTCTGTTACGCTTGTGTAATTCTATTGACTTCAGTGGAGGTATTGCTGATTTTACAGTGATGTAACTGGGAACTAGAGGTCTTCAGGCCCTGTGTTTGTGCAGCATAATTTTTCCTGTTTCTGTTGTATTTCCTTTGATTTTTGTTGCTATAGTACATAGTGACTCAAACGTGTCGCCTGCCTATTATAACAAGCTCCTTTGCCCTCAAAAATGCCCTCACAGAAGGTTTACTTCATGGTTCTTTGATTACATCTACCTCTTCCTTTTGTAGCTAAATCTGTATGAGTAGTGTGTGAGATGCAAATTTCAATACCATGTGTTAATCTCTGGCTTTTTTCCCTTCTACCTGTTTGTGGTGAACAGTTTTTCAGCTACAATACATGTTTCATAATGTTTGCAATTTAGCAAAACAGTATTTCTTTATAAACATCTTGAATAATTTCCTAGAGCACTGAGGTTCCTTAATACATTAGGCCAGTGTATGTCAGGGACACTTTTGCCATATTTTAGCCTTTTAAAGCCAAGAGAGGGCATGCTGTACTTAACTTTTTGTGTTTGACCGGTACTGGAAATGAAAATGGAGATAATTTGATTGCATGTATAAAATGACCTGGTAGCCCAGCTAATTTCTTTTATGCCTTAAATTAGGTTATGGACATTGATAATGCATAGAATTTTGCTTGATGAGCAATTTAGCATCATATTTCCAGAGGTACAACTATACTAACTGGTATTGTATTCCATGATTTATTTGCACAGGGGAAGCCAAGGAAATTCCACATCTCTATCCTAAAAGTGTATTATCCATGACTCTAAATTAACAAGAACTTTCCAGTTAGAGAGTATATTTTCTCTTTCCTCTTTATGTAATTCTAACACTTCTGCCATTTGGAGTTCGCAGCAACCAGGGCCAGATTCATCATATGGGTTCCTTTCAACAATACAACACAAAACTGGCTTGTGCCCCTTCCCAGTAACATGGGACAAATACACATCATCCCTTGGGCTCCTCTAGAGGCAATATTTCCCCTTTCCCAAGCACAGAGATTGCGTGTAGAAAAGAAACTTTTAATAAAAGGAGGAAAGTGACCCAACATTAACTTGGGAAAATGCCGCAAGCCCGATCCAAAAGCATAAAGCCATGAGCAAAACGCCTACCCCAGAGTAAATTGGGCAGTTTCTTTTTACCTCAGGTTCTTAAGTCCAGCAATGTGCAAGTCCTTTACTGTGCCCCTCTCTTTTCAGCACCCCACTCACCGTTGTTGTCCTTGGTCAGTGCAGACCCAGAGTTCAGAGTTCATCTCGCACCCTGGCTGGGGAAGAAGGCATCTTGCTTGTTCTGCTTTGCTGGTCGTTATGCTCTACCAGCTGCCCTTCTGGCTGCTGCAAGATGCCTTGAGGTCCCACCACTTAACACAGCTCCCTGGGATTTCAGCTGTCAGTGATTTTAGCTGTTATTGGGGGAGCCTCACTGCTAAGGCATACAGGGCAGTTTCTTGCAACAGAAACCCATCCCAAGCAGGTCTAATGCTTAGACCTGGTTATCAGTAATTTCAGCTCTTTGTGTATAATAAGACTCTCAGTTGAGTCTTACTCAGCTCTGGTATTCCATGGTGGGTAGAGGAAGAGTCAAATGGTGTTAAGGATCCTTACACGGAGCCCACACTGCCAGGTCTCTCCACCCTCTCTCAAATCCACTGGGCTTTGGCATTCACATCCCCTGCCTACTGAGTACAGCGTAGTTGAGGGTAAGTCCCTTGACCAGGATATGCCAAGCACAGTTCAGCTGCCCTTGATTCACACAACGAGGATAACAACTCGCTAATACCTGTGCCCCCAGAACAGTGACTTGTGATCCAAAACCAGCCAAAAGCAATAATTTGGTCAAAGCAGTCCTATCATGCTGAGCACCTAGGCAGGATGGGTGTGCTCTGATAAACAAGGTCGGCTCCTGAAGTCCTCTTCCCTAGCTCATCACTAGATGTCGGGAGACTCATTCAGACCCTGTTTACATAACTATGATGATTAAATGATCATTCGCTATATATATGGGCACATGCTCTTTCCCTTGGTCTATAACCTGAAGACCTTTCTGTGGCTTCCCTAAAGTGGTCTAGGAATTTCAAAAATAAATCACTAATTATTCATAGAAGAGGTCTCCTTCCTTAGCTCTATGAGCTGGTAGATCTAAGTATACGACACAGTACCAGTTTGTATAGAGTATGCTTTGGAGTTGGACCTACCTGACTCTTAATATAACATGCTAGAATGTGCAATGTCTGCTTGCACACACAAAGGTAATTAATTAACCTGCATGCAAAAATTAACCCTTAGAGTACTGCTTCAAATCCCACAATTTTGTTGTTTGATATTACTAGTGGGCTATACAGATTTCCTACTCGGCTCATAGTACTGTGCATAAAGTATGTAACTAGACATGTAAAAAAAATCTCGTTATTAAAACAAATAAGGAACCCGACCAAGACAAAGCCCTCAGGTTGCTAATGGGTGATGTATTCATAAGCAACTATAGTTTTTAAGGTTTTACCTTACGACATTAATTTGAAAATGTTTAATGTTTCAGTGTAATTGTGTGCCTGTTAGATTTAGTTCCTAAACAATTAGTTGTGTATCTGATAAAAAGAAGTCAGTTCTTTAAGGGTTAATGTGGAGTTAGGGGGATGCAAAGGTATTCTCCTGCTTGTCTTTCCTAAAAGGTGTCTGCATGTTTCTTTTCAGGTAGTCACCTGAACATGTGAGCATTAGGAATGAATGATTGACTAACTGAATGCATTAAATGTTCCTTTTGGAAATGCCTGCTTGTACTTTGCAGAGGGATGGAAAAACAAAATGGTAGTTCCTAAATTCAGGCTTTTATCAAAATAAAGTTGATGGGCAGTGGGGGGGTTGAGAAAAATAATGTTTTGATACTTTACACGCACTCTGATACCACTAGTTCACTTTGATTTCTTTTTCTTTCAAATAGCCCAATAGAATCCTGCCAGAATTTCTACAAAGATTTCACATTACAGATAGACATGGCTTTCAACGTATTCTTCCTACTCTACTTCGGCTTGCGTGTAAGTACTTTGAATTATGTAGTGTGGGTCAGAGGAGGGAGTGCAATAATTGTACTCAGAGATCATCTGGCACCTCTTCGTTTGCAATTGATGAAACAAATGAAGGTGGCTTCTAGGACCTGTAAGTAAAGGTTTTGGCTGAGGGTTGAGAGTTTCTCAGGGTATTTCTACACTGACAGCAGCTAATTTGCCGCTGTCTGATCGTTTGAGCAGAAGTGTAGACCCACTCAATTGATCCAGAAGTCAATTTACTAAAACCACCTCCCCCAACAGTGTAGCGCTTTTGTTGATGGTTATGCATTTCTTGTGTAACTCCTGTTAGCTGCTGCTGAATTTTGCTGGCAATGTTGACCAAGCCTCAGTAACAGTGACAAGTGAAATGGATCACGACGGGGATTCATAATGGTCTAGGTTATCAATTACCATCTACTATCATCTGATACTGCTCATTGGACTGTGTGGAATTTGGTCTCAGTCCAGTTCCCAATGAACTCATGTCTACACCACAAAAACTGATACAACTGGCATTAAAATGCCATTCTTGTTGGCCATCTTGGACTTGTGCTCCTAGATGTGTTTGCTCCAGTTCATGGCTGAGGCTGGGTTGGTGAGATAGCAGGGGAACTTCACTACGACAGCCTGCGTTACAGTGACAGTCTGCAAGGCTCTCAGACTCGAACCTGTATCTGCAGCGCTAGGTTCTTAGAGAAAATTTTATTTAAAAAAACGAATCATTGGTAGTTCCTGCCCACTTTCTGAAAACTGAGTTTTCAAATGTGAATCAGGTTGGGTATCCGATAATCAAGGTACATAAAATCATTGCTTATTTTTTAAAAATGGACCAGTTGTATCTCTGGTTTTTTGCTAAATTCAGGGGGGTCGGCAGGTCTATGCTCTGGTCATTAATATTGCTTGTTGATAGCTGGGACAGCAGGAGTAGTGTAAGTTTTCAAGGACTCTATGACCACTGATGCTGATGGGAGAACCTTAAAATGAATTGGGCTGGAAATCTTCTAAACACACTTTGTGATGAGCTTTCCTTTATATCCTGGTTTTGGTTCATACAATGCTTCCTGTGGGATTTTGGCACTTCTGCATTTGTTTCTTCTTGGAAATGGAGTGGTGTTTAAAAGTAAACAGTTAAGAAAAAAGGTTACCAAGATTTTGGGAACCAGTAGAAAGTTTGATTTGTGATCTGCACAAAAGGTTTGGGGGTTGTTTGTTGTTTTATCTGATCAGTTTGACCAGGGCTAATATCTCAGTATTAGAAGTAGGATCTATACCTCCCATATTCTGTATCACAAACACATAGTAGAATGTATGCCACATACTAAGATATATGGTTAGTTTAGGTTTCTAAAGCTGACAACTATACTATCCAGATACACTGCTTGTCACAACAAATTTAATACATAATGCCTGTAAACTGTCAGGAACTACAAATTCAGAGATATCCTAATATCTTCTTAGGTCTGTGACACGTTTTGCAGGTACACACAGAGGGAATCAGAATTATGTGTGTATTGCCCAGGCTGATTTACACTGAGTGTGGAATTAGTTATTATTCAACTTGAGTTAGGCCATCAGAATTGGCTCAGTAGTGAATTTGCTAGTTATATACCAATTATCTCCCATCTGAAGTTCTTTCCATATAGTCTGATAGATTAAATTGCTTAACATCACCGTTTTCCATCTGTTCCCCTTGAGATAATGAAATGCAGCTCTCGATCATATAAATATTGCTATATCTACAGCTCTGGAAGATATTTGTGTCCAAACACATGCATGAATCCTGTGTAAATTCTTTGTCGGCTGGCATCCAAGTTTGCTGCAATTGAGAAAGAGAAGCCGTCAACTACCGATGAGGACAAAACACAAATTAAATGAATTACCAGATAGGCAATAAGGCGTAATAGAGCTATGGTTTCCAAGAGCTAATCAGGACGTTAGGAGGTACAAAATACTGCCAAGTACCTCTGTGATGACACACAAACACTTGAAGGGTAATAAGGATTACCCCAGGAGTTTATCCTGCGGCAGTTATGGAATTTGTTTGAAAGTTATTCATTATTTAAATGAATTACTTTCATCATCCTTTCATCGCATTTGTATTCAGTATCACTACAGTAAAATCAGGGACTTTTGCAGACAGCAAACTACATTTGAATAAAATTTCATTAACAGTTTAACTTGATTTCTGAAAGCAGGGAATTCTGAGCTATGGAGGCTAAAATTCTGACAAGAATCATCTCCCTTTTACTTAAAGTTATTCGAGTATGTCTTTCTAAAATCCCTGTGTATCTGGGATACTGCTGTTACAAGGGTCAATATTGAGTTTTGGTCTAAACTCAGTATCTCCTTGTTATATATTCATGCCAGAGCTTTGATTTCTGTTCAGTAATATAGAGCAATGAGGTATCTGTTTTTAATGCAAGTTCCCTAGTAAAGACATATTTTTCATGTTGTAAACTTGGAGCCCTTTTTCTTTATAGATAGGACCTTAATCATATTGTTATCACTACAGGCCCTTTTCTAATAGTCCCTGGAGTTACAATGCAGTTGGTGTACAGAATGTATTACTTTATGTAAAAGAATATTCATAAATGGTCCTGGTACTCAGGAGCGTGGGAAATAGTTATATGGTAAGGCTCCCAGTGATGGCTGGTGGACATTGCATTTAGCTGAAGTATTAAAGGTAGTACTGTTTCTGTAGCTGATAGTCCAGAGTTCAAGCACTAGCTGGCATAGCTTCCCCCTGATTTCTCTAACTAGATGAAAGAATGTCTTTGATGTACATCCAGAATTGGTGTGTACCCTTTAACCAAATTTTGCCTGACAGTAGTTGCTCAGTTCCTAAATGGAACCCTAAAATTAAGAATAGGCCACAGAGCCCATATGGACCCGTTGAAATGGTAAAAATGATGGAAAAAAGTGGGTACCAAACCTATGGCTGACTTCTGCCAAATACTCAGAATATATGAGTGGGGGGGTTGGTGGAAATCCAATTTATTTCTTCTCCCATGACTTTTTTTAATAAAAAATTACCAGAAATAGTCTTGCTAAATGCTGAAAGAGTGGTTTGTTGAATCAGTCTCTTTATGACAAATCTGAGATCTCAATGCATATATGTTCCTCATTTCTCTACTTGATATATGGCTTTCCCTTCAGTGTTGCCAGATAATATAAAATGTACTCCACTTCCTCCAGATAAAACCACTGTCTAGTTGTGATTGATCTGAGGATACCAAATGTTGTTCCATTGACTCCTAGAGTAAAACTGGAATCTAATCTTCAGGAAGGAGAATATTATACAAAAAAACTGTACCAGCATGCTTATACATTGATTCTTTTCCCCTTTTCTTTTTGTAGTTCATTGCAGCCAATGACAAGCTGTGGTTTTGGCTGGAAGTTAACTCAGTAGTAGATTTCTTCACAGTCCCTCCCGTATTTGTGTCAGTGTATTTAAACAGAAGTTGGCTTGGTAAGTAAATTGCTTTTCCTTCAAATCGATGATATCAAAACACACACACCAGGCCCCATTTGACAGAGCAGTTCTTCATCCTGCACCCCACAGAAGTAGAGGAATGTAATAGGTGTTGTCTTTTTGTGAGCTGTCCATTTCAGCAGACAGGTGAGTTATATTGCATGGGACATTTACCAGGTCCATTTTGCTCTTGATACACAAGTGCAGTTCACCTATGATATTTGCATGGTAATGGACCACCGCTTGAAAGGAGAAGCATCTGAGATTAGGCTATTTTATAAAAGGTAAGTTTGGTTTAATTGTCACTGCTCACAACCTGGGCATTCATTGCCCTGAATCATCATGCACCTGCACAATAATTAAATCAAAAACAAGTTTAAAACTTGAACCAGTCTGGCTCAATTTCAAACTCACTTGAACAAGCTGAAAGACTGATGTTATTGGGTTCACCTTTTGCTCAGAAAAGACTGTTGGAGGTTGAGGGTGTGGTGAGAAATGTGATGAGTAAAAACAGATGGTGCAAAATGAAGCAAAACAGTCAGGGTTAAAAACAGGTAGAAGGGGTTAAAAAAAAAGCAGAGATGGAGGCCTAGTCTACACTTAAAAAAGGATCAACACAGTGATATCGATTGAGCGGGCAGTGTAGACCCGCTCAGTCGATTCCGGAAACGCTCTCTGATCAACATAATTACTCTACCCCCTCAAGTGGAGTAAGGCTGTGTTTACTGAAGAGCGCTTTGAGTCGCTGGAGCCAAGTGAGAACACCGCAGTGAGTAAGATTAACTAAGTTGATGGGAGATACATATTCTGCAGAACGCAGATAGCTTATCTCCCGCCAATTTAGTGCTGTAGTGTAGACCTGGCTGGAGAGAGAGAAGTATTAGTGGAAAATGAATATCCATGTGTGCCTACCTAGCATTCAGAAGCTCTTCTTCCTTAATATAAAATGCAGGCTGCCCCTTTAGTTCAAATCCAGGAGTTCTTTTTCAAGTAAAGTTCCCTTTGAAGTTAATGCAGTGATGTGTTACCAATACTTTTAACAAGAGATCTCCCACACAATTCCCACTTTACCTTGTGATATCACAGGTTAAAGTAGGAATTTGTAAGAAGGTGAAAGAATGGAGTATCTATTTATTTGTTTTCACATTTAAGCAAATACATTTCCCTATAACCAAAGTATGGGGTAGTGCCATTTGCCAAACAAATTCATTTTTTGTGGCCTTTCCAAGAAACACTTTATTTCTGAAAATTGAGGATAGAGATCATTTCACGATATCTAATGTGGCAGGTTGTAGTAGAGCACACAGGGAATATCCTAAGAAATTGTTTAGAAAAATTCAACACTGTCAACACTTGCCTTTTCTAATGACAAAAAATATATGTTGTGTTAGAAATATATTTGAGTCTCAACAATGAATGTGCATGGGCTTATCAGTCTCATGGGTGAACATGCGGTGGGGATGACATAGGGATAACACCCGATGCCTCCTGTTAATGTACTTAAACAATATGGAGCCATTACTGTACAGCATCCACCTGATTACCTCCCTTAGTGCCAATATCTTTCTGGGTTTTGATGGACTGGCCTGGGTTCCTCTGGTTCCTGCCTCCCACTCAGCAGGGAATAACTCTATATGTACTTCACATATTCATTTATTGGATGGTGCCTTCACTCCCTTTGCTCCTTTCTTGCTCACCAGGGCAGCTTGGGAAGAAAATTCGAACCACTACTCATACAATGTATTCCACACAGTAATTATATTAAACAGGAGGTAAATATAACATAACAAAGTAAAACACTTTTCTCAGGGTAACTGGTGCCCACACCGATGATACCCGTGAATTTTCCCAGTCCTAATATAAAAAACGTAAACATTAGTGACCCATTGGTACACATACTGTGTAGGGGCCCTTGATGACCTGTGACCACAATATCTTTTTTGTAACAGTCAGTAACGTGGCTAATGAGGTTCAGTACAACCCCAATGATTCTCAAGTGGGATAAGATGGGAAGTCCCTCCACGATTCACCAGGCAGAACTTTACGCTGATGTTTCCTGAACTGTCCCCTGGCTTCCTGCAGGTCTGAATACACAAAGTACGACTTCAAGCCAGTTTTGTTCTCCCTTGCTCCTTTAGCTGTACTGAGTGTACTTCTGGCGTAGATTAAGGTCTTAGTTACTTGGTTAACTGATGAACTCAGTGATCCAGCGGGAAATATCTAGGTGATTTAAAAGCTAATCCAGGTATTACAAATAGGATAATATTCAGCATTTTATCACATCCCAACAATCAAAATGTGTTTTTCCTCAGAAAGATTTCCCCTGGGCTGTAGGATTTTCATATACAAATTTGCAGGGGTCCCTTATATGTAGGAGGTATACAGTAAGGCAGATTAATGTGGTGTGATTCAATATTAAGAATAATAATAGATGTCCCTGTCAATTCACTGCACTTTTGTGTCCTTCAGATGAGGTGAGTTCACCGAAGGTAAAGGTACTGGAGGGAGCAGATATGACTGCAAATTTATAGTGCCATATCCTTAGTATCACTAGAACTCGCCCAACTGGTTAAATGGGTTAGATGTCTAAGTCTCTGGGAATGTGGCAAAGGGAAATAGACAGGCAATATAATCCAATTACAACAAAACAAAAAAAACCCAAACCCCTTTTAACCCAGGATTAAATTCTGTCTCCAGAGAACTAAATGTTCATTGCAAGAACTGAAATATAGCCCTTACATCATGCTTTGCCACAGCCATTGGGATAAAAAAAGGACTCATATGATCTTAATACAGTAGCTTATTGTTCAGTTGTAGTGGGAAGCCAGTTAATCTTCTTTCTTCCCCTCCAGGGGTCTAGGAATGCCACATTAATGGAGAAGTTGCATCAATAAAGGCTTTACTTTTTTAACTCTCTCTGGAAAACATTTCTAAAATACTTTTACTAGAGATGTGGCACTGTGTATGGAAAATACTTGCTAGTACGGAGTAGTGCACCAAGGATTTATCAGCACTCATTTGGGATGAACTGCATGACTCATGCAAAGTCATTTGTGAATACTGCTATCCCAAAGGTCAAACACACCAGAAGCTATTCTGCAGTTCATACAATCACCAGTCCTGATTGTGGCTTTAGTCCATTGCTGGAGTTCGTTGCTCGTGGCAGCTACCTGGCCAGGGAAGCTGAACAGGAGGAAGAGCGGGGTCTCTGTCGGGCGTGCACCGACGCTCCTTTCTCTCAGGTGGTATGCAGAACTGTGTCCCCCAAACTTTGGAGTCTCACCCAGTCTTTCTTTATAGGTCACGCCACTCCAGGGTCTCTGTGTCCCCATTGGTCACCAGGCAGTTGCGGACGTGACTTCCAGCTCGTTTTTTGATAGCTTGATTAACTTTATCCTTTTGTTTCTGGGGTGGATCCTTTTGCTTTTGGGGATGTGTTCACATTCTCCAGCCATTGGAATGGACTTCGCATTCCTCAGGACAAGCTGGCAGTTTGGGACTGGTTCACACATACATACACCCTCCATCCACACTTTGCTCAGACAATGTAAGCTATTCACTCTAGAAATAGTTTCACACAAGATGGGGTACATTGGTCAAAGATGGAGTCTAACATTTTCTATATGGAGTCCTACATTTTCAATATGAAGTTTTACATTACTTCAAATGTTATACCTTTCTTTAAATGCTGCAGGGGCTGGGTGAAAAGGGTTGTCATACCTACTGCCTAAGGGTACATAGGCATAGATTTACACAGTAATGCAAGCTAGGAGAGAGTGGCTCAGAAGGAAAAGAACCCCCATCTCCCAGCCAAGAGAGCCCAAAGGTTAGAGATTCAAGCCCCGTGCTCCCCAACAGCTACATGAAGCACAGGGTCCAAGAGAACAATCCTATTAACAATACAACTCATTACAAATGTCAATCATCATGAAACAATATTTCAAATAGAGACCCATTACAAGTCATAAAATAATAGGGATCGAAGGGACTTCATGAGGTCACCCAGTCTAACCTGCTGCTAAAAAGCAGGATCACTCCCACTAAATTGCCCCAGCCGGGGTTTTGTCTAACCAGGCCTTAAAAATCTCCAAAGATGGAGATTCTACTACCTCCCTAGGTAGCCCATTCCAATGCTTCACCACCCTCCTAGTGAGAAAGTTTTTCCTAATATCCAACGTTGACCTCTGTAGCTGTAATTTGAAACCATTGCTCCTTGTTCTGTCCTCTGTTACCATCGAGAACAGCCTAGCTCCCTCCTCTTTGGAGCACCCCTTCAAGTAGCTGAAGGTTGCTGTCAAATCTCCCCTCAGTCTTCTCTTCTGTAGACTAAATAAACCTAGTTCCTTCAGTATCTCCTCATAAGTCATGTGCCCCAGCCCCCTAATCATTTTTGTTGCCCTCCGCTTGACTCTTTCTAATTTGTCCACTTCCTTTCTGTAGTGGGGAGCCCAAAACTGGACACAGTATTCCAGATGCGGCCTGACCAGTGTCGAATAGAGGGGAATTATCACATCCCTCGATCTGCTGGCAATACTCCTGTTGATGCAGCCTAATATGCCATTGGCCTTTGTGGCAACAAGGGCACACTGTTGGCTCATATTCATCTTCTCATCCACCATAAATGTCAATCATCATGAACCAATTAAGGTTATACAAAGATTGACACAAGTTATGGTTTACACAAGTTATGAATGAAACCAATAAACCAATTAAGACTAGAGAAAGTTATGAATGAAACCAATAAACCAATGAAAACTAGATAAAGGTAGAGATTGATACAAATAGAGATTGACAAAGTTATATAAACAGCAAAGTCTCCTGCATATCCCTAGAATGTAGAGTGAGGTGAAACACAGAGAAGGGAAAAAAATAAGTAACTGGAGGCTATCAGTTTCAACAGTTTATAGTTTGGGTTTACTTCTTCTGTCAGTGCAATAGCATGCATTTTCACTAGAGGTTGATTCGACGACAATAATGTCACAAATATTCTTGTTTTTTTTAGCGAGGTTCAATTACCTCCAGTTTTCATCTTAGAAACAGGGACTCCTTTGACATTTCCTCCCCACTTGTTTTAGAACCAGTCATGCCTGTGCCGGCAACTTCCTGTGAACTAAGGTCACGGTTCATAAAATCCTCAATATTTCTAGCATAACATTATACAAGTCATTGGATGATGGCAATAAAAGGGCAATTCTTTAGTCCAAGCATATATTTCTGTGGAGAAGAGTCTTCCCAGGGAAACAACGACAACAAAAAGCAGAGCTTCTGTTTTAAACAAATCGTTTTACAGATCATTTCAACCAAATGACTACGGTGCATTGTAGTGTGTGTAGACTCTATTTCCACTTGAGGTGAAGCTAAGTTAAAAATGAAATTGTTCTGTGGAAACAGTGATACCAGTAGTAGAGGGCTGATTCTGCTGCAGTCATTTACTCTCATTTTGTAATAGACAGGAGTTGTGCTTTAGCCAACTAAATTTTCAAGCCTGAAATCCCCATCGCTTTGGATGGTCTTGCAATATGCTGAATGAAATAGTATTTAAACAAATAAATGTCTTCCAGTAATATGTTCAGCTATGACTTACAAATGTGCCCCACAGTATTTTAACACTCTTGCTTTATTCTCTGTGATGGCAAAGCCACATTAAGTGACTGAAATTGTCTTTTGATCATGCAACG
The DNA here is from genome assembly GCA_007922175.1 of Pelusios castaneus. Taxonomy (NCBI): domain Eukaryota; kingdom Metazoa; phylum Chordata; order Testudines; family Pelomedusidae; genus Pelusios; species Pelusios castaneus. The sequence continues at coordinate 52,237,606 of ML685755.1, forward strand.
ATAGACATTAAGGGAAAAGAAAGGTATTTTAGTTGAAGCTTTGTGTCAGAATTAATTGCTTACATCGGTGAGTATGGATAGAGGTGGAGTAAGTAAGCAGATAAAATGGAATCTAGACTGTTCTATGTCGCCATCTGGGGGGAGCATCAATGTCTGAAGAGCAGCCGCAGTGACATATCATTAGGACTGCCATCATTTCAAATAAAGCTTAAGCAATTTTACTGCTTTGATTTCTTCTCTGTTATTACAGAGTCATAGAAGTTAGAGATGGTGAGACCCATTAAATCATCAACTCCCTCTGTCTCCCACTGTGGCAGTGCTTTATAGACTATTAAATTAGAAGGAACCATTATGATCACTGGCTATGTCTACCCTAGAAAAGTTAAGTTGACATTATTAAGTTGACTTAATAAGGTCAACTTTAAGTTGACTTAAAGTCGACCTTATTAAAGTCGACTTAACAAAAGTCAACTTAACTTTTCTAGTGTAGACATAGCCCCTTGGCAACCTTATTAAGTCGACTTAACATTTTAAATTTACTTAATAAGGTCAATTTAGGCACTAATCCCCGTCCACACTGGCTTAAGTCAACCTAATAAAGTCGACTTAAGCATTAAGTCGACCTAAAATGAGGTGTTAAGTCGACTTAAGGAAGTGCTTAAGTCAACTTAAGGAAAGCCCAGTGTGGATGCAGAGTAGTTTAGGTCGACTTAAGCCTCCTTCAGTTGATCTAACTTGTAAGTGTAGACGCACCCACTGAGTCCAGCATTTCCCAAACTGTGTTTCGCAGAACACTGGTGTTCCACGTGATTTCAATAGGTGTTCCGTGAAAAAATTTTGATGCTAGTGATATTTTTTCCTTCTTTGTAAAATAAAGGACATCCCCCCTAGTCCCCCGGCTAACTCTTTCAAGTCATATTTGAGCAATATGTGTGGTACTTTTTTGGTATGAAACAGGACCCGCCCCCCCAGCCCGATCTAGCATGTATGTGTTCTGTCACTATATTCCAAGCCCAAAAGTGTTCCGTGGCCAAATTGGTTTGGGAAACGCTGATCTAGTCTTACCTCCTGCACAGCACAGGCCACAGAACCTCACGCACCCACTCCTAAGACTGAGTTATTGGTGTCATTAAATAATGATATAAAGACTTGAAGGTACAGAGAATGCACCAGCAATTGACCCTGATCCCCATACTGCAGAGGAAGGGCAACCTCTTCCCTCCAAGCCTATACCAGTCTGCCCTGGGGAAAATTCTTTTCCAACCCCAAATATGGCCATCAGCTAAACCATGAACATGTGGGCATGACTTACCAATCAGACACCCAGAAAGAATTCTCTGTAATATCTCAGAACCCACCCCATCTAAAGTCCCATCTCAGTCCATTGAGCATATTTACCAATAGTAGTCAAAAATTAGACAGTTACCAAATTAGGCTGTCCCATCATACCATTCCCTCCATAAACTTATCAAACTCAGTCTTGAAGCCAGCTAGCTTTCTTATGTCCATTCTGGATGTAAAAGTTCCAAGTCCTGGAGACCATTTCACAATTTTAATATATTTTATGTTTTCCTGATTTTTCAACCTAAATTTCCCCTTCCTTAACTTCATTAAATTATTCCTAGTTATGTACATTACCCATTTTCATCATCTATTGACACCCTCAGACATTCATAGATTGCTGTTGGTCTCCTTTGCAGTATCTTATCTTAAGCTTTTAAATCTTTCTTAATAAATCTGGTCCATTCCTTCATTACTTGCTCTAGTTCACTGATTTCACCCAGAGTTCAACAGTCAGCCACATTTTCTGTTGTTGTAAATTAGAACTCCACTGAAGAAAATGTGTCTCCAGTGGAACTCTACCAGTTGGCACCAGCAGATGTTGCTGTATACCAGAGACATATGGAGGGACTGTAATTTCTTTACTTCATGAAGTGACATAGTTGCATATGCCACCCAAAAATGCATTTTTGCTGCCATATTGAATAGGAAAGAAAATCTGTCTTTGGAACTGGGAAAACAATTTTTAATTAATTATTTTATTTAGCAAAATTATTCACAAACAGACTTCAGTTGTTATTGATTTGTCCATTAGTTGCAATTACAGAGTGCATTTCATGCAAAGAAATTCCAGCATGTGGCTTGCTCACAGATTATTGGCTGTGAATTATTGCTTTGAGTACTTGCTCTCTCTGCCATATAACTAACTGGTTAGAAAAGTCATGAGGTTTTGCCTTTGCTCCCTGATTATATCGCTGAAACATTTATACACAGTAGGAGGCCTTGGATAAGTCACTTGTGAATGTTGGTGTTAATGCAAAAGTTAGATGATTCATGAAACCTTTATTTTGGGGGCCAAACAAAAAATCACCTTTGTGACCATGGTGGAAAGTGACTAAAGAGATCAACAACAGAGTCTTGTGGCACTTTTAAAGACTAACAGATTTATTAATCGCATGAGCTTTCGTGGGAGAAAATCCCACTTCGTCAGACGCTTTGAAGATAGGAAAGTTACAGAGTGGGAGGAAATTAAATGCAGGGGAGTGTATGACATAGCATCAGGTCAGGCTGTAACAGCAAATCAAAGTAGGTGTTAGGATTCAAAACACTGGGGAACAGCACATAGAGGAGGGGGGAGGTCAATTCACTTGATGTAATGCGAGAAAAATCCATAGTCCCTGTTCAACCCCAAGGCAACTGAGTCAAATTTGCATATAAGTTCGAGCTCTGCAGACTCTCTTTGAAGCTGTGATTTGTTATTCATCTGTGTCAACACAGCTATTAACAAGTCGTTAAGGGAGTGAGCAGGGAGGTTGAAGTGTTCCCCTACAGGTTTTGCAGTATTGCAGTTTCTGATGTCAGATTTGTGTCCATTGATTCTTTGGCGCAGAGACTGTCCTGTCTGTCCAATATATAAGGCAGAGGGGCATTTCCGGCACATGATGGCATAAATCACATTGGTGGATGAGCAGGTGAACGAACCCTTGATGGAGTAGGTGGCATGATTAGGCCCTGTGATGGTGTCATCAGTGTAGATATGAGGGCAAAGTTGGCAGCGTGGTCTGCTGCAGGGCTGTGTTCCTGCTTTAGTGTTTCTGCTCTGTGATCTGTAGTTGCTGGTAAGTATCCTTTTAAGATTAGGGGGCTGTCTGAAAGCAAGGAGAGGTCTGTCTCCTAAGGCTTGAGAGAGTGAGGGATCATCTTGTAAA